>OY997264.1:263106249-263590042 GCA_963921465.1 Triticum timopheevii
CGGTGCCACTACTCTTGTGGCCCGTCAAGCCATTCTATTCGAGAACGACTAGGAGAAACAAACTCCAGTACCTCATCCATTTCTAGGATTGGGTCAAAGCAGTTATATTCCGCAGATCCAATGCAATCAAGCTTTTGTTCTGTTCTACCCTGAAGTATCACCCACTTTATGTCAGGAATGTCATGGGAATTGCACCTTTCCCTTATGAATTCTTGATGTAGTGATACTTCTCGCCATCATCATTCGCTCCTCGGTTCCGTGTTGTTGCAACCGGAATACCGACAAGTGAACCGTGAAGTGTGAAATCAATACTCCTAGCAACTAGTTGCTTGGTAGTAAATGGGCAATACCCTTATTCTTAGCATGTTAGTTATTGAATCATCATTTCTAAGATAGATTGTGCTACTTAGTCCTTATTTCTGGAGCACCCTTCGACCAATGAGTTAGGATTGTGTCAATCCCTCACTCTTTTGATCATATCATCTTGTCCTGAAAAGCAAGATTGTTCTCGAGCTTAGTAACATATCGGTGGTTCGTGATGTTCCGAATATCTTCTCGGAAGTATTACCAGGTTGTCCCCTGACTATTATGTTGAGCTCGTGATCAAGTTGGTCTTTCTTATAAACCACCCTTTCTCCAAGAATCTGTGTTGGATACCCTGAGCTAGTTGGTTGAGCTAGACAACAACTTGGAGAGTTGGAAGATAAAGCTTTGCTTAACTTAGTTCATCTCTAAGGGATATCTTCTGTGCGTGTGTGTGTGTTGAAGAAAGATGACATCTCCATTGATTGGTCCTCGTGATCAGTTGTTGAACCTATTGTCTTGTCCAAACCTTGACTTGAGTATGGGTTATTGTCAAGTCAAATCAGAACCAACGATGTTCGTAATGTTGTTTTACTCGTGGTTGATCCCACGAGCATACACCATTACATCTTTTGGTCTGATCAATGCTATCACCGTGTTCACATGATGGTGGAAGTCCAGTGATATGGAAATTCCGATGAGTTGCCGTTGAGCCCATCAGCAGCATTTTGTCTCCCCCATGATTCATGCTGAACATCAACCTAGTGTTGAAAACTTTGTAAGCAAAGTGTTCATGAAGCTTATGCTTGGATGGAAGAAGTGACTTCCTCATATTCACGTGCATTAGGTGTAAGTTGCCGCCATGAATTTGAGAAAGGTTTGTTTTGTTTCCCTTGGAATCATCCCAAGTCAGTCATGCATACGTGCGAAGTATTCTATGGTTTGGTAGATTAATTACCTCCACTCCATATGTGTTCCTAGCACACCAAGCCACTAACTGATTTGTTCAAGGAGAAGAAGTTCCTTCATAAGAGCTAATCATATGACTTATGCAAGGACTTCGTTATCCGTGATGATGGTTCCCAACCAGAACTCGGTAGTGTTTTATTATAAGACTACCATGTGGTCATGCTTGTCTTGGACAGCGTGTTCACAGGTTTGTAGCGGAACCAACTCATATTTTGGAGCTTGCTATCGTAGTTCATCTCCCGAGAATCTCGCGACGTCATCTCGTCGATTTGTGTTGCAAACTTTCATTTTTCTTTCCAGACCCGATGAGTCTGGATTATCCTGTTACCAACTAGATCTGAATCTCTGGCAGATATGATGGTTGAAACATTGCCAGCATTTGCCTTATGTTCCCAGCTAGCACCCCAGCAATTGTTGTTCAGGATCATCTTCAAAAGCGGTCCTACCATGGGTCCCATCCATCTACGATATTAAGCAAAAATCATCCCTTGCGTTGTCTTCAACAAGGTAGTCCACATCATCCATTCTGGCCCGAGAATGTCATCCTTTCGGACTCTTTCAAATGACCAATTATGATTGCCTTAAGCTGGTATAAAGAGTTTCAATGATCTCTGAATCAAAGGTAATTCTTTTGCCACTTAAGGGGGGATATATTCTACGAGTCACCTCCTCTAAGATGTCTCGTTATGGTATCATGGCAACTCAACTCCTCGCTACATTGACAACCATTCACCACCCTCTTAAGTGTAGAATTGTTGTCTATCTAGTGAACCCTCGTCATCTATCTCACTCCATTCCTTCAGATGTATGCTTCATGTCTCAGCTCGAGAGATGTTTCAATGTCTCATTCCATGAGTTGACCCTGAGTTGTTCGATCTTCGAGAAGGTCGATTCTTCCGGAGTCTTTCTTCCCTCTCGTTGTCATGTTAGTTGGAGTTCTCAGAGCAAGACGTCGAGACAAAGATGATGATCGAATCAAGGTTCCTATGAAGTGCAACCTGGATCGTGAAGATTGTGTCAGCTGTGTGTTCCCTCTGACTTCCTACCTCACGTCTTGAATCTCGAGACGAGATTCTTGCTTAGTGGGGGTGAGTTGTCACATCCCTAGTTCTGGTATGCTCTGAGCTAGCTAGTCATGTGTTGCATCATGTTTATTTCCTCTTAAACTTGAAATGAGGAAAGTGAAAGCCTCGGAAATCAATTTAAAAGAAGGGCAAGAACCCTTAAAATTGCATTAATTGTTTCCAACATGCCTTCATAAATGTTTGATAATTTTGGCAAGGCTTTGAAGACCAAACCAAAAATAGTGAACATTCATGTCGAATATTTTGGGCACTGAATTTAAATCATTACTGTATTTGAATCTGGAATTATATTCATAATATATGGGATATATTTTCAGATAACTTTGAAATGTTTTATGTGCTGTTGGAAAAGTCCTTCTAGCAACATAAATTATTCAGAGGATATTTGGCACTGTTTTGAATTTGTTTAAATTTGAAAACAGTGGCAAAGTAAAAAAAAAACAAAATAGAAGAAATAAAACAGAGACAGAACTTACCTAACCTCACCTGCGGCCCAGCTTCTGTGTAGCCCAACCAGCCCAACACTGTTGGTCCAGCCCACCTCCTCCCCTTGTCTTCTTCCAGCTCGCGCCAGTCGTAGAGTCATGTTGTGATGCCATGTTGTATTTGCACATATCGAGCATATTGTGTGTATGTTATTGAAATGCTTGGTATGTGTGGGATCTGACTATCTAGTTGTTTATCTTTAGTAGCCTCTCTTACCGGGAAATGTCTCCTAGTGTTTCCACTGAGCCATGGTAGCTTGCTACTGCTCCGGAACACTTAGGCTGGTCGGCATGTGTCCTTCTTCGTTCCTGTGTCTGTCCCTTTGGGGAAATGTCACGTGATGAATACCGGAGTCCTGTTAGCCCGCTACAGCCCGGTTCACCGGAGTCTTGCTAGCCCAGTGCTACAGCCTGGATTCACTCGCTGATGACCGACAAGTTCGATGCTGGGTCATGGATGCCTGTCCCTGTATGTCTGTGCCACTTTGGGTTTACGACTAGCCATGTCAGCCCGGGCTCCTTATCATATGGATGCTAGCAACACTATCATATACGTGTGCCAAAAGGCGCAAACGGTCCCGGGCAAAGGTAAGGCGACACCCGTGGGAATACCGTGCGTGAGGCCGCAAAGTGATATGAGGTGTTACAGGCTAGATCAATGTGACATTGAGTCGGGGTCCTGACAGGAGGACTGTGGAGAGTGTCGTGGTGGAGTGGTTGGTGAGGTGGTTTTTGCCTTTGTGAGTCTCGGCAGGCCCTGCCGGGATGTCTTGGATGTTCTCTTCCGGGGGCGACCCCGACCTCGCCGAGCTCGTCTGCCCAGCAAGGGAGGTTTTTCTCCTGGTGGTATCTTGCGTCTCTGGCTAGACCTTGGTCCTCTTGATCTGCATGTTGGTCCTTCGAAGGTCTTGGTCTCCTGTACTCTGGCATGGCCTGGTGCTGTAATGTTGTTCCCGTGCCTGGGCATTCTCTGGGCAACATACCCAGAGTTTGTTGCACCGACATAATCCCGAGCCTGCCATGATCGCGCTCCCGAGAGTTGTCGGGGTAGGCCCTAATAAGTGCACAGGTAGGGGCACTGAAGAGGCTGGCCCATTGAGGTATTTTTTGCTTCTTCATTAATCTTGAGCCCGGGCCAGTTTCCGGTTTTCCCGTGCATCGTGTAAAGCCAATGGTGGTGGAGCCGGTCTTGTAATGGCCCATGAATGACTTAACGCATGGGGTAGAAACTGCCAATTCACTCTTCCCACCACACCCTTATCCTAAGCCACATATGCTGCATGCGTCGTGCGGGGTAGGTAACGGAGGCGCGTGGCGCAGGAGGGCATTAGGATGAGGGCCCAGTCTTCTTGAATTGGCAGAGGAGGATGGTGGTCTCTCGTAGAGGGAGCAGCTCCCCTCCCTCGGCCTGCCTATAAAAGGAAGGGTAAAGGGAGGGCTGAGCCATCCATCATTGCGTCCCCATTCCTCCTCTGTTTTCTGCTTCTTGTTGGCGATGTCAAAGAGAAGGGCCTAGGGCCAGCCCCGGGCTCCTGTTCGAGGCCGGTGTCGTCAGATGTTGGTGCTGGTGCTCGGGGAGTGAGCCTGGTCCAAGTCCAAGGCGAAGGGCTTGTGATTGTTAGAAATCCCACTACTGCCCCTTTCCTTGGAACTGGGGTTGATGTTGATGAGGAGGGTGTCTTCCTACCCGCCAAGGTGAGGTGCGGCGCGCCTCGAACGCTCTGGCCATCTTGGTCGCATGCCGTATCTTCGGGAGGAGTGCCATACCATGAGGCCGGCATTTCCTTGGAGAGGTGTTGATGAAGATGAAGCCAAGGAAGACGGAGAAGGTGGGAGGCAGGTCGTCAGGTCGGAGTATGATCGCACCGACGCGTTCGTCTCGTACTGGCGACCTGCTGCCTCGTCTTTCCGTTCTTTAATTCCCCTCCTCTCCGGTACCGTCATCACCGGCCTCCTGGTCGCTGGGGAGGGGGCCGCTCTCTTGGTGCCTTCGCCTCCTCCAGCAGTCTTCCAGCTGAGCTTTGGTGGATGACTGCACTGTCGCTCGAGTTGGGGCTTCTTGCTGGTCCCGGAGGTGGTGATCAGGCACCGCCGAGCTGCTCCGTCCACCCTCCTCCTTCGCAGCCTCACCACTCCCGATCTTGTCAAGCTCTGCGTCCAGCAGGCCATGACGAGATCAGGATGGGCTCCTGCTTGGGCGCTGCTCCTACTCCCTTTTCTTCACACCGCACTACCTGGGGTAGGAGGAACATGGAGAGGAGTTTACGGGGCACTTATTTTTTTCGATCTTAAATCTTTAGGCGCTTGCCAAATTTTAATTCAAATAATGTAATCTCTCGAGTCCATGTTTGTGTTCTGTAAGGTTTGTACTTGTATGATCAACATATTAATGAAAAAGATGGGCCTTGCCGGGAACTCATGCATGTGTATGTGCATGCAGAGGTGGGATGTCTCTTTAGTTTAAATAAATAAGTCTTCCCCGGCGGGCTATCCTGCTGGTACCCTTTTTATTTTGTTGCCGCAGACCGGAGTCAACCGGGCAAAAAATAAAGGGACCGGCCCCCTGCCAACTCCTTTTCATCAAAGGTCACTGCGACCAGCTAGGCCGAAGCAACGTTCGAGCCAAAGGTGGGAGCACCTAAGCTTCGAAGAGCGGCAAGGTTTTCTTATGCACTAGTTTCAGCTTACAAAGCACTTATGGACAAGAGGTAGAACTTACTTGTTGGGCTTGCTGTGGATCGCAATGCTGGTCCATCTCCCCAACTTGTAGAACCCAAGTTCATGATAGGAACCATCATTTTCATGCAGATGAGAATGATGCAGGATGTGATCCTATCATATGCACATGCAAATGCTCATGAAATGCTTATGAAACGCTCTTGGAATGCTCATGCATGCATGCTGTTATAAGGAAGAGGGATTGGTGGAATAGTTCGTTTTATTGCTTGAGCCTCATGAGCATATATATAGGAGTACAAGGTCATCTTGGAGTACAAGGCAAGGTGGAATAAATCCTATGCTATCCTATGTTTCCATAATAACAATGATACTCAACATCCCCCCGCAGTCACAACGGTAGCGACGCAGATGGTGAGACTGGAGAAGAATCTAAAGGAAATCCGATTAGGGATCGGAAAACAAAAGAAGAATAACACCGATCAACCGATCGACGAGAGAGAAAAAACCCAATCAACATATCAGGAAAAAGATTCTAGGGTAGCCGATCAACACAATAGGCGGGACGAACCCTAGGTACGGGCGGTGCGGCCCTCGGCGACGGTCATGGAGGCTGATCGCCCCGCAGGGGGCGGCTACGGTTGGATCGATTAGGCTGATACCATTTTATAAGGAAGAGGGATTGGTGGAATAGTTCGTTTTATTGCTTGAGCCTCATGGGCATATATATAGGAGTACAAGGTCGTCTTGGAGTACAAGGCCAGGTGGAATAAATCCTACGCTATCCTATGTTTCCATAATAACAATGACACTCAACACATGCAACTTGGTTGCCCCCCCAGCGCTTCGTTTATTTCTCTGTTGCTTAGGGTCATTGCCTGGCTTTGTACAAGGGGTTACATGCAGCTGAGTCAAGGCCTGTACAAAAGGGTGGCTGCCGGGCAAGGCCCGACAGCCGCGCCTTGCGGGTAGAACTTGTGGAGATGCTCAATATTCCATGAGTTTTGCAATTGAATGCCTTCTCCGGTCTCCAGACGGACTGCGCCAGGTCTGGTGACTTGTACTACCCGGTAAGGGACTTCCCACTTCAGCGTCAACTTGTTTGTACCCTTTGTGGACTGAACGCGCCTAAGGACAAAGTCACCTTCCTCAAAACACTAGGCCTGAACCCTGCAGCTATGATAGCAACACAGGGCTTGCTGATAGCATGCAGACGCGTAGCAGCCCGGAGACGGTTTTTCTCGAGTAGCACAATGTTGTCACACTGGTGCTGCTCTTGCGCTACTTCATCGTCGGCAAGCACTCGAGGCGACCCGTAAATGATTTCTGTGGGGATAACTGCTTCTGCCCTATATACCAGGGAGAAAGGAGTCTGCCCAGTAGCTCGATTTGGTATCGTTCTGAGGAACCAAAGGACTATATCGGCAGCTCATCCATGCACCACCTGCCGTGCTTCTGTGGTGTATCAAAGGTTCTTGTCTTGCGTCCCCGCAACACTTCAGTGTTCGCCCTCTCAGCTTGTCCATTGCTTCTGGGATGTGCGCCAGAGGCAAATGTGACCTTGCTTTTGAGGGTACAATCATATTGCATGAAGGCGTGACTCATGAACTGGGTGCCGTTGTTGGTAATGATCCTTGCCGGGACTCCAAAACAACACACTAGTTCTTTCAAGAACTTGATAGCTGACTGAGCAGTCACCTTTCTCATGACAGTCACTTCCGGCCACTTTGTAAACTTGTCGATGGCAACGGACAAGAATTCAAAGCCCCCGATTGCTCGGGGGAAAGGGCCGAGGATATCGAGCCGCCAGACCGAAAATGGCCATGATAAAGGGATTGTCTGTAGAGCTTGGGCAGGCAGATGGATGTTCTTGGAATGGAACTGGCAGGCTTCACATTTGGTGACTACCTCAACCGCATCTTGGAGGGCTGTGGGCCAATACAATCCTTGTCGGAATGCTTTCCCAAACAATGCCCTTGATCCAATGTGGGAGTCACACATGCCTTTGTGTATCTCAGCTAGCAGTTGCTTCCCTTCTTCCCTGCAGAGCACTTCAATTTCGCACCGTTGGGCCTCCTTCCGTACAGAGTGTCATAGACAAACTGATACATACTGGCCCTCCGGGATACTCTTTCAGCTTCATCTTTGTCATTGGAGACTTCTACGGTTTGGAGGAAGGGGACTATGTGTCTTGCCCAAGTTGGAGCCTAGGGCTCGGTAAGGACTAGCGGCACCTCCTCAACCGCGGGGGCACACTCCTCGTCCGCAGGGACCATGGTCCCAGCTGGAGGGTGCGGTCTGAAAAGTTGTGAGGACTTGTTTCTGGCAGGGTCCCTGCCATGAGTGGAAGGCTCTACCGGGAGAGGCTTACCAGATTCCATTGTTAGGACCCCAATCCTAAGTCACACCGATATAGCATGTAACACATCATATCACTTTGCGGCCTCACGCACAATATCCCCATGGGTGCCACCTTAGCTGGCCCGGGACCGTTTGCGCCTTTTGGCTCACGTATATGATAGTGTCGCTAGCATCCATATGATAGAGAACCCGGGCCGACATGACTAGTCGTAAACCCAAGGTGGCACTAACTTACAGAGACAGGCATAGATGACCCAGCAATGCACGTGTCGTTCATCAATGTATGCACCGAAGTCATAGCAAGCTACAAGGACTTAAAGGAACAACACGTGACATTTCCCTGAAGGGACAGACACAGGAGCCAACAAGGACACATGCCAATCATCCCATGTGTTCCGGAGCAATAGGAAGCTACCATGGCTCAGTGGAAGCACTAGGAGACATTTCCCCATAAGAGAGACTACCAAGAATAAACAACTAGATTGTCGGATCCCACACATACCAAGCATTTCAAAATCATACACACAATATTCTTGATATGTGCAAATACAACATGGCATCACAACAAAACTCTACGACTCATAGTATTTATTCAGAAGGCTCCGAAGAGTCATACATAGTAAGAATTACAATCATGGGTCACATGACCCAACATACAGAGCATACAGGCAACAGAAGCATAACATGTCTGAGTACAAACAACTACAAATGAAAAAGGATGAGAAGCCTGACTATCTACAAGACCATCCCAAGGGTACAAGATCATAGCTGAGGTAACGAGCTAAACATCTACGTCCACGTGGAACTACTAGTGCGACTGAAGTCTCTCTGCATAAACATAAATTAAGCAAACATGAGTACAAATGTACCCATCAAGACTTACGTCAAAACTAAACCAATCAAGACCTACATTAGAACTATCTACTTATGCATCAGTATCAACAAAGGGGCGGTGGAGTTTAACTACAGCAAGGCAAATTTGACTCGGTGGCTATCCTGTACTACGACTGCTGGTAACTCTTTTGAGGTGGCACACACGAGTCCACATATTCACCAAATCAATACACCACTATGGATCCGCTCCCGCCTCCCTACGAGAAGGCCATCCATAGCACTCATGCTTATCTTGCGCATTTTAGAGTATCCACTTTCACTTGTCTATGAACTACATAAGGAACCCAGTAGTCCTTTACCGCAGACGCAGCTATTCGAATAGATCACGTTAACCTTGCAAGGGTGTTCTTCTTCACACACGCTCTCGCCACTTACCGCCATGTACACGTCATGTATCTCGGCATCCTTCAAGCAGAAGCCTGGCGAGGGTGTTGGCCATGACCTGACTAAGCACACAAGTCCCTAGTGCAGGTTTATCGCCTATTTGGGTTCCATCCGCATGGAGATCCGACGGGGTTTCACTCACGGCCCCAAACGATGAGAGCAGGGTTCCCAAGAGCACCGTTCGGGTGTCATCCCGGTACACCATGCCTTGTACCTGCCGCTTCATAGCCCACCCCTTGGGTCAGCGCTGCACACTGCCTCCAGTATACTACAAACACCAGAAACTACTTGCAACTCCTAGATAGAGGACAGGGGGGGTTAATAAGTCGAGAGAGCTTGGAGTGCCCGGAGCCCAATGTGTGGTAGTAACTGTCTTGGATCACAAACACAGAACTCAGTTCCTGAGGGCGGTTTCAATGAGACAACCCACCATATACTCCTACATGGCCTCTCACCGCTACCTTTACCAAATCATGTTCACACACTTAACTCTTAACAGTAGGACATGATGACCACATTCCAATGCATCCCCGATGAATCAAACCTCACACAACTCTAAGCATAGCAGGCATAACAAGCAAGCATGAATGAGTAGGCACATCATGGCTCAAACAACTCCTACTCATGATAGTGGGTTTCAACTATTTACTATGGCAAAGACAGGTCATGAAGAGGAAAAGGGTTCAACTACCGCATCATGTAACAGTGGAATCATTGTTGTCCGAATGCAGTAACAGAGAGCAGGAGCGAGAGAGTGGGATTGTATCAGAATGAACAAGGGGGTTTTGCTTGCCTGACACTTCTAAAGATAGCATTTAGTCTTCGTCCGTGACATCGATCAAATTGTTGGAACAACGTGTATTGAGAGGGAACAAACATCGGCAAACAAGATGGAACACAATCAGTGCAATGCAACAATATGATGCATGATCATGACATGGTAATGTGCTGTTGATTGAGCTAATGCAACTAGTAACAAGTTAAATGAAGTTGGTTTGAACCCAAGTTTGGATTCAAACTCCATATGTGGATATTCGAATGCCATTTATTTGAGTTTCCCTAAAAAGTAGCCAAAATTTCTTCTAACATGCATGTAAATGGTACAGATGGATAGATTGGATTTTTCTGATAATTTTTCATATATAATTTATTTCATTTGGAATTACATATTATTTTCTATGATTTTTTAGAAGTTTTAGCTATTTTCTGAAATTTCCTGAATTATTTAAATCCAGAAAATCACTTATTGCGTTAGCAGTGCGTCATGCCTGAGTCAACGGTCAATAGCGCTGACCAGGTCAAACCTGACGTGCAGTGCCCGCAAGTCAGTGACACAAGGTTAAACAGGGGGTTAAATTTAGCCTAACAAAAGATTAGGGGGGCTCCCGGCCCATCTGTCAGTGTCAGGGGGTTGGGTTAGCTGGTGATTAGTCCTAAACTAATGACCTGGCAAGCCGGGCCCGCATGGCAGGGCTCAGGCGGCGGGGCTCATCGCCGATTACCTCTCATCGCGCTGGAGTCCGTGCTATGGCCCACGGGAGCGGCAGCCGAGGCTACAAGGAGGTAGCCCGAGCACGTCCGCTTCCATGGGGCAGGCAGATGGGTGCGGGGGCGCTGGAGGTCGTCAGAACGGAGCTCGCGGCGGCGGCCAGAGCTCGGGTTCGAGAGGCGCGACGCTGTGGTGCACTAGACGCTGGGCTGGTGGCCCATTGGCTTGCTATGGAGCCACTGAGCACGTAGTCGTGCTCAGGCGCGAGCTTTGCTAGCTCTAGCTACAACGGTGACAAGAACGTTGGCGACTGGCTCTCAGCTCCGATGGAAAACGTGGTTAGAGGATGAAATAGACGCTGGGAAGAGAGGGGTTCGGACCAGGAGCTCACGACGAGGTTGAAGAGAAGCTCAGCGGGCTCAGGGACGTCCTGCATGCGGCGAATCAGCGGTGGTGGTGGTCAGAGCCCGAGGAGGAAGACGACGGGGATGGCGAGACTGAGTGGCTCCTGGCCTCATTTTTCTTCCTCTGGCTGATGTGCGATGTCTCGGCGGAGCCCAAAAACTTGGTGAGAAGGTCAGGCGAGCTTAGTGGCCACGACGGCAGCGAGCGACAGTGACGGTGGCGCTCGGGTGATGCGAGGGAGAGAACCAGGGGAGGGGAGAGAGAGCAGCGAGCGTGGGAGTAGAGAGAGGGGCCTCGGGGCATCTTCGTGGCGTGTGGAGGGGGCTCGGGTGCGCCTGCAGGAGGTGGCCAGGGGCGAGCGTGGGAGTGACACGACATCATCCCCCTGGCAGAAGCTAGGAGATGACTGGCAGGGGAGGTGGGCTGCTAGGCTCCACAGTAACGGGCCGACTAGGTGGCTGCAGGTAAGTTCTATTCTATTTTATTTTTCTGTTATGTTTTCCTTTTTTATTTTATTTTGCCACTATTTCAAAATTCAAACAACGCCAAAACATTCTAAAATATTTTATGTTACTTCTCTGGACTATTCCAAAAGCACATAAAACATTTCAGAGCATTTGAAAATATATTCATTATATATTATGAATATAACTCCAAATTCAAATAGAATAATGATTTAAATTTAGTGCCCAAAATACTCCACTAAAATGTTCACTATTTTTGGTTTGGTCTCAAAGCCTTGCCAAAATTTTCAAACACTGATGAAGGGCATTTCGGGTTCTTTGAATGAGATTTTAGGGTTCTTTGCCCTTTATTAAAATTGTGTTTGAGGCTTTGAATATTCCTCAATTCAAGTTTCTTCAATTTAAACATGATGCAACAACCAAGCTAGTCCAAGTGCAAGGTAAAGCTAGGGATGTGACAACTCACCCCCACTAAACAAGTGTCTCATCCCGAGATTCAAGACATAGGTTAAGAAGACAGAGGGGACACAAAGCTATCATAATCTTCTCGATCCAATTACACTTCATAGGAACATTGATTCCTTGCTTCATGTTGATCCTAACGTCTTTGCTTTTGAGATCTTCATCCAACACGATGATGACAGAAACAAACTCTATATGAATCGACCTCCTCGAAGATTGAGCAATTCAGGATCAACTCATGGAGTGAGACGTAATAACATCTATTGAGATGAGACACATAACACACATCAGGGGTGATGGAAAAGCAGATGACGATGGTTCGAGTTGGTAGTCAATAACTCCACTCTTGAGTAAGATGGTGCATGGTTTCAAAATAGCAAGGAGATAATTGCCATGATTCCATAACGGGGCACCTTAGGGAAGCTGGCACATAGTAATATTCCCTTAAGTGGGAAAAAGAATTACTTTTGATTCAGAGATCATTGAAATTCTTGAACGATCGTTTGATAGAGTTCGAGGGAATGACATATTCGGGCTGGAATGAATGATGTGGACTACCTTGTTGAAGACAACGCGATGGATGATTTCTTCTTATCATTGAAAAAGGATAGGGCCCAGGGTAAGCCCACTTTTGAAGATGATCCTGAATAACAACCACTAAAAGTGCAAACCATAGTAGAATGGCACAATGGGGGTGCAAGCTAGGAACAAAATGCAAATGCTGGTAATGATTCTAGTAACTCGAAAAGAAACTCAATAGTAGAGAGTGATTCCACTATTTGAATAGTTATAGCATGATCAAAGAACTGAGAGCACTGTCCAATTAATGCCAACGATAACACCTACTGCTTGCGCGTGCTCTCAAGAACTTGAGCACTTCCATATTCATCAAGGTTTGCCAACATTTTTGCCAAGATCTTGGTGACACCTCGTACTACCATGATGAATATTGGTGGAGGATGCAGATGCAAAGGTAGATAAAACCTTCTCATATTTCACCTTAGCGAGGCCAAGGAAACAAAATCGGGATGATCGACTGAGAGACATTTAGCACTCCGCTTCTAATGTTCTCCTTGATGTTCTACATACCACAGTCATACTTAGAGCATTAACGTGGCCATCAAGTATAGGCCAGACTTCGGGAAGACAAAGGATCCATAAGGAACAACTTCTAGAATAAGTCATATGACATCCTCATGCAGAAGACAGACAAATTGCTGATTCAAGATAACATAATAATAGATCTTCCAGCTAGGTGTGTCGGCCAAATCGTGAACCTTGCTAGAACCTACATCATAGATCTTGGAATAGTTCCAACCATCATACCTGCTTGAGATTTAGATCTGGTTGGTAACAGGATAATTCAGACAACATGTTTGGAAAAGAAAGTTTGCAACACCAACCAACGAGACGACATTGCGAGATTCTCGGGAACTGAACTACAGTAGCAAGCTCCAAAACATGAGCAAGTTCTGCTACACACATGTGAACATGCTGTCCCAGACAAGCATGACCACATAGTAGTTTTATAATAAAACACTACCGAGTTCTGATAGGGAACCATCATTGAAATAACAAAGTCTTGTGCATGCCGTCTGGGCCCTTCAGGATTAGCACTTGAACTTCTTATCCTTGAACAAATCAATCAGTGGCTTTGTGTGCTAGGGAATACATATGGAATGGAGATGATTAGTCTATCAACCATTGAATACTTTGCACATGCATGACTAACTGGGGATGATTCCAAAGGAAGCAAAAACAATCTTTCTCAGATCCACGGCGGCAACTTACATCGAATGTACGTGAATTTGAGGAAGTCACTACTTTCATCCATATGCTTCATGAATGGGACATGAAGAAAATGCTTACACAAGTTTCCAACACTAGCTCAATGTTCAAGATGAATCATGGAGGAAACAAGGAAGTTGCCGATGAGCTCGATAACTATTCACCAGGTTTCCATATAAGTGGAATTGCACAATTATGTGAACAAGGTGATAGCATTGGTCAGACCCAAAAGATATAACGGTGTATGGTCCTGGAAACAACCACGAGTAAGACAACATTACGAATATCATTGGTTCTGATTTGATTTGACGATAGCCCATACTCAAATCAAAGATTGGATAAGATGATAGGCCCATTAACTGATCACGAGGCTCAATCGATGAAATACCATCTTTCTTCAACACACATACAAGATATCCCTTCAAATGAACTAAGTCGAACAAGCTTTTATCTTCCAACTCTCCAAGTTGTTGTTTAGCTTAACCAACTAGCTTAGGGGTATGCAACACAGATTCTTGGAGAAGGGGTGGTTACAAGAAACCAACTTGATCACGAGCTCAACATAACAGTCAGGGGACAACCTGGTGATACTTTTGAGAAGATATTCGGAAGATCATGAACTACCAATCTGTTATTAAGCTCGAGAACAATCTTGCTTTCAAGGCAAGATGAAGTGTTCAAATAAGCAAGGGGTTGACACAATCCTAACTCATCGATCGAGGTGCGCACTAGGAAAGATGGACCAGGTAGCACAATCTATCTTAGAATGATAATTCGATAACCAACATGCTAGGAATGAAATTATTTTCCTTTAACTACCAAGCAACGAAGTTGCGAGGAGTATTGATTTCACACATAATAGTTCACTTGTTGGCATTCCGGTTACAACAACATGGGGATCGAGGAATGAATAATGATGGCGAGAAGTATCACTACGTCAAGAATTCATAAGAGGTGGTGCAATTCTCATGACAATCCTGACATAACGGGGGTAATACTCCAGGGTGAAACAGAATAAAAGCTGGAGTGACATTATGATCTGCGGAATACAACTGCTTTGACCAAATCCTAGAAATGGATAAGGTACTGGAGTTTGTTTCTCCTAGTCATTCTGAAATAGAATGGCTTGACAGACCACAAGAATGATAGGCATCTATGGACATGGTTTCACACATACTCTTGACTATCAATTGACAGATGACGGTCAGAAAACAACTAAAGAGGGACAGCTCAAAGGAACATATGATTTTCTGAGTTGTGGATGCATAGATTAGTATGTCAAACCAAGTTCAACATATTTCTTCCGGATAACCCATGCAGAAAGGTAGGACTGACAGAGTCACAAACATAATGGAGAACTCATCAAGAGCACTCTGGTTGCAATCTTTTGGTTCAAAAGAACTTCTACCATATTGGTTCATGGTATTGGAAGAACTATATTCCACAGACCTCGAGGACTATCACAAGGTTACTGATATCCTAAAGGAACAAGCAAACACTATCAACATGAAGTAAGTAGGGTAAATCTTGGGTTGAAGAACCCAGGAATGTAATATCTACTAACTAATAACATCACAGGATGCTTTCGAGAATGATGGCCAGAATCATCACACTGGAAACACAAAACATGGCTAGATTACTAGGTGATTATCTAAGACACCTAGGGTCATCAGAATAGCTCCAACATATATACCGAGGCAATAGAGTACCTCAACACACTGGTTAGTGTGTTTAATTTGGCCCAAAATAACATCGGGAATGGAAAGAAGGGAGTTGCAAATGCATTAGATTATTTAGAAACCTGGGATGACTCGGACAGCATAACGACTATAAATGCTCAAAAAGATTTGAGACATCCTGCAAAAAATGGTGGCATAACCACTCAACATCACAATATCAAGGTTTCGAGACCAACTGTTATCACACGGAGGTAGTAGAAACCGAACTGAGACACGAATCCATCAATCTTGTAAGTTTACGGATTAGTAACATGTGATCCTGATAGAAAGAAGAGAAAGCCTAGTTCCTTAACCCCATAGGAAAGAAAGGATGACTCGGATCAGAAGGGCATAGTGTAAAGGATTAAAAAGAGCCTTATGTTCGCTTCCACAATCAATTCCCTTATATAACTAAAGCATTTCTAGACTCGCCTTTGACCAGTTTGGCTTGGTAATCCTACAGGCAGTCAGGCTCTAATACCAAACCTGTCAGGACCCCAATCCTAAGTCACACAGATCTAGCATGTAACACATGATATCACTTTGCGGCTTCACACACGGTATCCCCACAGGTGCCACCTTACCTGGCCCCGAACCGTTTGCGCCTTTTGGCTCACATATATGATAGTGTCACTAGCATCCATATGGCAGAGAACCTGAGCCGACATGACTAGTCGTAAACCCAAGGTGGCACTAACTTACATAGGCAAGCATACATGACCCAGCAATGCACTTGTCGGTCATCAACATATGAACCCAAGTCGTAGCATGCTACAAGGACTTAAAGGAACAACGCATGCCATTTCCCCGAACGGACAGACATAGGAGCAAAGAAGGACACATGCCGATCATCCCATGTGTTCTGCAATAGTAGCAAGCTACCATGGCTTAGTGGAAGCACTAGGGGACATTTCCCCATAAGAGAGACTACCAAGAATAAACAACTAGATTGTCGGATCCCACACATACCAAGCATTTCAAAATCATACACGCAATATGCTCGATAGGTGCAAAAACAACATGGCATCACAACAAAACTCTACGACTCAAAGTATTTATTCAGAAGGCTCCAAAGAGTCATACATAGTAAGAATTACAATCATGGGTAACATGACCCAACATACAGAGCATACGGAAGCATAACGTGTCTGAGTACAGACAACTACAAATGAAAAAGGCTGAGAAGCCTGACTATCTACAAGACCCTCCCAAGGGTACAAGATCATAGCTGAGGTAACAAGATAAACGTCAAAGTCCACGCGGAACTACTAGTGCGACTCAAGTCTCTCTGCAAAAACATAAATTAAGCAAACGTGAGTACAAATGTACGCATCAAGACTTACATCAGAACTATCTACTTATGCATCAGTATCAACAAAGGGGTGGTGGAGTTTAACTACAGCAAGCCAACTTTGAATCGGTGGCTATCATGTACTACGACTGTTGGTAACTCTTTTGAGGTGGCGCACACGAGTCCATATATTCACCATATCAATACACCACTATGGATCCACTCCCGTCTCTCTAAGAGAAGGCCATCCATAAGACTCACGCTTATCTTGCGCGTTTTAGAGTATCCACTTTCACTTGTTTTTGAACTACATAAGCAACCCAGTAGTCCTTTACAGCGGACGCGACTATTCGAAGAGATCACGTTGACCCTGCAGGGGTGTACCTCTTCACACACACTCTCGCCACTTACCGCCATGTACACGTCATGTACTCGACAACCTTCAAGCGGAAGCCTGGCGAGGGTGTCGTCCATTACCTGACTAACCACACAAGTCCCAAGTCCAGGTTTATCGCCTATTCGGGTTCCATATGCAAGGAGATCCGGCCGGGGTTTCGCTCACTGCCCCAAACGATGAGAGTAGGGTTCCCAAGATCATCGTTCGGGTGTCATCCAAGTACACCGTGCCCCCACCCCTAGGGTCAGTGATGCACATGGCCTCAAGTATACTACAAACACCAGAAACTACTTGCAACTCCTGCACAGAGGACAGAGGGGTTAATAAGTCGAGAGAGCTTGGAGTGCCCGGAGCCCAATGTGTGGTAGTAACTGTCTTGGATCACAAACACAGAAATCAGTTCCTGAGGACAGTTTGAATGAGACAACCCACCATGTACTCCTACATGGCCTCTCACCACTACCTTTACCAAATCATGTTCACACACTTAACACTCAACAGTAGGAACCACATCCAATTCGTCCCCGATGAATCAGACCTGACACAACTCTAAGCATAGCAGGTATAACAAGCAAGCATGAATGAGTAGGCACATCATGGCTCAAAATACTCCTACTCATGCTAGTGGGTTTCAACTATTTACTATGGCAAAGGCAGTGTCGGCGTTCTGGGAACGGGGGTCCCCAGACTTGCCTGCTTGCGGCCCACGGCATGGCTCCACCAGTGGCCCAGTACGACCCGTCTTCGTCGACCAACACTCAAGACCCTCGGGAGGGGCCAAGCCTCGCAAGGCGGACGACACAAGTCCTCCTCAGGAGCGGCCTCACTAGGCAGGCTCGCGAGGGGGCGGAGAGATCAAGGCAAGGGGTACCTCGTGAGTTCCCCGTGATGCAAGCCATGACGACCAAGGCCAGGCAGGCGCCAGCGTGTGCAGCGTCCTTGTTTCCCCTTTGGTGCTAAGGGGGCAAGCGCAGGCGCGGAGTACCGAGGCATCAAGCATTTCCATATTGGTGCAACAAGACCAAGACCAGTAGGACGTAGATCATCGTGGAGCCAAATACGGCGTCACCACCAGCGCCTTTGATAGGCGAAGACCACCTTTAGTCAGGATAGCTTGTACTAGTTGTCCCCTTTCAAATTGGCCGTTGTTGGATCCCTTCCCACTCAACATTTGGGAAGAGGACTAGGGCCCCTATAAATAGGACTAGCCACCATAGTAGAAAGGGATAAAAAAGGAACTCAGTTCATCCTCGCACGCACCAAGCACAAGAACACCTCTCCTCAGGAGGCTGTTCATCAGCCCAAGAGGCAATCCACCACCACCACACTAGAGTAGGGTATTACACCATAACGGTGGCCCGAACCAGTATAAATCTTGTGTCTCTTGTGTTGTGAGTTCATCGAGCTAAGCTTATAGATCGCGGCGAGGCTGAGGGCGAGATTCGGTAGGGGGAAATCTTCATGCGCACCCCAGTGTTCGAACCTCAAGGGTTTTGCCGGAACCCTAAATCCGACATTTGGCGCGCTAGGTTGGGGTGCACCGAAGTCTTCCTTCTGCTGATCTGTGTCCCATCACTTCGTCGCATCCAAGGGGTGCGCCGGAACTTTCCTCTCATTGGCCCACACTCTGCCAACACCGCGCTTCGCCCTCATGGCGGACATCGCGCCTCCGGCCGCGGTGAGCAGTGCGAGTGCTGGGGCCAGGGGGCTCCGAGTCTGGGCACCCGCCTTACAGCAGGTGCAGTGACCGCCCAAGTTCAAGCCAGAGATGCCGCCGTGCTACGACGGCACGGCGGACCCGGTGGTTTTCCTGCTGGCGTACGAGGAGGCCGTCCTTAAGGCCGGCGGCAACGACAAGGTCATGGCCAACTGGCTTCCCATGGCCCTTACTGGCGTCCCGCGTGCTTGGCTACTCAACCTTACTGGGTCCACGGTGGCATCTTGGGAGGAGCTGAGCAGTCTCTTCGCTGTGTGCTTCGCGGCTCCGGCGCCCCCCGCAGCCACGACCCTCCTCGGCGGCTCACAAGCGCCATCCTCAGACTGCCACACCAAGCAATTCTTTTGCCAGATCAGCACCGTCCTCGCGTGGCAACGAGTTCCCCCGGGTTGGGTGGCGCCCAAGGCCGACCTGGCCTTCGACTCGGAAGATCACCCCGTCACCACTGCCTGCTCGGGTGCGCTCCTGATGCTCTGCATGCCCACCATCTGCCACGTGGCCTTCTCCAAAACCCTCATCGACGGCGGTGCCGACCTCAACGTGCTCTCGGTGGAGGCCTTCAGCCTCCTCCACGTACCGCTGGAGCGGCTCCGTCCCAGCAAGCCCTTCTCAGGCGTCAGAGGCGGTTCCTCCAGTCCCCTGGGGCAGATCCGCCTTCCCGTGACCTTCGGCCCCCGTGACAACTACTGCACGAAGCTGGTCGACTTCGACATTGCTCACATCGACCTCCCATACAACGCCATCCTCGGATACCCTGCCCTAGCTCAGTTCATGGTAGAAACCCATCCGGCCTACAACCTCATGAAGATGCCCGGAAGCAAGGGCGTCCTCACCATAGCTGGAGATACCAAGGAGGCTCTTATGGCGCTCAAGCTTGCCCTCAAGGCTGCCACGGCGGCGCGGCCCGCCGGCGCGGACGCCTCCAAGGCCAAGGAAGCTGCACCGACCAAAAAGAAGCAACTGTTCACTCAAGATAAGACGGAGACCAAGCAGGTGCCAGTTGAGGAAGACGGGTCCTCCGGAGCCACATTCACCATAGGTGCCGACCTCGACCCCGACCAAGATAAGGCGTTGATGAAGTTCTTGTGCTTGAACAAGGAGGTGTTCGCATGGGAACCCAAGCAGCTAGTGGGGGTCCCAAGGGGGGTGATTGAGCATCACCTGAAGGTGTGCCCCAATGTACACCCTGTGAAGCAGAAGGCGAGGCGGCAGTCCATGGAGAAGTAGGCCTTCATCGTCCAAGAAACCCGCAAGCTGGAGGCAGCAGGTGTTATTCGTGAGGTTCGCTACCCCGAATGGCTGGCGAACCCCGTTGTCGTGCCAAAAAGGGGGGAAAGGAGCGCATGTGCGTCGACTTCACCAACCTCAACAAGGCCTTCCCCCAAGATTCGTTCCCGCTTCCCCGCATCGACCAGATCATCGACTCCACCGCCGAGTGCGACCTGCTATGTTTCCTGGATGCGTTTTCGGGTTATCACCAGATCAAGATGGCGGTAGAAGACATGGAGAAGACAACCTTCCTGACCCCATGTGGGGTGTACTGCTACACTTGCATGCCCTTCAGGTTGTGCAATGCAGGCGTGACCTTCAAACGGCTGATGCACATTGCCTTGGGCCGGCAGGTCGGGAGAAACGCCGAGGCTTACATCGACGACATTGTGGTGAAATCTCGGGAGGCAAGGACCTTGATCCAGGACTTGGAGGAGACCTTCGCGAGCCTCCGCCAGGTAGACTTGCGATTCAACCCGGAGAAGTACGTGTCCAGCGTACCTTCCGGCAAGCTGCTGGGGTTCCTCGTGTCCCACAGGGGGATCGAGGCCAACCCGGAGAAGGTCAAGGCGATCGACGACATGAGTCCGCCGCAAACCCTCAGAGAAATGCAGAAGCTCGCCGGTCGTGTGACCGCGTTAGGACGCTTCATCTCCAAGCTGGGGGAGCGCGCCCTACCGTTCTTCAAGCTGATGAAGAAAAAGGGCCCATTTGAGTGGACACAGGAGGCCGACCAAGCATTACAAGACCTCAAGAAATACCTAACCAGCCAACCCGTGATGGTGGCGCCGCGCCCTCTCGAGCCCCTGGTGCTCTACCTTGCCGCCACTCCCTACTCTGCCAGCGCAGCCCTGGTGGTGGTTCAGGAGGAGCGCCAGGCTAAGGCCGTGTCTTGCCCAGCCACGGCCTCAGCCGGGGCGGCATAAGACCAGGAAAGCCTCGTGAGGGCCACGACAACGGCAGCAAGGGACCAAGCTCAGTAGGATGATGCCTTCGGGGCTGAAGAGGCCCCACCAAGCAACCAGGCACCCGGGGCTCCATTATCTCAGGAGGCGCCTCAAACTCTGGAAGATGCAGGCCATGTCAGCGCACCCACCCTCGTCGAGCATCCGGTGTACTTCGTTAGCACGGTGTTGCAGGATGCAAGGGCATGGTACCCCATGCCTCAGAAGCACTTACTAGCGCTCTTGCTGGCCTCGCGTAAGCTGCGACACTACTTTCAAGGTCACCCCATCAAGGTCGTCTCAGCCTACCCGTTGGAAAGGGTACTCAGGAGCCCCAACACCGTTGGGAGGGTCGCCGAATGGAACATCGAGCTGCAGGAGTTTCAGTTGGAGTTCAGCACAACCAGGGTCATCAAGGGAGCAGCACTTGCTGGTTTCGTGGCTGAATGGACGGATGCACCAGAGCTCAAGGTGGGCGAGGATCTGTCTCTCTCCCTAGGAAGTGAGGCACCAGATGTCTGGGTCATGTATTTCGGTGGTGCCTTCTCACAGCAGGGCGCGGGGGCTGGTGTAGTGCTTATATCACCCACCTAGGACAACCTCTACTACGCCATACAACTCTGTTTCCAGCAGGGCAAGAAGGTCTCCAACAACATAGCAGAATACAAGGGCCTCATAACAGGCCTGAAAGTTGCAGCAGCACTGGGAGTGAAGCACCTCGTCATCAACGGCGATCCACAACTCCTCGTCAACTTCTCCAACAAGGTGTACGAGCTGAAGGACGAGCACATGGAAGCATACCTCGCGGAAGTACGCAAGATGGAGAAGCAGCTCTGGGGGCTGGAGTTGCAGCATGTGCCCCGCGGCACCAACCAAGAGGCTGACGACATTGCTAGGAGGGCATCCAAATGGCTGCCCCAGGAGCCTGGCATTTTCGAGGAACGACTCCTCAAGCCGTCGGCGGCACCACCACTTAAAAGAATGGCACAACCTCGAGAAGAACTCCCTCAGCCACCTGCCACAGGAGCCCCGGCCTGTGGCCCGACCTTGGGAGTGCGCCTACTCTTGGCACTGGAGCCTCGGGAGGGATGCTGGACCAAGGAATTCAAGGAATACCTAACGCAAGGGACGCTGCCGGAGAAAGAGGAGGACGCAGAGCGCGTGGCCCAACAAAGAACGGCCTACTGCTTCCAAGACGATGAGTTATACCGGAAGCGGCCGAATGACGTTTCCCTATGTTGCATCTCCAGGGAACAGGGGAAAGAGCTGCTGGCTAACATACACGGTGGAGATTGCGGACACCACTCGTCGTCATGGACCCTCGTTGGCAAGGCATTTCGCAGCGGATTCTATTGGCCTACGTCACTCAACAACGCGACCGAGCTGGTGAAGTCCTGTGAGGCCTGCCAATTCCACGCCAAGCAGATCCATTAGTCAGCTCAGGGCCTGCAAACCATCCCGCTCTCGTGGCCGTTCTCGGTCTGGGGTCTGGATATCTTCGGCCCATTCCCTCGAGCGCCTGGGGGCTACCGCTACCTCTACGTCGCCATCGACAAGTTCACCAAGTAGGCGGAGATAGAAGCCGTCCGCACCATCCCAGCCGGCTCCGCGGTCAAGTTCATCAAAGGCCTCGTGAGTTGGTTTGGGGTCCCTAACCGCATCATCACTGACAACGGTTCGCAATTCACTAGCAATCTCTTCAAGACGTATTGTGCTAACCTTGGAACGCAGATCTGCTACGCTTCGGTGGTGCACCCCCGGAGCAAGGCCAGGCCGAACGCGCCAACACGGAGGTCTTGAGGGGCCTCAAGACCAGGACCTTCAAGAAGAAGCTGGAGGTCTACGGCAGGGGCTGGCACGACGAGCTCCAGTCCGTGCTGTGGTCCATCCGCACCACCGCCACCAAGCCAACGGGCGAGACCCCGTTCTTCCTCGTCTACGGAGCGGAAGCGGATCTCCCTCACGAGGTCAGGCATCGCTCCACACGGGTCCTGGCGTTTGATGAGGCGCAGCAGGACACCATGCGGGGGATGGACCTCGTGCTGGGGGAGGAACGCCGCCGTGAAGCTACGCTACGGGCGGCAAGATACCAGCACGCGCTGCGGCGGTATCACTATCATAGCGTCCGCCCTAGGACGCTCGAGGTGGGTGACCTCATCCTGAGGTGGGTGCTCTCCTGGGAAGGGCTGCATAAGCTGTCACCCATGTGGGAGGGCCCCTTCATGGTCGTCCATGTCTCCAGGCCTGGCGCCGTGCGCCGGGAGACCCAGGACGGGGTACCCATCCCAAACGCCTGGAACATCCAGCACCTCCGAAAGTTCTACCCGTGAGGAAAGGCCCGGTGCCTGTGAAGAAGGCCCAGTGCCTGTGAAGCTCGCCGCCTGTGAGACTCTCACGTAATAATGAGTGGGGCTGTACATGCCCCGGAGTCTCAGGAGTGTCTCCCTTGGGCCTCGGGGGCTCCCTCCCACGCCTAGTGGCAGCACTTAGGTCCGCGCTGGTGAGAAGACTTGAAGACTAGACTAGGTGCCGGACGCGGCTTTTCATTTGCTTTCTGTAGTTGGCTCGCTCTTCCTTGATTGAACCTTGATTAAAGTTGCTTCTGCTGTTCCTTGCCAGTTCTATTCCATCGCCTTCTGCCTCCATTTTCTGTCTTTAGCTCTTTGTCTAACGTGCTCTCTCTCGCATACCTCGCGAGGGGGCTGTACAGGTTCCCTCGTGAGCATTTTTTCTTCTGATTTTCGCGAGGCACTCTCGTTTGAATTCGCAGCGGGAGCACCCCTCTCAGTCTGTGCCCCTCGGGTACCGCGACATGAAGCGCCGGGCCACGACCGGCAGCCCTTGCGACTAGGGTTTGGAAAATGATAGTCTCTCAATGAGTTTTTTGCAGCTCGTTGATACGTCTCCAACATATCTACTTTTCCAAACACTTTTGCCCTTGTTTTGGACTCTAACTTGAAACTAACCCGGACTGACGCTATTTTTAGCAGAACTGCCATGATTTTGTTTTACGTGTAGAAAAGAAAAGTTCTCAGAATGTCCTGAAAATCCACGGAGACACTTTTTGGAATTAATAAGAATTTCTGGGCGAAAGAAATATGCCAGGGGGCCCAGGGCCTGTCCACGAGACAGGGGGCGCCCCCCCCCCTGTAGGGCGCGCCCCCCTATCTCGTGGGCCCCCTAGACCTCCACCGACCTCAACTCCAACTCCATATATTCACGTTCGGGGAGAAAAAAATCAGAGAGAAAGTTTCATCGCGTTTTACGACATGGAGCCGCCGCCAAGCCCTAATCTCTCTCGGGAGGGCTGATCTGGAGTCCGTTCGGGGCTCCGGAGAGGGGGATTCGTCGCTGTCGTCATCATCAACCATCCTCCATCACCAATTTCATGATGCTCACCACCGTGCGTGAGTAATTCCATCGTAGACTTGCTGGACAGTGATGGGTTGGATGAGATTTACCATGTAATCAAGTTAGTTTTGTTAGGGTTTGATCCCTAGTATCCACTATGTTCTGAGATTGATGTTGCTATGACTTTGCTATGCTTAATGCTTATCACTAGGGCCCGAGTGCCATGATTTGAGATCTGAACCTATTATGTTTTCATGAATATATGTGTGTTCTTGATCCTATCTTGCAAGTCTATAGTCACCTATTATGTGTTATGATCCGACAACCCCGTAGTGACAATAATCGGGATACTTATTGGTGATGACCGTAGTTTGAGGAGTTCATTTATTCACTATGTGCTAATGCTTTGTTCCGGTTCTCTATTAAAAGGAGGCCTTAATATCCCTTAGTTTCCGCTAGGACCCCGCTGCCACGGGAGGGTAGGACAAAAGATGTCATGCAAGTTCTTTTCCATAAGCACGTATGACTATTTATGGAATACATGCCTACATTACATTGATGAATTGGAGCTAGTTCTGTGTCACCCTATGTTATAACTATTACATGAGGAATCACATCCGGCATAATTATCCATCACTGATCCATTGCCTACGAGCTTTTCACATATTGTTCTTCGCTTATTTACTTTTTCGTTGCTACTGTTACAACTACTACAAAAACCCAAAAACTATTATCTTTACTTTTGCTACCGTTACCTTTATTATCATACCACTTTTGCTACTAAATACTTTGCTGTAGATACTAAGTTATCCAGGTGTGGTTGAATTGACAACTCAACTGCTAATACTCAAGAATATTCTTTGGATCCCCTTGTGTCGAATCAATAAATTTGGGTTGAATACTTTACCCTCGAAAGCTGTTGCGATCCCCTACACTTGTGGGTTATCAAGACTAATTTCTGGCGCCGTTGCCGGGGAGCATAGCTCTATTCTCTGAGTCACTTGGGATTTATATCTGTTGATCACTATGAAGAACTTGAAAGACGACCAAACTACTATTTTGCCCTCAAGTACGAGGGGAGGTAAGGAACTGCCATCTAGCTCTGCACTAGATTCTCCTTCCGATATGATTCCACTTCTGCTATGCATGATGAAACTAGTTCTGTGCGTGAACCTACTTTGCCATTAGGTGAATTTCTTGATGAACAACTTGCTAGAGTTAGGGGGAATGAAAATATTGAAGAATCTATTATTGATGATAGTGATGATGAAGGTTCTCCCAATGATTATGTATTGCCTGTTGTTCCTAAGGGTTATGTTATGAATGAAGAAGCTGCTAGGGAAACCTTTGCTTGCAATGATAGATATGATCTTAAGAAATTATTAGCTAAATGGAAGCAGCAGTCTCTTAATGCTAGAATGAAACCTGACCCTACTTTTGCTACTTCACCTATTTGTGTTACTGATAAGGATTATGAATTCTCTGTTGATCCTGAGATTATTACTTTAGTTGAATCTGATCCTTTTTATGTCCTTGAATCTGAAACTATTGTGGCACATCTTACCAAGTTGAATGATATAGCCACCCTATTTACTAATGATGAGAAGTCTCGCTATTTTTATATCCTTAAGATATTTCCGTTCTCATTAAAGGGTGATGCTAAGACTTGGTATAGTTCTCTTGCTCCTGGTTGTGTGTGTAGTCCCCAGGATATGATTTATTACTTCTCTGCTAAATATTTCCCTGCTCACAAGAAACAAGCTGCCTTGCGGGAAATATATAATTTTGTGCAAATCAAAGAAGAGAGTCTCCCACAAGCTTGGGGGAGGCTTCTCCGGTTACTTAATGCTTTGCCTGATCATCCTCTCAAGAAAAATGAAATACTTGATATCTTTTATAATGGACTAACCGATGCTTCCAAGGACTACTTGGATAGTTTCGTTGGTTGCGTTTTCAAGGAAAGAACAGTCGACGAAGCTGAAATATTATTGAATAATATGTTGACTAATGAGAATAATTGGACTCTTCCTGAGCCAATTCCTGAATCAATTAAGCCAATTCCTGAGCCTATTCCTAAACCCACTCCGAAGAAGAGAGGTGTTTTATTTCTCAGTCCCGAAGATATGCAAGAGGCAAAGAAATCAATGAAAGAAAAAGGTATTAAAGCTGAAGATGTTAAGAACTTACCTCCTATTGAAGAAATACATGGTCTTAATATACCGCCTATTGAAGAACCATATTGTCTTGATAACCCAACACAGGTAGTAAAGGTAAATTCTCTCTATAGATATGATAAAGTTGAAATCCCCTCTACTAAATTTCATAGCCCATGCTTAGATGAATTTGATGACTTTATGGCTAGACAAGAAAGTTTTAATGCTTATGTTGGTAGAGAGTTAAAGAATAATGCTTTCGAGATAGGACGCGTAAGCGATAATATGGCTAGAGTTAATATGAACTCAAACGCATTAGCAAATATGCTTCTATGGTTGCTACACAAGCTGAGCAAGTACACAAAGCTCAAAATGATTTGCTTGATGAATTAAATAATAAAAATAACTTTGCTGTTAGAGTGGCTACTAGAACTGGTAGAATGACTCAGGAACCTTTGCATCCTGAAGGCAACCCTAAGAGAATCGAGCAAGATTCTCAGAGAAATAATTTAGAGGCACCTAGTTCTTCAAAAAAGAAGAAAAAGAAAAATGATAGAACTTTGCATGCTTCTAGTGAACCTACTGTATACACACCTGAGAATCCAAATGATATTTCTATTTCTGATGCTGAAACACAATCAGGTGATGAACATGAACCTAGTGATAATGTTAATGATAATGTTCATGTTGATGCTCAACCTAGCAAAAATAATGATGTAGAGATTGAACCTGCTGTTGATCTTGATAACCCACAATCAAAGAATCAACGTTATGATAAGAGAGATTTTGTTGCTAGGAAGCACAGTAGAGAAAGAGAACCATGAGTTCAGAAACCCATGCCCTTTCCTCCTAAACCATCCAAGTCAAAGGATGATGAGGATTTTGAGCGCTTTGCTGAAATGATTAGACCTATTTTCTTACGTATGCGCTTAACAGATATGCTTAAAGTAAATCCTTATGCTAAGTATATGAAGGATATCATTACAAATAAAAGAAAGATACCGGAAGCTGAAATTTCCACCATGCTTGCTAATTACACTTTTAAGGGTGGAATACCAAAGAAACTTGGAGATCCGGGTGTGCCAACTATACCATGCTCCATTAAAAGAAATTATGTTAAAACTACTTTATGTGATCTTGGAGCCGATGTTAGTGTTATGCCTCTCTCTTTATATCGTAGACTTGAATTGAATAAGTTGACACCTACTGAAATATCTTTGCAAATGGCTTATAAATCAACTGCTATACTTGTCGATATTTGTGAGGATGTGCCTGTTGTAGTTGCAAATCTTACTATCTTAACGGACTTTGTTATTCTTGATATTCCCGAGGACGATAGTATGTATATTGTCCTTGGTAGACCTTTTCTTAATACTGCAGGGGCTGTTATTGATTGCAACAAAGGCAATGTCACTTTTCATGTTAATGGTAATGAGCATACGGTACACTTCCCGAGGAAACAATCTCAAGTTCATAGCATCAATTCTATTTGAAAAGTTCCAACTATTATTATTGGAGGTTTTGAATTTCCTCTCCCTATTGTCAAGAAAAAATATGATATTCTTATTGTTGCGGATTTTCATATCCCCGTTGAGGTAACTTAGTGTTATTCGAAATTTCTCCGGTTCCGTGTTATTCGAAATGAGTTTGTTAACAAGACTTGATCAACCTTGTTAGTGGATTCATTTTGATGATCATGAGATGGATGAAACTAGAAATCACAACCTTCTGTACCCTCTTTTTACTTTCTATTATTTAGAATAAATAAAGAAAAAATAGTATTATCTGTCTGTTTTCTGAATTATCTGTGCATTGAAAAATATCCCGAAAATAAAAGTGCTCCAAATGCCCTGCAAATTTAGTATGATATTTTATGGAATATTTGAGGATTTTAGGCACTGAAATCACTGCAGGAGGGGCAAGCACCAGGACACAAGAGTGGAGGGCACGCCCCCCTATAGGGCGCACCCCCCTGTCTTGTGGGCCCCTGGTGGCCCCCCTCCACTTATGCCAGCACCCACACACTTCATCTTCTACCCAAAAAAATCCCCATCCAGCTCAAGCACGAGTTCTGGCTCGTTTTGCTGCGATTTTCGATCTCCTTTCTCAAAGCTCCAGTCACAAAACTGCTTTGGGAGATTGTTGCTTGGTATGTGACTCCTCCATTGGTCCAATTAGTTTTTGTTCTAGTGCTTTATTCATTGCAAATTTTTGCTGCATAGGTGACCATGTTCTTGAGCTTGCATGTTAAATTTTTGAGGTCCCAAGCAATTCTAATGCATGATATAGGCTCTAGGCACTTGTAGGAGTAGTTGCTATCAATCTTGTTTAGTTTTATTCACTTTTATTTTGAAGTTACTAAAATTTCAGAAAGTTTCAGAAAATGTTAAGGAAACTTTTGAGGGGCTCTTCTAGCCAAGGCCCTCCGAAAAAGCAAGCCCAAGAGAAGGAAAAAGCCAAGTATAATCTTGCTCGCTTAGCGGAAGTGCGGCCGTGTGAATGGCCATGCAATGATTTCTTGAAAGAAGCTAGAATTCATGAAGATTTTTATTCTTTGATCCAGACTGCAGGCCTCACCGGGTTCATCAACGACCGAATCGATCAGTATCTCTTACTCACCAATACTTTTGTGCAAAAAATTTATTAGTATCCTAAGAAGTCACCGCCTGCAGTATCATTTGATTTATGTGATGAGTTTAGAGAAATGTCTTTACGTAATTTTTACACGGTATGTAGGATACCTTATGAGGGAGAATTAGAGGAACCCCATCGTAAAGATGTGGATGGCTTTGTTAAAACTATAGCTGTAGAGGAGCCAAAGAAGGGCTCCGAGGCAAAAGTCTCTAGCATACACTTTCCTGTTTTATGCTACTTTGCCATATTTGCTAGTAGAAGCTTGATTGGTCATGGAAATAGTGGAAACTTGAGCGTTCCTGATATTATCATTCTTCAACATGCTTTACTTGGAGACAATACTTTTAGTATGGGTGCAGTCGTTGCTAAACGGCCAGCCCTGAATCGTACAAAAGGCCCCATATTTGGAGGTATCTATGCTGCACGTCTTGCTAGACATTTTCAGATACCCATTAGGCACCATGAGAAGGAGGAGACAAAATTGCCTCCTCACATTTTAGATTACAAGAGCATGGTAGCACACAAGTTTATTGTTGACAACGAAGAAAAGATGCTCTTGTATAAACTTAGATTCAATAAGAAACACTTTGAGATTATTATTTTGCCTGCGCCTTTGTTGTTTGATTTGCTTGCAGAAAATTTTCTTGTCACACCAGAAGCGGTGAACAATCATCGAGATCAAGCTTTTACTCCAGAACCTGAACTTGAGCCGGAACCTGAACTGGACCCTTATCGTGCATCATCTGTCCAGTGGGATCCAGAGATGACCAGCCAGTGGTATCCTGATTACACCTCCCATTACAACAGGGAGAGTAGCGGCGGTCCTTGGTACTAGACCAACTTAGGCCAAAAGCCTAAGCTTGGGGGAGTACGTATTTCTCACCGACTTTACATTCATGTTCACACACTAGTCGTCGGTGCTCATACTCTTTCATTGTATTATCCATGCTAGTTTAGTGTGTTTGATAAACCTTGAGAAAGACCAAAAAATTTAGTTAGTTTAATTTCCATGCTTGTAGTATAAATTAAAATTAAAACCCAAAAATATTTCTAGTTCTTCTTCTTATTTGTTGGGAGCTTTCCCGTGTAAATAGTTTTATTTTCTTTTCTTTCCTTTGGGGGTCGAGAAGACCATATTGAAAATGTTTAGTGGCTCTCATATTCATGATTGTTTATTTAACTTAGAGCCCATATTACTTGTCTTCTCTCTTGAGTTGAATGCTTGCAGATTCCAGCTTAGTCCAATGCACATGCACTCTTATTATTATACACATCGTTTGGTCGTGCAAGTGAAAGGCAATAATGACGACATATGATGGACTTATTGAGATGAGAAAAGCTGGTATGAACTCGACCTCTCTTGTTTTTGTAAATATGATGAGTTCATCGTTTCTGATTTAGCTTATTATGAAGTAAACTTATTTGCAATGACATTTAGAGATTATAGTTGCTTGTGCCATGCTAGATTAGCTATGAGTTATAATGGTTTACCTTGCATGCCAACATGCTATTAGAATGATTATGATGTGGTATGATGGGATGGTATCCTCCTTTGAATGAATTGAGTGACTCAACTTGGCCAATGTTCACGCATGTGGTTGAATCAAATCAACATAGCCTTCATGATATTTATGTTCATGGTGGATTATATCCTACTCATGCTTGTATTCGGTGTGAATTAATTTTAATGCATGTTTATGACTATTGTCGCTCTCTCAGTTGGTCGCTTCCCAGTCTTTTGCTAGCCTTCACCTGTACTAAGCGAGAATACTGCTTGTGCATCCAAACTCCTTAAACCCCAAAGTTGTTCCATATGAGTCCACTATACCTTCCTTTTTGCGGTATTTACCTGCCGTTCCAAGTAAATTTGTATGTGCCAAACTCCAAACCTTTAAATGAAATTCTATTTTGTATGCTCGAGCAGCTCATGTTACAACTAGGGCTGCCTATATCTTCCATGCTAGGTGGGTTATTCTCAAGAGGAGTGGACTCCGCTCCTCATTCACGAGAAAGGGACGGTAACCGGGATGCCCAGTCCCATGATCCGAAAAGATCAAAGCAAATCAAAATAATTAAACAAAACTCCCCCAGGGCTGTTGTTAGTTGGAGGCACTCATTGTTTCGAGCAAGCCATGGATTGATGCTTGTTGGTGGTTGGGGGAGTATAAACCTTTACCATTCTGTTTGGGAACTGCCTATAATGCATGTAGTATGGAAGATACAACCATCTCATAGTTGTTGCGTTGACAGTGAAAGTATGCCACTCAAAATGTTATTCAATCTCTATTTTAAAATCGAGCTCTGGCACCTCTACAAATCCCTGCTTCCCTCTGCGAAGGGCCTATCTATTTACTTTTATGTTGAGTCATTACCCTTCCTATAAAAAGCACCCGCTGGAGAGCACACTGTCATTTGCATTCATTACTTTTGGTTTATATTGGGTATGACTTGACTGGATCTCTTTTACCATGAATTACAATGTTTAGTCAGTCCTTGATCTTTAAACGTGCTCTGCATTTATGTTTTGCAGTCTCAGAAAGGGCTAGCGAGATGCCATTTTGTTATATTATGTTATGATTATTTTAAGAAAGTGTTGTCATCCGAGTTTTATTATTATGGCTCGCTAGCTGATTATGCTATTGATATGAGTAATTGTGAGACCTAAGTGTTATTGTGAGTATGGTTAGTTCATAATATTTGCTGAACCTTGAATGCTGGCTTTTCATGTTACAACAACAAGAGCAAACAGAGTTTGTAAAAGTTTTTCTTTATCACTTTCAGTTTATCAACTGAATTGCTTGAGGACAAGCAAAGGTTTAAGCTTGGGGGAGTTGATACATCTCCAACGTATCTACTTTTCCAAACACTTTTGCCCTTGTTTTGGACTCTAACTTGCATGATTTGAATGAAACTAACCCGGACTGATGCTGTTTTCAGCAGAACTGCCATGATGTTGTTTTATGTGTAGAAAAGGAAAGTTCTCGGAAAGTCCTGAAAATCCACGGAGGCACTTTTTGGAATTAATAAGAATTTCTCGGCGAAAGAAATATGCCAGGGGGCCCAGGGCCTGTCCACGAGACAGGCCCCCCCTGTAGGGTGCGCCCCCTATCTCGGGGGCCCCCTGGACCTCCACCGACCTCAACTCCAACTCCATATATTCACGTTCGGGGAGAAAAAAATCAGAGAGAAAGTTTCATCGCATTTTATGACACGGAGATGCCGCCAAGCCCTAATCTCTCTCGGGAGGGCTGATCTGGAGTCCGTTCGGGGCTCCAGAGAGGGGGATTCGTCGCCATCGTCATCATCAACCATCCTCCACCACCAATTTCATGATGCTCACCACCGTGCGTGAGTAATTCCATCATAGGCTTGCTGGACGGTGATGGGTTGGATGAGATTTACCATGTAATCAAGTTAGTTTTGTTAGGGTTTGATCCCTAGTATCCACTATGTTCTGAGATTGATGTTGCTATGACTTTGCTATGCTTAATGCTTGTCACTGGGCCCGAGTGCCATGATTTCAGATCTGAACGTATTATGTTTTCATGAATATATGTGTGTTCTTGATCCTATCTTGCAAGTTTATAGTCACCTATTATGTGTTATGATCTGACAACCCCGAAGTGACAATAATCGGGATACTTCTCGGTGATGACCGTAGTTTGAGGAATTCATGTATTCAGTATGTGCTAATGCTTTGTTCCGGTTCTCTATTAAAAGGAGGCCTTAATATCCCTTAGTTTCTGCTAGGACCCCGCTGCCACGGGATGGTAGGACAAAAGATGTCATGCAAGTTCTTTTCCATAAGCACGTATGACTATTTACGGAATCATGCCTACATTACATTGATGAATTGGAGCTAGTTCAGTGTCACCCTATGTTATAACTATTACATGAGGAATCGCATCCAACATAATTATCCATCACTGATCTATTGCCTACGGGCTTTTCACCTATTGTTCTTCGCTTATTTACTTTTCCGTTGCTACTGTTACAACTACTACAAAAACCCAAAAACTATTGTCTTTACTTTTGCTACCGTTACCTTTATTATCATACCACTTTTGCTACTAAATACTTTGCTGCAGATACTAAGTTATCCAGGTGTGGTTGAATTGACAACTCAACTGCTAATACTCAAGAATATTCTTTGGCTCCCCTTATGTCGAATCAATAAATTTGGGTTCAATACTTTACCCTCGAAAGCTGCTGCGATCCCCTACACTTGTGGGTTATCACTCCTAAGGCGCCCGGCAAGGCCTGAAGCGGGTACCTCGCGAGGCAGAAACTACTTCAAACGTGCCAAGCTAAGTTGTTCCTACACACCGACGTACAACAACGAGGCCATGACATAGCACAGGAACAATAAATGCAGCATGTTAACTAGGAAATCATGGTTTGTTGCACGCCCCCATGGGGCCCCATACTTGTCTCTCTCAATGCAGGAAGGAAGGAAAACAAAACAAAAGCAGCACCCGCCTTGCAGCAATTCGCGAGGAGGGATCTACGGCGACCTCCTGAGATCAGCCAGACCCCACCTCACACTTCACCGGAGCGTGGCGATGGGACGACCCGCTGCCGCCCTCGAGGTGGGCACGGCGGCGTGGCGGTTGATAGAAGTCGCCGCTGGAGGAGCTGTCGTCGGAGGAAGAGCCGCCGTAGCTTGACGAGCTATGGTCGCTGCCGGGAGCAAGTTCGCCTTCACCCTCATCATGACCGTTACCAAGACCGAGCACCTCATTGCCGTCATTGTCTTCAGGGCAGCACCCAATGCGGTGGCCATCCTCTCTGAACACCCTCGCGTAGAGGGTCGCGTCGCTATCATACTTGAAGTGAAGGGTGCACTGCCTGCCCAGACCGCGTGCGAGGGCAAACGTCTGCCAGCCTCGGGCCAAGGCTACGTTGCCGGCGACGGAGACCTCCACCGTGACCCAGGAGGCCCTGCTGCAGCAGTCGTCCGCCTGCAACCAGAGCCCGTCAGGGCCAGCGGTCGGCAGCTCGCCGACGAAGAAGCGCGGGAGTTGCTGGCCCGATTTTTCGACCACACAACAAATTCCGGCAGCACCTCCGCCAAGTGGAAGCGCGGCCGGGGAGGCCGCGAAGCCACAATACGCCTTCCTCCACCAACTGGGCTGCCTTGACATTGGCGGCCCCCACTACGCGAAGGGCCACCGCCGCGGCCGCGGGGAGCCACGGCGGGGGTCGTGGAGTTCTTGCGAGGGCGACCGCGTCCACGCTTGGGCGGAGGAGAGCCAGGCCATTCCTGGCGAGCCTTCCCCTTCTCCGCAGCCGAAAACCTCTTCGCGGGCACAACGGGGGACGCTACAAGCAAAGGAGCAAGGGAGGAGAAGCGAGCGGAATGGGAAGATATGGGCGATTGGGGCTTTCACCCCTTCTAATTTATAGCCCAAGGGAGGCCAACTGTCGACCTCCAGGATCGCAGGTAATGATAACCCTTTTTGCATGCAGCAGGGACTCGTCAAGTCGGGTAGTTGCCGAGGCAGCATGGGAAAGTGGAGACGCCCACGTCCAATCAGTCGCCACGCGTCGACCAAGGCTGCAGGCTGTTTGTGCCCGTGGCGCTCCGCACTTGCCCTTTGGCTTCGCCGCTAAGCCATGTCCGAGCGCGCCTTGGGCCCGGTAGCTACTGTTGGCGTTCTAGGAACGGGGGTCCCCAGACTTGCCTGCCTGCGTCCCATGGCGTGGCTCTACGAGTGGCCCAGTATGACCTGTCTTCGTCAACCAACACACAAGACCCTCGCGAGGGGCCAAGCCTCATGAGGCGGACGACACAAGGCCTCCTCAGGAGCGGCCTTACCAGGCAGGCTCGTGAGGGGGTGGAGAGATCAAGGCAAGGGGTACCTCATGAGGTCCCCGTGATGCAAGCCATGACGACCAAGGCCAGGCGGGCACCAGGTGGGCGCCAGCATGCGCAATGTCCTCGTTTACCCTTTGGTGCTAAGGGGGCAAGCGCAGGCGCGGAGTACCGAGGCATCAGACAAAGGTTTCCATATCGGTGCAACAAGACCAAGACCAGCAGGACGAAGATCATCGTGGAGCCTAGGACGGCGTCACCACTAGCACCTTTGACAGGCGAAGACTACCTTTAGTCAAGATAGCTTGTACTAGCTGTCCCATTTCAAATTGGCCATTGTTGGATCCCTTCCCGCTCAATATTTGGGAAGAGGACCAGGGCCCCTATAAATAAGACTAGCCACCACAGTAGAAAGGGAGAAAAAAGGAACTCAGTTCATCCTCGCATCCACCAAGCACAAGAACACGTGTCCTCACGAGGCTGTTCTTCCCTTGTACTGTTCATCATCAGCCCAAGAGGCAATCCACCACCACCACACTGGAGTAGGGTATTACACCACAATGGTGGCCCGAACCAGTATAAATCTTTTGTCTCTTGTGTTGTGAGTTCATCGAGCTGAGCTTAGAGATTGCGGCGAGGCTGAGGGCGAGATTCGGTAGGGGGAAATTTTCATGCGCACCCCAGTGTTCAAACCTCAAGGTTTTTGCCGGAACCCAAAATCCGACAAACAGGTCATGGAGAGGAAAAGGGTTCAACTACCGCAACATGTAACAGTGGAATCATTGTTGTCCTAATGCAGTAACCGAGAGTAAGAGCGAGAGAGTGGGATTGTGTCAGAATGAACAATGGGGTTTTGCTTTCTTGGCACTTCTGAAGATAGCATTTAGTCTTCATCAGTGACATCGATCACATCGTTGAAACAACGTATACTGAGAGGGAACAAACACCGCCAAACAAGAGGGAACACAATCAATGCAAGGCAACAATATGATGCATAATCATGACATGACAATATGCTGTTGATTTAGATAATGCAACTAGCAACAAGTTAAATGAAGTTGGTTTGAACCCAAGGTTCAAATTCAAACTCCATATGTGTATATTCAAATGCCATTTATTTGATTTGCCCTAAACAATAGCCAAAAGTTGTTCTAACATGTATGGAAATCGTATAGATGCATAGATTGAATTTTTTTGATAATTTTTCATATATAATTTATTTCATTTGGAGTTACCGATTATTTCTATGATTTTTAGAAGTTTTAGCTATTTTTTGAAATTCCTGAATTATTTAAATCTAGAAAATTACTTATTGCGTTAGCGGTCAACAGCGCTGACCAGGTTAAACCTGACATATAGGGCCCGCACGTTAGTGACATAGGGTTAAATAGAGGGTTAAATTTAGCCTAAGAAAATATTAGGGGATTGCCAGGCCCATCTATCAGTGTCAGGGGGTTGGGTTAACTAGTGATTAGTCCTAAACTAATCACCTGGCAAGACGGGCCCGCATGGTAGGGCTCAGGCGGCGGAGCTCGTCGCCGGCGACCTCTGGTCGCGGCAGAGTCCACGTTATAGCCCACGGGAGCAACAGTCGAGGCTACCAGGAGGTATCCCGGGCATGTCAATTTCCAGGGAGGCACGCAGATGAGTGCGGGTGCGTTCGAGCTTGTCGGAACGGAGCTCCCGGTGGCGGCCGGAGCTCGGGTTTGAGCGGCACGGCGCTGTGGTTCACTAGACGGCGAGCTGGCAGTGACGTTGGCTTGGTGCGGAGCCGCTGAGCATGTAGCATGCTTGGGCGCGAACTTTGCTATCTCTAGCTATGGCGGCGACAAGAACGACGGGGACCGACTCTCAGCTCCGGTGGAAAACATGGTTAGAGGACGAAATAGACACGGGGAAGAGAGGGGTTCAGACCAGGAGCTCGTAGCAAGGTCGAGGAGAAGCTCAGCGGGCTCGGGGACGTCCTGCGTGCGGCGAATCAACTGCGGTGATGGTCAGAGTCCGAGGAATAAGACGACAGAGATGGCGAGACTGAGGGGCTCCCAGCCTCATTTTCTTCCTCTTGCTGGTGTGTGGCATCTCGACGGAGCCCAGAAACTTGGTGGGTAGGTCAGGCAAGCTTAGTTGCCACAACGGCAGCGAGCGACGGCAACGCTGGCGCTCGGGTGATGCAAGGGAGAGAACCAGGGGAGGGGAGAGAGGGCAGCGAGCGTGGGAGAAGAGAGAGGGGCGTTGGGGCATCTCCATGGCGTGAGGAGGGGCTCGGGCGCGCCTCGGTGGCAAGCAGGAGGTGGCCAGGGGCGAGCGCGGGAGCGACATGATGTTGTCCTCCTGGCAGAAGCTAGGAGACGACTGGCAGGGGAGGTGGGCTGCTGGGTTGCACAGTAACGGGCTGGCTAGGTGGTTGTAGGTAAGTTCTGTTCTGTTTTATTTTTTTGTGTTGTTGTTCCTTTTTTATTTTATTTTGCCACTATTTCCAAATTCAAAAGAAATTCAAACAATGCCAAAACATTCTAAAATATTTTATGTTACTTCTCCGGGCTATTCCAAAAGCACATAAAACATTTCGGAGCATTTGAAAATATATTCATTATATATTATGAATATAACTCCAAATTCAAATAGAATAATGATTTAAATTCAGTGCCCAAAATATTCCACTAAAATGTTCACTATTTTTGGTTTGGTCTCAAAGCTTGCCAAAATTATCAAACATTGACGAAGGGCATTTTGGGTTCAATGAATGAGATTTTAGGGTTCTTTGCCCTTTATTACAATTGTTTTTAAGTTTCTTCAATTTAAACATGATGCAACAACCAAGCTAGTCCAAGTGCAAGGTAAAGCTAGGGATGTGACGTCCATCTTTCTCCTCTTCTGGGCCATTGTTGCTGGGGATATGGAGGGCCGAGTAGGATGGATAACAAAAGTCCCTGGTTCCACAGGAAGCTTTTGTGCAGCACACTTTAACAGATGATCAGTTATGCTGTTTTTCGCATGGGGTACATGCTCTGTTTGCAATCCGTCAAAGCGCTCCTCCAATCTCCTCACTTCCGCAACATATTCCTCCATCAATGGACTTTGGCAATCCTTGTTGACTTGTATCACCACAAGCTGTGAGTCTCCTCGAATGATCAGCTTCTTGATTCCCAATTCTGCGGCTATCCTGAGCCTGGCAAGGAGCCCTTAATACTCTGTTGTATTGTTGGTTGCCTCTTCCCAAGCAAAATGCATCTGGACAACGTACTTCAAGTGCTCCCCTGAGGGGCGACAAGAAGCACGCCAGCCCCTGCACCTTGTAGGGATACATAATCCATTCTTGGGGTGCCTCCTTGTCGGGGATAACTGTTTCTGTCACTTCCTCATCAAGGGTTGGCGTCCATTCCGCAATAAACTCTGCCAATGCCCTGCTCTGGATTGTTGATGTGCTCTCAAATTTCAGACCAAAACTGGACAACTCCAAAGCCCATTCCACTATTCTTCCGGTAGCCTTAGGGTTTCGAAATATCCATTGCAACAGGAAGCGAGTGACAACCGTGATCTCATGGACTTGGAAGTAGTGGCGCAGTTTCCTTGAGGTGATGATTTGACCAAAGATCAACTTTTGCACGCCAGAGTACCTCGATCGATCCCCCTGTAATAAGGAACTGACAAGTACACTAGGCGCTGCACCACTTTCTTCCTTGTCGTGTCCTTGGGGTTTCTCTCGCTGGCGTGCTCACTTCTGCCCTGATCCTTATCTGACTCTGCCGGTCCTTGCTCACACTCGGCTTCGTCCACTTGCCGCTGCGCCACCAAGGCTGCGCTAACCACTTGGTTGGTTGCCACTAAGTATAACAACAATGGCTCTCATGGCTTGGGAGGAATCAAGGTGGGAACAGAGCACAAGTAGGCCTTCAACTCTTGCAAGGCAACATCAGCTTCTGGGGTCCACTTCATGGGTCCTGCCTTCTTCAGGATTTTGAAGAACGGCAGGGTGCGCTCGGCAGACTTGGAAATGAATCTGCTTAGCGCGGCAATGCAGCCTGTCAGACGCCTCACATCCTTGACTGTCCTTGGTGCTTGGATATGCTTGATGTCTTTTATCTTATCGGGGTTCTCTTCGATCCCCCTGATGGGACACAAAGAACCAAAGTAGCTTGCCCGAGCGAACGCCAAACACACACTTCTCCGGGTTGAGCTTCAAGTTGATCTTGCGTAGATTCGCTAACGCCTCCTCCAAATCCTGGATAAGAGATGCTCTGTCCTTGGTCTTGACCACAATTTCATTCGTAAGCTTCAATGTTTCTATGTAGCTGTGGCTCGAAACCAATCTGGACAGCCCTTGCAAAAGTAGACCCAACACTCTTTAATCTGAATGGCATGTAGATAAAACAGTACGTACCACATGGGGTGATGAACGAGGTCTTCTCTTTGTCTTCCTTGGACGTGAAGATCTGGTGATATCCAGAATATGCATCCAGGAAGAAAGCAAATCGCAGCCCGAAGTGGAATCCAAGATCTGATCGATGCGCGGCAAGGGAAATGGGTCCTTCGGGCAAGCCTTGTTGAGATCTTGAAATCTATGCAAAGCCTCCATTTCTCGTTAGCCTTCTGGACCACCACTGGATTTGCTAACCATGTGGGATGTAGCTGTCCTCTGACCAAACCAGCAGCTTCAAGCTTCTTGATCTCCTCTACAATAAACTGCTACTTCTCCAAGGCCTGCTTCCGGACTTTCTGCTTGACGGGTTGGGCATGTGGGCAGACAACAAAGTAGTGCTTGATTACCTTCTTGGGAACACCGGAGATATCAGATGGTTGTTAGGCAAACACATCAATATTCGCCTGCAGGAAGGCAACAAGCGCGCTTTCCTATTTGTCATTGAGGGTGGCGCTGATGGTGAAAGTACCATGAATGCTAGCCAGCCCTGCCGGGACCTTCTTCACTTGTGGAGCAGTAACCTTGGATATTTTTTTATTGGAACTCTCCGACAAGTCATCAACAGGCGCAGCGTACTACGAAGAGGTATGCTTCCTAGATTCCTTGCCTGTGTCCTTGCTATCCTTCTTCTTTCTTCTGCTCTCCTTGGCGGGAACTGCTGCTGCCGCAGCTGTCGAATTATGGGATCCGCAAACCCTTGAGAGGTTCGAACTTTGAGGTGAATGCGGAGATCTCAACCTACCTAGCCTGCCTACTCACGATCCTCCTAAGCCTAGCGCGTCGAGCTCAAAGGGACAATGAGACACAGTAGTTTATCATGGTTCGGGCCACCTTGCGGTGTAATACCCCACTCCAGCATTTTGGTGGATTGCCTCGGGGGGCTGAGGATGAACTAGTACAGTGGATGAACTGGCCTCAGGAGGTGAGGTGTTCTTGAGCTCAAGAGAGCTGGCGTGGTGGTCGGGTGAGAATGAATCGATCCCCTTCTATGGTGGTGGCTAAGTCCTATTTATAGTGGCCTTGGTCCTCTTCCCAAATATTGGCGGGAAGGGGTCCCACAATGGCCGGATTTCAAAGGGGATAACTAGTACAGCCTATCCTGACAAAAGTAGTCTTCGCCTGCGAAAAGCCTCTGGTCATGACGCTGCAGTGGCTCATCGATGACCTCTGTCCTGCCGTCCTGGCGGTCTTGGTCTCGTTGCACCAGAATGGAAACCTTTGGCTGATTCCTGGGACTCTGCGCCTATGACTTGCCTCCTTTGCACCAAAGAGGAAACCTGCGCTCTGCGCCTGCCTGGCCTTGGTCGTCATGGCTCACGTCAGCTAAGCCTCGTGAGGTGAACCTTGCATAGAAATCTCCGCCCCTCGGGACCTGGCTTGGGGAGGCCGATCCCCTCGGGGGTCTTGGCATCGTCCGCCTCGTGAGGCTTATCCCCTCGCGAGGGTCTTGAGTTGTTGATGCTGAAGCTAGGCCGTACCAGGCCGTTGATGGAGCCACGCGGTGGGCCACAGGCGGGTAGGGCTGGATACCCCCATATCCAGGATGCCGACAATAGCCCCCGGGCCCAAGGCGCGCTCGGACTTGGCTTCCAGGCGAAGCCAATGGATAAGTGCGGAGCGCCGCGGGCCCTAACCGCCTGTGGCCTTGATGACGCATGGCGATTAATGGGACTTGGGTGATTTCGCTTCCCCATGCTGCCTGGGTAACTGTTCGACTTGATGGGACGGTGCGGCATGCAGAAGGTCATGATGGCGCAAGGTCATGGAGGCCGGTGGTTGGCCTCCTTTGGCTATAAATGTGAGGGAGTGGCAGAGCCCCTCGCCCATCTTTCCTTCATCTTGCTTCTGCCCGCTTCTCTCTTTCTCAAACTTGCCTCCATGGCGCCGATTAGGAGGTACTCTGCGGCTGAGAAGGTGAAGGCCCCTAGGGCGGGGCCCGATCCTCTTTCGCTAAAGAAGCGGCTCTGCCTCCCTCACGATGCTAGCACGGGGCGAGAGGTGACTAGGCCTTGGTAGTCGAGGCCTCTGCTTGGCTTCCCCCTGCCCATTTACGCTCGTGCTGAGGACGAAGGAGTGTGCCGTCGAGTGGCGCCTGACATAGATGGCAGGGTTGCCATTGCCTTGCCGACCGCACCACGAACCCACACCGAGGGCAGTTCGCGCGAGTTTGTGGTGTGGGCAGCGATGCCTCCATACACCCGGATTCGGCTCCCGAGGTTCTTCGCGAGCGAGCTACCTCCGAGGGGGCCGGTTGAGCTGTGGCTATAGCACACTGGGTGCTGCAGCTTGGCAACCAGAGCTGAAGTTGAGGTGGTGCCCCCTAGAGACATCTTCATGATGCGTGGATGGGGCGATGTCGCCCGGGCTTGCCGCGCAGATGGAGCCTTGGCGATCCACTTCAAGTATGACGGCGCGACCACTCTATTCTTCAAGGTCTTCAATGAGGAGGGCGAACGACTGGAATGCTGCCTCGGAGGAAGCAGCCCGCAGAATGCGGCAGTGGGTGCAGGACCCGCCGCTGTCTCCTTTGGCGCCTCGTCCAGCAATAGCGGCGACTCCTGGGAATCCAGCGACTCTCCTGAGCCCAGCGAGTCTCTGGAGTCGAGTGACGACAGCTACACGCCGCCCAGCTCCCCCCAGAGTCGGAGTGCAGCAGTGGCTGCCGCCCGGAGCCGCCAGCGACGCCATAGGGCTTAGTAGCTCCTTTCCCTGCGCGGAATGAAGATCAGCCCCTGTGGGGTTTGTATAGATCAGATTGTACTTAATATCAATGCTGCTTATTTTGATTTTGTGACAGATGCGCATATCCCAGTTTGTCTCGGTGCCTCCCTTTTATTTTCCCTAGGTAACATGGCGCTCTACACCGATAGGACCAAGTCCCCAGGCACGCTTCAGCCGTCGCTAGTATGCCAGGTCGCGATGCCGTGGTCAAGGCTAGGAGGTGAGTGGCCCGAGGTCCGGTAAGAGCTCGTGAGGCATGATGCTCACGAGGCCCCCCTTGGCATGCAAGCAGCTGCACAGAGAAACGAAAAGGGGAGGAGAACTGCCAAAAAGCGGACGGCGGGCGCGGGGTTGTGGAAAGAGCGGGTCTAGGAGCCAGCACAAGGATCGTTTACCCAGGTTCGGGCCGCGAGGATCGCATAATACCCTAGTCCTGCTTTGGTGTATATCTGAGTGTTCTTGTGTTCTTGAACTAGCTATGGTGCGTGCTTAGTCCAAAAAGCCAAATCCCCCTCCAGTATGCCTCGGGCCTCCTTTTATTCAAAAAGGGGACGCCACAGTGGCACATAGGAGGTGGAAAGTGCATACGGTGGCTGAGTCTATCCTCTGGCAGCGTCGGACAAACGCATTTAATGCGCTGCCAACGTGCCCTTCTTGCTATCGCCGCTTCACGTTGCTGCGACACGCGTCCGGGCCGGCGCAGCATGTAGTGCCATGTAGGCTGGCAAGCTGCTGAGCTGGTGCGGTGGCAGGGTCATCACGAAGATCTGCATGCCACTAGGCAGGTGCTTGCTAAGTTGGTCTCGGGGCCGCACGTCGCCATGCAGGTGCTCGCCTGGATGGCTGGGCTGGCAGCTGCATGGGAATAACGGTGGAGCCTTGGCAGGCGCGGGCTTGGCCGCGGCCCCGCTGATGTCCTCTGCAAGGTTCTTGTCGGGGCCCCGGCAAGGGTCTTGCCACGGCACTCTGGTTGTCCCCGGCAAGGATCTTGCCGGAGGTCTCGTGGATTTCCTTGGCAAGGATCTTGCCGAGGATCGTCATCTTCTGGTCCTTATCTGACCTTGTGTGTTTACGATCTTCACGAAGATCTGCATGCCACCATGGAGGCGCCTCCCAAGCCCTTGTTCCAATGTGGTTGATGGCATTGGAACCCTTGGGCTCAAGGGTGGCGCGCTCCGCTGGTGTTGGGCAAGTTGCCCCGGCAAGGCTCTTGCCGAGGCTGCGGGAGCCGCGCCCGGCAAGGGTCTTGCCGGGGGAGTCCACCTCGCCCTCTTGCTCTTCATGTCTCTGTCTTGGCATTGCTTGACTGTCTTGTAGCCTTGGCTCCCCTCCTCTGCCCTACTAAGTGTGGCCACGTGCGCAGCTCTGACTTCCCATGCACAAGTAGAGGCATACAAAAGAGAGCTCCTATTTTCGTACACTGACAGGAGCCCCCGAGCCTGGGCCACACATAAGCGCGACGCATTGTTGGGCTAGGCCCAAAACGGTGCGCGGGCAGGCGGGGTGGGTTTTTACCATAGTAACTTTTTCGCCCTCTGCACCTTCTCCAATCTCGGAACCGCTGTTCCTATCTTCTTCCTCCTCAAGCTCTTGCTTTTGCTCGTCTCCATTGCGCCCCCATTGCTCTCGATTCTTCGCCTCCTCCCAGCCTCCAGGGCGCCCAAGACTGGCAAGGGCAAGGGGGCGGCCAAGGATGCCAGGGAGAGGGAGGCGCCAGAGAACAAGACGGCGGTGCGGTGGGCGCAGTTCGCCTACTTCTCTCCGTCGACGGTTGATGGGATCCACCTCAAGGACTTCTTCAGGCCTCTGTGGGGGGGCAGAGATGACGGGGCACCCTGCCACGCGTGTCATCCCCGCCAATTGCGTCAAGGCCGGCCCAAATCAGTACCCCTTTTTTGTTGGTTTCTTCTTTTGCGGCTCTGCCCCCTTTCTCTGATTTCTTCAACGACGTCATGCGTACCTTTGGCTTTCGTCTTTTGGATCTTAAGCCGAACGCCGCCTACCTCTGTGAGGGCTTCACCGGGGTGCTTCCCAGCACGACGCTCTTCCGCCACTACTTCTACCCTCGCCTCCAACCAGGGGGCGCCCTCTCCGGGAGCATCTCCTGGATCTCGAGGGTCCAAGAGAAAGGCACGTATCCGGAGGGTTCCCACAAGGAGAGGTGGCAGGAGTGGCGGGCTCAGTGGTGCTGGATCGAGGAGAAGAACCCACCGGAGTTCTGCCGGGTTCGTTAGAGCCCGCCGACCCGCGGCGAGGACTGGAGCGACCTTGACGCCAACGATGAGAAGCTTTCGATTGCCACCACCAGGATCCATCACCTCACCATGGCCGGCTCACCCTTGAGATGATTGGGACGGAGTTCATCCATCGCCGAATCGCTCCGTTGCATAACAAGGGGAGGCCGGCCAGGGACTTCAGGAATGCGGCTGACATCATGAGGCTCCGCCCCGGCATGAAGCACAATTTCACAATGATGGGACACGCCCATTTCTGTCAAAGGCTCTTTCAGCTTGATGTGTTGAGCAACAGCAGGGTGGAGAGGACCGGCAGGGCCTCGAAGGCCGGCAAGGTCATCAAGGGGCCCTTGTTTGGCTTGCCGCCGTGTGTGTTCCCGTTGAGCAACAACTCTTGCAAGTCCGCCATCCTCGACATGATGCCGGTCTTCAACGCGCACGGCCTTGACCCGTCCTAGGCCGAGCCCCCGGCACACGAGGTGCAGAAGTTCTTCAACAACTTGTCAGAGGGATACGACCACGACGAGCCGCTGCTCATCGAGGACACCACCCAGGCGGAGCTGGACGACATCGCCGCCAGGGTGGCAGAGGCGGAGCTCGCCAGGGAGGCTGGCAGTGCTGGCGGCATGGAGGATGAGGCAGACGCGGCCGCGGAGGAGAGGGAGCTTGCCAAGTGGGCGAGGGCTGCCGGGGAGGCTAGAAGTGTCAAGACCGAGGCCCCCCTTGTTGAGGAGGTGGTCGAGGAGTCGACCGAGGGAGAGGCCGAGGCCGACAACCCTTCGGCCACGGGGAAAATACGTGTCTTGCGGCAGGCCAGCTCCAGCGAGCCGGTCCGGCCCGGCAGGACCGAACTACGGCAAAGGGCCCAGGGGGAGTCCGAGCACCAGACGAGGGCCGCGACAGCGAAGAAGGCAGCGAAGACCGCGGTGGCGAAGAAGAAAGCGACCGCCTCTTCTTCGTCCAAGTGTTGCCAGACTCCATCCCCTTCCCATCCTCCCACGGATGTCAACACGGAGGTCGTCTTCGATTTTGGGTCTCTCAGCCCATGGAGGAAAAGGAAGGCAGCGGGAGAGGAGGCAGAGGACGAGTAAGTGTCTGCCCTTCGTCACCTCCGTTCTTTCAGACCGCGCCACTTTTCGTGACCTGTTTTCATCTTTGCAGGGACAGGGAGACGCTGGCCCAGAGGGTAGCGAAGAAGGCCAGGGCGTCGGCAGGCGACCAGCCCTCGGTGGGCACTTCGCGCACGCCAGTGGTGGAGATCAGCCCGGACAGCAGCCCCCGGCTCAGCCTCCAGCGTGCGTTCACCACTCACCCCTCATCAACGTGCATTGGGGTATGATCTCTTGGCGCTGACCTTGCCCTGGCTGCAGGAGGAGGACGGCAGCAGGAGGAGCCACCGAGGGCCACCCCCAATACGCCACCCCCATCAACCACGCCACCGGCAAGGGCGCCAAGCACCGAGCCCATGCACACAGAGGAGGAGGAGGAGGCGAACTTGGGCACCGGCGGCTCCGCCTCGGCAACAGATATTGGCGGTGAGGGGGCCACTTCTTCCAAGCCTGGCACAGGTAAGTCATTTGCTTTCTGTCCTTGTTTCTTCTTCTTTCTTTTTGAACATATGTGTTGGCTTCGTCTCATTCCCCTTCTCGGTATGCAGACCCCCCTCGGCGGACCGGGAGGATGTCGACACCATCATCAAGGAGGTCAGCAGGGATGCCGAGGCCGATGCCGATAAGATCGCCACCGAGGACCGCCGAGACGGCAACCGAGGATGCCGCCAAGGGGCCTGCAGGAGGTACTTGCGAGGCTGCTGCCGAGGAGGCTGGCAAGGGGTCTGCTGGGGAGGCCAGCAAGGCCGCTGCCGAGGAGGGAGTGGTCGACGACCAACCTTCCTGCTCCACTGCCTCTGGCTTGGGCAGGTACTTGAAGGTGGGCGATGACCTGTTCGTCCACCTTCCAGGGACGGCGGGCACCAGGGTGCCGGCCGAGGGGAAGGTGTTCGACGATGAGGCGCTCGCCACCTTCGGGCTCGAGGTTGTCGATGAACCGAGCGCCGGCGGTGGTGGTTCCCAAGAGGAGCAGCTTCTCGGGGCCATGGGCGCCAGCTTCTGGAAGCTCCAGGCGCTCCACCGCACCCGTCTGGACAAGGTGAAGTCCAGGATGGCGGCGGCGGACAAGTTGGAGGCGGATCTCAAGGAGCGCGTCGCTGAGACGTAGGCCTGGTTCCGCCAGGCCCATGAAGAGCTGAAGGCTACCCAGGATCAGCTGGCCGAGCGTAATAAAGAGCTCATCTTGAAGCAGGACGATGTCGAGAAGGCCCAAGAAGCGGCGAAGGAACAGGCCGCCAGGGCCGAGGCCGCCCGGCACCAGCACTAGTCCGAGCTGAACTCCCAGGAGGAGGACCTCGCTACTCGTGAGGCAGCGCTTGCCGCCACACTCCATGGCAAGGATGATGAGGTCGAGAAGCTCGTCGCACAGCGGACCCGGGAGCTGGAGCAGAAGCACAAGGAAGCGCTCGATGCTCAAGCTCTGGTCCATGGCGACAAGGTGAAGGAGCCGGAGGTGGAGCGGGACGGCCTGAAGAACGAGGCCCAGGAGCTGGCAAAGGCGAAGGACATGATTAGCTGCACCTTGACGGAGGCGCAGTCCGAAGTCCTCGGCAAGGCCGAGCTACTCACCCGCGCCAATGACTCCATCAAGGACCTGAAGCTGAAGCTGAAGGGTCTTGAGGGGATGCTTTCGGAGGTCAAGTCCCAGTAGGAGACCTTGACCAAGAGTTTGGAGAAGGAGAGACAGCTATAGAGGAATGACACCGCCAACCACGAGGATTTCGTGAAGGGTGAAAACCTGTGGATCACCCGCCTCACCGACGTCGCCGGCAGGATCACCATGAAGCTGGGTGCCATGGGGATGCCGAACGTCTGGTGTGCCCCGGAGTGGAACGTGAGTCCCAACGCCAAGCTAACTCTGTTCTTCGAGGGCCTCCTTGGAGCCTTGGAGCAGTTTCGCTCTAACAGAGCAAGCTCTCTGGCCAATGAGGCCCGGTAGCGGGTGCTCTGACCAAGGTCCTCACCAAGGTGGCGTACTGGAACCCTAACCTCGACTTTGACGCCGCGCTGGAGAGCTTGCCAGAGGATGTAGACCTAGCGATGCTCGAGGAGCGCATCAAGCCCATCATCAGCCGCGTCGACGGAATCGAGAGGGTGGAGGGCCAGCACCGGGACTAGGCACCTCATTTCTCATCGCCGCTGCAGGTTCGACGAAGACAATTTTTATCTTTAGTTCGAAACGCAGCAACAATTGATGTAATATAACTCTGCAGTACTTTGAAATGATGCATGTTATTTTCCAATTCGATCTCTCGCTGTATGTCCACCCTACGTTAATTGGGTAGGCTTGCCAGCATGTAAACCCAAGCCGCGGCGCCTCGAGGACGGATCCCTAATAGCCTGCCGAGTGTGCTTGCTGCTAGGCAAACCAGCTTACCGTTCTCAGCGTGGCTGCTCGAACTGTCGAGCGGACTCGAGACAGAATGAGAGCGTTGCCAATAGAGGGAGGCCACCCCGCCGTTCTCGACACAACCGCTCAAACTATTGAGCGGACTCGAAACAGAACCAGGGCATTGCCAACAGTGGAAGGGCCCCATCACGTGCAGGCTTCTCATACAGAGGGAAGGATCTCTGAGGAGAATAATCTTATATAAAAAGAATTGCTCAAGGTTTTGCGTGACTTAGCTTTTCTGTCGCTGTGCGAGCGTCCACTGAATCTACAAATGATGCCGCTCGCTCGATCGCCTTCTTCCTTGGAAACCATGGCGATGAAGAACTGCTAGACCAACTGCTAGGCTGGATTTTCACAGCTGCGCCCCCTACCTGGCGTGCCAAAGATGTCGGTGGGAACGACACCTATGGGATCACGGGAATCTCTACTACGGTCGGCGGGCGCGGAGTTGTGGAAAGAGCGGGTCTAGGAGCCAGCACAAGGATCGTTTACCCAGGTTCAGGCCGCGGGGATCGCGTAATACACTAGTCCTACTTTGGTGTATATCTGAGTGTTCTTGTGTTCTTGAACTAGCTACGGTGCGTGCGTAGTCCAAAAAGCCGAATCCCCCTCCAGTATGCCTCGGGCCTCCTTTTATAGAAAAAGGGGATGCCACAGTGGCACACAGGAGGTGGAAAGTGCATACGGTGGCTGAGTCTATCCTCTGGCAGCGTCGGACAAACGCATATAATGCGCTGCCGGCGTGCCCTTCTTGCTGTCGCCGCTTCACCTTGCTGCGACACGCGTCCGGGCCAGCGCGGTGTGTAGTGCCATGTAGGCTAGCAGGCTGCTGAGCTGGTGCGGTGGCAGGGTCTTCACGAAGATCTGCATGCCACCACGCAGGTGCTTGCTGAGTTGGTCTCAGGGCCGCATGTCACCACACAGGTGCTCGCCTGGCTGGCTGGGCCGGCAGCTGCATGGGAACGGCGGTGGATCCTTGGCGGGCGCGGGCCTAGCCGCAGCCCCGCTGATGTCCTCGGCAAGGGTCTTGTCGGGGCCCCGGCAAGGGTCTTGCCGCGGCACTATGGTCGTCCCCGGCAAGGATCTTGCCGGAGGTTTCGTGGGTTTCCTTGGCAAAGATCTTGCCGAGGATCGTCGTCTTCTGGTCCTTATCTAATCTTGTGTGTTTACGATCTTCACGAAGATCTGCATGCCACCATGGAGGCGCCTCCCGAGCCTTGGTTCCAATTTGGTTGATGGCGTTGGAACCCTTGGGATCAAGGGTGGCGCGCTCCGCTGGTGTTGGGCAAGTTGCCCCGACAAGGCTCTTGCCGGGGCTGCGGGGGCCGCGCCCGGCAAGGGTCTTGCCGGGGGATTCCACCTTGCCATCTTGCTCTTCGTGTCTCTGTCTTGGCATTGCTCGATTGTCTTGTAGGCTTGGCTCCCCTCCTCTGCCCTGCTAAGTGTGGCCGTGGGCGCGGCTCTGACTGCCTGTGCACAAGTAGAGGGGTACAAAAGAGAGCCCCTATTTTCGTACACCGATTGTTAGATGACAGGAAAGTCCGGGAACCCCTGCGGAGCGGGCCTGCAGCCCAGGGCATATGACAGAGGCACCGAGGACCTGGCGAGGTGGTGTGAGTGAGGCGGGTCATGAACCAGAGCTCGATCCCCGGGTTTATCAGCTTTGCAGGGACGGACCCGAGCACAACTGTCGTGTCGATGTAAGTTGTTATGCAGCGATGCAGGAGAGGTGCAAGCGAGTGATCACATGGGAGGCTGCAAGGCGGTGGTCGTAGGGTGACGATCATAGGTAAACTCACAGAAATGGTTAGATAGTCCGGGTGAATGCAAAATGATACATGCCGTAGGGTTGGACCCACACGGCCTGGGGATGACGCAGCCCAAGGGGCGCCCCCAGATTGAACGAACTAGAGAGATGTCACCTGATACCATTGCTGAAGGGGTGTTGAAGTAGCCAAAAAACACATGCTGCTGGAGTCGTTCGTCACGAGCCGCTCTGGTGCCGAGCCTTGGGAGGCTCAAAGGGCCCGGGAGGCTCTTGGAGGTGCTCCTCCATCTCCGCCAGGATCGCCTGATGCTTGGCCTCGCAAGCCATCTGGGCGTCCCCCATGCAGTGCTGGAACACCACAGCCGCGCTCAGCAGGCTGAAAGGCATGCGAATGTAGTTGTGAGGTGGACCCTCGCACCGGCCGACACAAGACGGCCACATGAGCTGCTGAGACGCGGCCCTGTTGAGCCCAGGGATGTCGATGCAGACGCGGAGCTCCTTACCCTCGATGGGGCAGTGAGATGCGCCTCGCGGCAGGCGACGATCGCCTTGCCGATGAACTCCTAAACGACTGGTGCCTCACGCCTGCTGCCTTCTCCTGGGAAGCATGCTCTGAAGAGCGCCTCCACATAGTGCCCGAGTGCCTTCCTCGTAACCTTGGCTAGGTCTGAGGCCCTCCCGAGGAGAGCCCCTGAGCCCAGCCTAAGAGGGGCACCGCGCATGCCTTCCTATGTGATGGGTGAAGGTGCCCTGTCCGTGGACGCGAGGCTCAGTGCAGCGTCCTTGAGCAATGCTCCTTCACAAGACCCCTTTCCCAGCTACAGCTTCTTTGTCTTGGGGGTGACCTCAGGAGGGAGGGCGCCGCCCTCGTCTTCAAGGTTCTCGACCGCTGCAGCCTGGAAGGCGCGCTCGAGGGAGCACACCGCATCCTTCTCTTGGCACGCGGCCGTGATGACACTGCTGCTTCCTGGCATCTTGAGGACGTTGTAGCCGTGGTGCGTAGCTGCCATAAACTTGGCTAGTGCTGGGTACCCTAGGATGGCGTTGTAGGGCAGGCGAATGTCAGCGACGTCGAAGTTGATGAGCTCAGTGTGGTAGTTGTTGCGCTCGCCGAAGGTGACAGGGAGGCGAACCTGCCCTATCAGGTGTGTAGAACCATTGGTCACTCCTAAAAATGGCTTGGTCGGGTGAAGTTGGTTGTCTGACACTTGGAGCCTGTCGAACGTCTGAACAGACAGAACATTGAACCCTACTCCACCATTGATGAGAGTCTTGGTGATGACCACGTTGCTGAAAACAGGGGAGCAGAGCATGGGGAGCGCGCCAGCAGTGGCCGCACACTTGAGCTGGTCTGAGGAGCTGAAGTTGATGGCGCACTTGGACCACCTGAGAGGGCGAGTTGCTTCAGGATTGGGGAGCGCTGCGTTTACCTCGCGCGTGAACTGCTTGAAAATACGGTGGGAAGCTGGGGCTTGTGCCACCCAAGACACAGGCGATGGCTCGAGGCTCCTGGAAGCCCCCATCCCCCTCGTCCTGGTGGTGATCCTCGTTCCTTCTTGGTGGGGGAGGCAGAGGGGGCAGAGCTGTGTTGCCCTGAGGGCGCCCCTCACGAGGCTGCTCCCTCCAGGCGCCCTCGCTAGGCTGGCCCTGCCAGCGATTCTCACGAGGCTGGTCGCACCACTCCTGACGATGGTCGCGTCCGTCCCAACGTCCTCCACCTCGACCGCCTCTGCGACCGTAGCCTCGATCGTTGCGCTCGGGGCATCGACCAAGGCGCCTGTCACGGAGGGTCCTGAGCTCCTGACAATCGTTGGTGTTGTGGCTGTGAACATTGTGGAAGACACAGAACGGTCGGTTGCTCTTGGATGACTCGGGGTGATCGCAGCCGCGCTTCGTCTCTGGTTCGGCCGAAAGCACAACTGGCCCCTTGCGGTTCACGTCTTTGGTCTTGGCCTTCTTGTCTTTTGGATCAGCATTGGGGAGCTCGAGGAGGGAGAGGAGTCCCTCCTCAGCCCTTGCACACTTCGCCATGTTGAACATCTCTAGAGCAGTGCAGAGGCCCTCATGGATGGCAAGCTCCTCCTTCATTTTGACATCGTGGACGCCATCAGTCAACGCTGAAATGATGGCCTCGTCCGACACCTTGGGGATCTTGAGGCGAACATTGTTGAAGCGTTGTATGTACTTCTGCAGGATCTCTCCGGGTTGCTGCTTGATTCGACGCAGGTCACCCGCGGCCGGCGGATGGTCGCCAGTGCCCTGGAAGTTGGCGATGAAGCGGCTGCACATCTCCTCCCAGGAAGAAACCGACTCCTCGGGTAGGTTCAGGAGCCAAGAACGCACGCCATCTTTAAGGGCCATCGGGAACCAGTTTTCCATGATCTTCTCATCGCCGCTGGCCGCCTCGATGCTCAGCTTGTAGAGCTGCAGGAATTCGTGAGGTCGGCGGTGCCGTCGTAGCGTGGAGGCAGGTCAGGCTTGAACTTGCTTGGCCAGACGATGTTGCGGAGCTCCGGAGTGAACACGCGGCATCCTACCGTGGCCATCGGAGGTCGTCGATGGGGTGGAAACTGGTCCTGGTGCATGCGCACCGCCACCTCCTGTGGCAGTACGCGGGCCTGGTGCTGGGGTGCTGGAAGCACGTGCGCTTCTCCTTGTGGTCGCTGCACCACCTGGCAGCTCGTGCCCTCCCGAGTCGGAGCAGGGCTAGGCGGGTCGCGCCGAGGCGCCCACGCCTTGGCTCGATGATGACGCCCTGGGCCAGAGGTGGTGGAGGAGCCCCATGTGCCACGTCGCCCGCTGCATGTGGTTGCTGAGGCAGCGAGTGAGCCGGCTCGGCAGAGCCCCCGCGCGCAACGCTTACAAGCTCAGTGATTTGCTCGAGCCACTCCTACTAGAGGTCACCCACCGGGTGGTAGCGAAGGTGCTCCCGCGCCATGAGCGGAGTGGCCTGCGCATCCGCCTGGCCGCGAAGCGCGTGGGAGGAGGAAGCTGCTGGGGTCAGTGACGGAGTAGCGGTGCGCCCGTCACCGCGCACCGACTAGTGCGGTGATGAAGCTTGCTGCTTGTGGATGGCAGGGCCCGTGGCGATGTTTGCCACCAGAGACGGAGCGCGATAGGCGCAGCCATCGCCCGCCGGAGCTGTCTGAGCGACGCGGGCGACGAATGCGGCCCGACGCTCGGTGCGAGCTCGGCGTGCATCGTCCATGAAGGTGTCGGAGTGGCGATGGATCGACTGATGGAAGAGAAGATCCGACGCACCCCTACCTGGCGCGCCAAATGTCGGATTATGGGATCTGCAAACCCTTGAGAGGTTCGAACTCTAGGGTGCATGCGGAGATCTTAACCTACCTAGCCTGCCTACTCACGATCCTCCTAAGCCTAGCGCGTCGAGCTCAAAGGGACAAAGAGACACAACAATTTATCCTGGTTCGGGCCACCTTGCGGTGTAATACCCTAGTCCAGTGTTTTGGTGGATTGCCTCAGGGAGCTAAGGATGAACTAGTACAGTGGATGAACTGGCCTCAGGAGGTGAGGTGTTCTTGCTCTCAAGAGAGCTGGTGTGGTGGTTGGGTGAGAATGAATTCGATCCCCTTCTATGGTGGTGGCTAAGTCCTATTTATAGTGGCCTTGGTCCTCTTCCCAAATGTTGGCGGGAAGGGATCCCATAACGGCTGGATTTGAAAGGGGAGAGGTAGTATAGCTTATCCTGACAAAAGTAGTATTCGCCTACGAAAAGCCTCTGGTCGTGACGCTGCGTTGGGCTCATCGATGACCTCCGTCCTGCCGTCCTGGCGGTCTTGGTCTCGTTGCACCAGAATGGAATCCTTTGGCTGATTCCTTGGGACTCCGCGCCTGTGACTTGCCTCCTTTGCATCAAAGAGGAAATCTGCGCTCTGCGCCCGCCTGGCGCCCGCCTGGCCTTGGTCGTCATGGCTCACGTCAGCTGTGCCTCATGAGGTGAACATTGCATAGAACTCTCCGCCTCTCAGGAGCCGGTCTGGGGAGGCCGATCCCCTCGGGGGTCTTGGCATCGTCCGCCTCGCAAGGCTTGGCCCCTCGCGAGGGTCTTGAGTTGTTGATGCTGAAGCTGGACCGTACCAGGCCATTGATGGAACCACGCGGTGGGCCGCAGGTAGGCAGGGTTGGATACCCTCATATCCAGGACGCCGACAGCTGCCTCTGCTGCGACCGTGTCCCGGTACATCTTGTCCATGGAAATGATCACATCCTTCTCATCTAATGGGATGGAAATGACTCCAACTAGCCCAGGCATCTTCAAGGTGTTGTAGGCATAGTGGGATGCCGCCATGAATTTAGCCAAGGCTGGTCGTCTAAGAATCCCATTGTACGGCAAGGGAAGGTCGAGCAAATCAAACACAATCTTTTCAGTCCGACAGTTCAAATCCCCTCCAAATGTCACAGGCAAGGTGATCGTTCCCCTAGGAAGACTGCTATCAGAACTAACTCCTTGAAACGTGCCGGCGACCTTTAACTCCTCTTCTGCTATCTGAAGTTTGTTGGTAACCTTTGGGGAAATCAGATTCAACCTGTCCTTGCCATCCACCAACATCTTAGTGACCTTGAGGTTGCAAATTGACGGAGAGACCAACAATGGAAAACACCCTACCGCAGTGGTACAGTCAGGATGATCCTCCTCATCAAAGATGATGGGCGTGCGTGACCATTTGAGTGGTTTCCGGGCCTCTGGTGCTAGTTCCCCGACATTGACATCACGCGCCCACCGTTTGAGTTGGCAGTGAGAGGTGTGTAGGGATGCGCCCCCGTCAATGGATAGGGCGTCAGTGGCCTTCTGAAACTCTTGCTCACTGGTTTCCTATTCATCCCCTCCATCACTCTCATCACCACAGGCTTCCTTTCTTGATCTCTGGCGGGTTTTCCTTTGTTCCGGAGGGGTTTTCCAGGGCGATTTACTTCACCGCCTCGACCCTTACCGCCAGCGACATTCTGACCCTTTTCCTTGTTATGATTCTCGTACTCCGCTCTTTGGCTCTTGACGAGCCGCTCAACCTGATAACACTCTTTAAGGTGATGGCCTTTGGTCCAATGAATCTTGCAATACAGCCCATGGCACTTCCCGGCCTTCTTGGCAACCGCAGCCTCCCGACAGTCAGCGCACACGGCAGCTTCCTTGTTGGGGGCTTCAGCCTTAGCCATCTTTCCGGTACTAGGTGTAACCAATCCTTCAACAATCATTACTTCCTTATCCTTGCGCCTCTTATTGCGCTTCTTGCTCTTCTTCTAACTGGTGGGTTCACCATCATCATCAGAATCAATATTGATGCAGTCCTCTTCCCCGGGTAACTTCCTTCCCTCATCCATCAGAGCACACTTATCCACCAAGGTGTAAAGCTCCTTCATAGTCTTGGGCAACCATACATTCATATTGGAACAAATCCTGCGGTTGCGCACATTGGACAGGAAAGCGGCTATCACAACTGCTAGATGGATGTTCGGAATGTTCCTGTGGACTCTACTGAATCTCTGCAAATACTTCTAGAGAGTTTCTCCTTCTTTCTGTTGGAGAAGCTGCAAATCGCTGGGCCATCCCGGTTCTTGATGGACGCCAGGGAAGGTGACAATGAATTCATGGCACAGGTCAGCCCACGATGAAATGGAGTTCTCCGGCTAGTGCATCAGCCAGGATCTCACATTGGACTTGAGAGCCAAAGGGAAGTAGTTGGCGAACACCTTCTCATCTCTTCCCCCGGCAGCTTGAACGGTGATTGTGTAGATGCTCAGAAACTCTACCAGGTTTAGCCTCCCATCATACTTCTCAGGTATCTCTGGCTTGAACGTGTGGACGGACGGCCAACAGACTTGTCGCGGCTCACAAGTAAAGGCAGGGCACACAACCTCGAAAGGTAAGCACCCGCCAATATCGAGCACAGGCTGGTCAACGCCAGGACCATCACACCCATTGATCCGATGGTGGTCGTTGCAGCGTTGCTCAATGACAACACACGCGTCTCCCCTCCGCCTGTCCTCCAGGGCTTGCCGCTGGTCTGGACCTGCTCGAGGGTAAGAATAATCCATCGAGACGTCATCAGGTTCTTGATTCTGCTGCGCTCGCGCTGGCTGCCGTGGCGGGGACTGTACTGTGGGGTGATACGTCTCGAACGTATCTATAATTTATGAAGTATTCATGCTATTATATTATCCTTATGATGTTTTATAAGCATTTATATGTCATTTTATATGATTTTTGGGACTAACCTATTAACCTAGAGCCCAGTGCCAGTTTCTGTTTTCTCCTTGTTTTTGTATTTTCTAGAAAAGGGATACCAAATGGAGTCCAATTGATGTGCCAATTTTTGAGGATTTTTTGTGGACCTAACGAAGACCACAGAGCATCGGAGTTGGTCCAGAAGAGTCCCGGGCTACCCACGAGAGTGGTGGCCGTGCCCCCTCCCCTAGGGCGCAGCCCCCTATCTTGTGGACAGCCCCGAGACCTCCCTGACGTGAAACCAATGCCCAAAATTCCTATAAATAGAGAAACCTTCGGGAATTAACCTAGATCGGAAGTTCCGCCGCCGCAAGCCTCTGTAGCCACGAGAAAACAATCTAGGCCCTCTCTGGCACCCTGCCAGAGGGGGCCATCATCACCGGAGGCCATGGAGGAGGATCTCGGAGGGGCCATCATCGCCATGAAGGCCAAGGACCAGAGGGGGAAAGCCATGGAGGAGGAAGCACAAGCGGGAGAACCTCTCCTCCTCTCTCTTGGTGGCACCGGAGTGCCATCGGGAGGGGAATCATCGCCACGGTGATCGTCTCCATCAACATCACCATCATCATCAGCATCCTCATCTCTTTTATGCGGTCCACTCTCCCGCACCCTGCTGTAATCCCTACTTGAACATGGTTCTTTATGCTACATATTATGATCCAATGATGTGTTGCCATCTTATGATGTTTTGAGTAGATATCTTTTGTCTTTGAGTTGATTGATGATCTAGATTGGTACGAGTTGTATGTTTTATTTTGGTGCTGTCCTATGGTGCCCTCCATGTCGCGCAAGCGTGAGGGATTCCCACTGTAGGGTGTTGCAATATGTTCATGATTCGCTTATAGTGGGTTGCTAGAGTGACAGAAGCTTTCCGAGTAAGGGGGTTGTTGCGTATGGGATAAAAGGGGACTTGATGCTTTAATGCTATGGTTGGGTTTTACCTTAATGGATCTTTAGTATTTTCGGATGTTTGCTAGAGTTCCAATCATAAGAGCATATGATCCAAGTAGGAAAAGTATGTTAGTTTATGCCTCTCCCTCATATGAAATTGCAATGACGACTATCGATCTTGTTAACAAATCCTTAGGACAATTCCGCACACCGATCCACCATTATTCCACACTCGCTATTTATATTATTTAGTAATATATTCTAACTTTATGACAACAGCACTTACTTTTATATTTTAGCTCTCCGATTTCATGCAAAGTTATCCTCTTTATACCCACAACACAGTTTTATTTCTAGTTACTAGTTGGAAGCAAACGTTCGGTGCACGTAGAGTCGTATCAGTGGCAGATTGGGGTTGAGAGAATATTGATCTAGCCTTTAGCACCTTGTGGGTTCGACACTCCATACTTATCACTTCCAACTTTGGGAATTGCTATGATGATTCCCTGCACTTGGGGATTATCAAGCTCTTTTCTGGCGCCGTTGCCGGGGAGCAATATTGTGGGGTTGATATTTTCGTGTGTGCTTGTTTGCTTTCTTCACTAAGTAGATTTTGTTTTTCCTTTTTTGTTTCTATTTAGTTGTGGGTGAAACATACAAAAAAATTTAAAGAATGAAAATACCAAAAATATTTACTTGCCTCTCATGCCTAAAAAGATTTTTCAAAAAGAGAAGTGATTGGGAAGTTATGTATTGAAGAAGTGAGGGTCGACCTTGAGCACTTGTGTTCATGCTCACGGAAACAATGTAGAAATTTTAATGGAAGTTTCTCTATAAATAATTATCCCCTTGTATATATCCATTGTATTATAAAAATAATGTGCCAAGCTTTGGTTGTAGTATGATAAGATTGCTTGCTTACTTTGTGCAGAACAAAAACAGAAACTTTGACTGTAGTTCATGAATTTACATTTTTTACTGGACAGTCAAATGGGTCTGAATCTTTTTGCACATTACTTCCGTACAAATTTTTCAAATTGTCAAATTTATTTCATAATTTTTGGAGTTACAGAAGTTTACTAAAGATCCAGATTACTACATAGTGTCCTGTTGTTAACAGATTCTGGTTTTCGTGTGTTGTTTGCTTATTTTGATGCACCTATGGCTAGTATGTAGGGTATGAACCATATAGAAGTTGGAATACAGTAGGTTTAACACCAATATAAACAAAGAATGAGTTAATTACAGTACCTTAAAGTGGTAGTTCACTTTATTACACTAACGGATCTCACAAAGTCTTTGTTTAAGTTTTTGTGAATGAAGTATTGGAAGAACGAGGAGTTACCTATATAAGAAGAATAATGAGAGACAAGAGTTCAAGCTTGGGGATGAACAAGGCACCCCAAGTAAATATTTCAAAGGATACTCAAGCATCTAAGCTTGGGGATGTCCCGGTTGGCATCCCATCTTTCTTCTTCAACAAATATCGGTATACCTCGGTTTTTGTTTTGTTCACATTGTTTGTGCCCTTTGTGTTTTTGTTTTTCTTTAAGAATCATGCTAGTATGAGATAGCTCTTCATCGATTTATAGAATACTTCATGTGCTTCACATATATCTTTTAAGTATGATCTTATAGAATTGCTCTTTGTGCTTCATTTAAATCGTTTGAGTATGGTTTTATAGAATGCTTCGTGCGCTTCACTTATATATTTTGAGCTTGGATATTGGCTAGTCTATATTAATTAAAGAATGCTCCAGGAACTTCACTTATATCTTTTGGAGTATGAATAATACTATAATATAAAGTGGGTTTGGAAGAGTGTCAACTTTAGGAATTAGTGATCCCACTATCTTGGAGGGTGTTGAATCTCCGTACGATATTTATGAAAGTGGATTTTGAATAGTGTCAACTTTAGTTAGTATTCCACTATTTTGGAAGAGGTTCCAAATGAGTATGAGAACAAAGTTACTATTCATGATGCTACTGAAAATTATTATGAGGGAGGAATATGTGCTTGTAGGGGTTGCAATGATGTCAAGTTTCCTCTCTATGTGCTTAAAGTTTTGAAGTTATACTTGTTTTGCCTTCCTATGCTAGTTGATTCTTGTTCCTATAAATTGTGTGCTCACAAAATTCCTAGGCATAGGAAGTGAGTTAGATTTAAATGTCCTAGTCATATTCTTCATGATGCTCTCTTTGTGTTTCAAATCTTTTCTTTTATGTGAGCATCATTGAAATCATCATGCCTAGCTAAAAGGCATTAAAGAAAAGCGCTTGTTGGGAGACAACCCAATATTTACCCTTACTGTTTTTGTGTTTATACATGATTAAACTACTGTAGTAATCATGTTTTATAGCTTTTGTTTTAATAAAGTGCCAAGTAAGACCTTTGGGAAGACTTGGGTGAGAGTTAATGTGATCTTGCTGTAAAAAAACAGAAACTTTGCGCTCACAAGATTAGCTGTCATTTTTTTACAGAAAAGCGCTTTTGAGTTGATTCTTTTTGCATAAGATTAACAGACAAATTAGTCACGTCCACCAATTTATTTCATAATTTTTGGAGTAGCAGAAGTAGGGTTATTGTTCAGATCATTACAGACTGTTCTGTTTCTGACAGATTCTTTTTTCATCGCATAGTTTGCTTGTTTTCTAGTTTCTATGGCTTATATTTCTCAATATAAATGGTAGAAATGATATGGCACATTAGGAATTATGTGAAAACAATTATGAACCTTGTCTTTTACAGTACCAAAGTGCATGGTTTACTCTTTATCATACTAACCTATCTCACGAAGTTCCATTAAGTTTTGTGTGATTGAAGTTTTCAAGTTTTGGGTGAGATATCGATATGAGGAGAATAAGGAGAGGAAAGACCCGAAGCTTGGGGATGCCCAAGGCACCCCAAGGTAATATTCAAGGAAGACTCAAGCGCCTAAGATTGGGGATGCCCCGGAAGGCATCCCTCTTTCGTCTTCAAAACCATCGGTACATCTTGCTCGGAGCTATATTTTTATTCGTCACATGATATGTGTTTTACTTGGAGCATCATTTTTTTGTTAGTATTAGCTTGCTGTTATTTATAATAGTGTTTTTCATCTTTATTTTCAATAAAAATGTCAAGGATAGCCTTTATCATGTTTATTTTGCTAGTATACATGTTGCTGTTTGAAAACAGAAAATTTACCGCTGTTGCCAAAATTCCCTAGAAAAGTCAGAGCATGATATAATGTTGAAACGTTTTGCATAATGAGATATGATAAATATACTACAGTGGGAATTTTCTCTCATAATTTTTGGAGTTAGGGAAGTATTGATACTCTTGCATTCTTTACAGGCTGTACTGTTTTGACAGATTGCTGTTATGTTTGCATTATTTGCATATGTTTGCTTGTTTAATGATTCTATTTGAGGATAGGAGTATTAAATATGCAGAGGCATTTAGTATGCAATGTTGAATAATAATTCTAGTGATTTGTTATAGTAGAAAATGATAAGGTTTTGGATTGGTTTATACTAACCTATCTCACGAGTTCTTGTTGAGTTTGGTGTGGATGAAGCTTTTGATAAAAAGAGAAACCATGATATGAGAAGAATTAAGGAGACACAAAAGTTCAAGCTTGGGAATGCCCAAGGCACCCCAAGATAATATTCCAAGAAGTCTCAAACATCTAAGCATGGGATGCCCCGTTAGGCATCCCACCTTTCTTCTTCAACAACTATCGGTTAGTATCGGTTGAACCTAAGTTTTTGCTTCTTCACATGAGTTGTGCTATCCTTGCAATGTCATTATATTTTGTTTTACTTGTTGTTTTAATAAAATCATTGGATCTGAAATTTTGAATAGAAAAGGAACCCTCCCATGGCTAGTTAATTATTTGCCTACTCAGTATCCTTCACTCATATCTTTTGGAGTAGTTTGTCATTTACTCATGTGCTTCATGTATATCCTATGAGTAAATGGGGGGAATGAATTGAATGTCATAAATCTGAATTTATATATGTTTCATATGCTTATAACATGGTTAGTGATGACTTCACACATAGAAAGTATGAGGCATAAAAGTTGTTGAGAGTTGGCAAACATAGTTTTGGTCATCGTTGCAATTAATAGGAAGTAATAAGGAAAGAGAGATTCACATACAAATATATTATATTGGACATCTTTTATGATTGTGAATCAGTCATTAAGTATGACATGCTAAAAGAGTTGAGTTGGACAAGGAAGACAACGTAATGGTTTATGTTTTCCGACATCTCAGTTAAAGTATATTGTCATTAACCTTCCAAACATGTTGAGCTTGCCTTTCTCCCTCATGCTAGCCAAATTCCTTGCACCAAGTAGAGATACTACTTGTGCTTCCAAATAACCGTAAACCCAGTTTTGCCATGAGAGTCCACCATACCTACCTATGTATTGAGTAAGATCCTTCAAGTAAGTTGTCATCGGTGCAAGCAATAAAAATTGCTCTCTAAATATGTATGACTTATTACTGTAGAGAAAATAAGCTTTGTACGATCTTGTTGTGGAAGTAATAAAAGCGACGGACTGCATAATAAAGGTCCACATACAAGGGGAAATGTAAAGTGACGTTCTTTTGCATTAAGATTTTTTGCATCAACCCTAAACGTGCATGACAACCTCTGCTTCCCTTTGCGAAGGGCCTATCTTTTACTTTATGTTTTTACTTTATGCTTGAGTCAAGGTGATCCTCACCTTTCCCTTTTTCATTTTATCCTTTGGCAAGCTCCTCGTGTTTGAAAGATCATGATATATATCCAATTGGATGTAAGTTAGCATGGGCTATTATTGTTGACATCACCTAAAGGTGAATACATTGGGAGGCAACACAATAAGCCCCTATCTTTCTCAGTGTCCGGCTGAAACTCCATAACCACAAGTATTGCGTGAGTGTTAGCAATTGTAGAAGACTATATGATAATTGAGTATGTGGACTTGCTGAAAAGCTCTATTCTTGACTCTTTCTGATGTTATGATAAATTGCAATTGCTTCAATGACTGAGATTATAGTTTGTTAGTTCTCAATGAAGTTTCTAAACCATGCTTGACATTGTGACTAGATTGTTACTTGATCATGAAAAGTTTTATGAGATAAGCTACTTTTATGACACATTTTGATGCTAGAAAAGGTGATTGAAATTATCTTTGATCAAACTTGTGCACCTGCTAGCATTCACACTTCATAAATTATTTCTTTTATCATTTACCTACTCGAGGACGAGCAGGAATTAAGCTTGGGGATGCTGATACGTCTCCAACGTATCTATAATTTATGAAGTATTCATGCTATTATATTATCCTTCTATGATGTTTTATAAGCATTTATATGTCATTTTATATGATTTTTGGGACTAACCTATTAACCTAGAGCCCAGTGCCAGTTTCTGTTTTCTCCTTGTTTTTGTATTTTCTAGAAAAGGGATACCAAACGGAGTCCAACTGACGTGCCAAATTTTGAGGATTTTTTATGGACCTAAAGAAGACCACGGAGCATCGGAGTTGGGCCAGAAGAGTCTCGGGCTGCCCACGAGAGTGGGGCCACGCCCCCTCCCCTAGGGCGCGACCCCCTATCTCGTGGACAGCCCGGAGACCTCCCTGACGTGAAACCAACGCCAAAAATTCCTATAAATAGAGAAACCTTCGGGGATTAACCTAGATCGGAAGTTCCGCCGCCGCAAGCCTCTGTAGCCACGAGAAATCAATCTAGGCCCTCTCAGGCACCCTGCCGGAGGGGGCCATCATCACCGAAGGCCATGGAGGAGGATCTCGGAGGGGCCATCATCGCCATGAAGGCCAAGGACCAGAGGGGGAAAGCCATGGAGGAGGAAGCACAAGGGGGAGAACCTCTCCTCCTCTCTCTTGGTGGCACCGGAGTGCCATCGGGAGGGGAGTCATCGCCGCGGTGATCGTCTCCATCAACATCACCATCATTATCACCATACTCATCTCTTTTATGCGGTCCACTCTCCCGCACCCCGGTGTAATCCCTACTTGAACATGGTGCTTTATGCTACATATTATGATCCAATGATGTGTTGCCATCTTATGATGTTTTGAGTAGATATCTTTTGTCTTTGAGTTGATTGATGATCTAGATTGGTATGAGTTGTATGTTTTATTTTGGTGCTGTCCTATGGTGCCCTCCGTGTCGCGCAAGCGTGAGTGATTCCCGTTGTAGGGTGTTGCAATACGTTCATGATTCGCTTACAGTGGGTTGCTAGAGTGACAGAAGCTTAAACCCGAGTAAGGGGGTTATTGCGTATGGGATAAAAGGGGACTTGATGCTTTAATGCTATGGTTGGGTTTTACCTTAATGAATCTTTAGTATTTGCTGATGCTTGCTAGAGTTCCAATCATAAGAGCATATGATCCAAGTAGGAAAAGTATGTTAGTTTATGCCTCTCCCTCATATGAAATTGCAATGACGACTATCGATCTTGTTAACAATTCCTTAGGACAATTCCGCACACTGATCCACCATTATTCCACACTCGCTATTTATATTATTTACTAATATATTCTAACTTTATGACAACAGTACTTACTTTTATATTTTAGCTCTCTGATTTCACGCAAAGTTATCCTCTTTATACCCACAACACAGTTTTATTTCTAGTTACTAGTTGGAAGCAAACGTTCGGTGCACGTAGAGTCGTATCAGTGGCAGATAGGGCTTGAGAGAATATTTATCTTACCTTTAGCTCCTTGTGGGTTTGACACTTCATACTTATCACTTCCACCTTTGGGAATTGCTATGATTATTCCCTGCTCTTGGGGATTATCATGGGGGTGGCCCCTTCCGTACGACCAGTAGCACGAGCAGTCGTTGTCGCTTGGGGAGACCGTGGTGGACTAGCTCGCTGCAAGCCCCCAGCCTCGACTAAACTGAGCAGACTCTAGATGGTGGCACCCCACTTGTCCATCTGCTCGGTTGCTGTCGGGAACCTTAGTAGAAGCTGAGTCCGCGCCATGGCCTTCGTAGCCGTACTCGGCATGGGTGATGACGACGCAGATCGTACCGCCGCTGGCACCTGACAGTGCCAGTAGTGACAGTACCGCGTCCCCTCTGTTGCAGGGCGGCCACCTAGATGACATGGTGGAGTGGCGAAGGCGCTTGAGGGCCAGCGGCTCCGTCGGGCGAAACGACTGGGTCGACTCGCCCCGGGGGAGGCGCACGCGCTGCGGTTGCTCCCTTGATGGGGGCGGCCGGAGGGCGGCGATTCGCCCCGGACCAAGCGCAATCACTGTGGCTATGCCCGTCAGCAAGAGGAAGGGGCATGGACGAAGTAACCCCTTCACCTGTACCTCGTGGAGCATGGCCATCAGGGTGTTGCTGATGTTTCTCTCCTCCGATGTCTCCTGCTCCTGCTTCGGCCGTGGGGGAAGTGGTGAAGGTGCCGCCTGCTCTGACCACATCCCCAGCAGTGTCCACATCCTCGCGCGCATCCGCACCTCCCATAGCTTTGGTGGCTGCGGATGGCAGAGCCTTTGAGGTGGACGGGTGAGCCGAAGCACTGGATTTTCTTCTTGGGCGCCATGGTTGATGGCGCAGTCGAAGATGAAGATGGCAATGAACATGACGCGTTGCACACGCTTTCAGGTTCGCGCAAGTGATCCCCCTACCTAGCGCGCCAAAGATGTCGTGGTGGAGTGGTTGGTGAGGTGGTTTTTTCCTCTGCGAGTCCCGCAGGCCCTGCCGGGACATCTTGGGTGTTCTCTTCAGTGTGTGACCCCGCCGTCGCCGGGCTCGTCTGCTCTGCAATGGAGGTTTTTCTCCTGGTGGTATCTTGCTTCTTTGGCTTGACCTTGGTCCTCTTTATCTGCAAGTTGGTCCTTCGAAGGTCTTGGTCTCCTGTACTCTAGCATGGCCTGATCCCATAATCTTGTTCCCGTGCATGTGCACAGTCTGTGCAACAGATCCAGAGTTTGTTGCACCGACAAGGAGGGGGTGGGCAGGGTTTTATTTGAGGATACGCCGCGGCTACTGAAAATTTTAGTAATGGTGGGTGGAGATGGTGGTGGACTAGGGAGGGCGATGGTTCATATGCCTCGGTTCCTGCAATTTTACTATAAGCTCGGTGCTGGAGGAGTGGGGGCGATGGTTGAAGTACGACGGTACTAAAATTTGGGTAAAGGAATTGATGCTGGGCGGGAGTACCCAAGATCGCACACGGTCCAATAAGAATATGCGTGTATGATAATAAGGAAAAGCGGCGGAATCGCCGATTTTTGCAATGCTCAAGGTGGGTAGTTTGTTTTTATATTTCTAGCTAGCTGGTCTATCATGCACAGTTTGTCCTAATTTTCAAATGCAGCTGTGGAATTCAGTCTAAATAAACTACCTGCCTTTAGCTTGCACAGGTGGTAATTTTACAGCGCACTAGCATCGCACACGATTAAGCCAGCACCTCCACCTTTTCTCGCGCTTGTGTAGTCGTGGTGATTCACAACGCACTTGCATCGCACATGGTTAAGCAGTACACCCGTGTCTGTTGAGCGTCATCTGAGTCTTTGCAGGAAAAAAATGTCAGAGGGTCAGAAGACAGCCACACCACCATGTGGCCCAAATATATATGAGTGTAAAGGGTGGTCTATGATGTTCAAAATTCCAATGCATAACTTTGACTGTGCGAGCCCACGGTTGGGCGCGTCGTCGAAGATCGATGAGAGGGGCCGGAAGTCAAGAACCACCTGGAAGTGGCCAAATATATGTAGGAATATAGGGTGTGATGTTTAAAACTTTAAATACACAATGCACAATTTTGGTGGCACCTTCCTTGCAAACCCGAAAGAACCCTTGGATATATCTATAATGACATAATGTCATAGCTACTAGCTAGGGTGCTTGACCCACCTCCCACTTCGTGTCAGCGGGGCGGATGCATGTAATGATACTTTGGTCATACATGCATGTCGCCATGACCTACCATAAGACGAACCAGTGAATCTATCGCTTGGTCAAATGACAACTGTTATTGTCGATAAAAAATGGATATATATATATATATATATATATATATATATATATATATATATATATATATATATATATATATAAACCGCTTAGGCCAATAGATTGAACCATCATCAAAAACCGCACAAGAGGAACCACAAAACCAGCACTGCCTGCATGCGGCCCAAAATGATGTACATTGGAAGGGGTGATTTGTGTTTTCAATATCAAATAATGTACAATTTAGATGTGGTGCCTGCCTCTCGATACAGACAACAACCATGAAAGCCAGGTAATTAAGGACAAGATACACAGGGTACGGTGTTGGTCGAACCCACCAATCCGCGCGTGTGGGAGGAAATCCTGACAACACATGAGCTCGAGCTTTGGTTGAACGACATGTGACGGTGACCAGCTCTAACACGGACTAGGAGGAATCCATTCATGGCCAACACATACCCCTCGCTATCGGTCAAAGGGATGATATATATACACTCGAGGAGCCCCCAGATATGTGTGTCGTCACAAAAAACCGCACAAGGGAGATGTGGTCGATCAGAAGACCCCCTATACACTGCATGCGGCCCGAAAATATGTGTGGGTGGTGTGTGATGTGTTCAAGTCCCCAATGCACAACTTCGATGGGGCACCAACTACATTACAAACCGAACACCGTACCTGATCCCACGCCAGGTTCAATACGTACGATGTCGGTTTCCCAACTTCGAGACGGGGGGGGGGGGGGGGGGGGGGTTAATACGTCTCAAACGTATATATATATATATATATATATATATATATATATATATATATATATATATATATATATATATATATATGATTTTTGATTGTTCCATGCTATTATATTATCAACTTGGGATGTTTTATATGCATTAATATGCTATTTTATATTATTTTTGGGACTAATATATTACTCTAGAGCCGAGTGCCAATTTTTGATTTTTCCTTGTTTTTGAGTTTTACAGAAAAGGAATATCAGACGGAGTTGAAATGGAATAAAACTTTCGCAATGATTTTTCTTGGACCAGAAGACAACCAGAGGACTTGGAGTTCAAGTCATAAGATCACCGAGGAGGCGACAAGCCACAGGGGCGCACCCTAGGGGCGCCCCGAGGGCTTGTGGGCCCCTCAGTGATCCCCTGACCTCCTACCTTGGCCTATAAATTTAGAAATATTCCCAAACCCTAGAAGCATCCAAGAAAACACTTTTCCTCCGCCGCAGGTCTCTGACCTCGTGAGATCCCATCTGGAGGCCTTTTCCGGTACCCTACCAGAGGGGGATTCGATCACGGAGGGCTTCTACATCAAATCTACTGCCCTTCCGATGAAGCGTGAGTAGGTTACCTCGGACCTACGGGTCCATAGCTAGTAGCTAGATGGCTTCTTCTCTCTCTTTGATGTTCAATACAATGTTCTCCTCGATGTTCTTGGAGATTTATCCATTTTAATATTCTTTTGTAGTGTGTTTGTCGAGATCTGATGAATTGTGGATTTATGATCAAATTATCTATGAATATTATTTGAATCTTCTCTGAATTATTATATGCATGATTTGATATCTTTGTATTTCCCTTCGAATTATCGGTTTGGTTTGGCCAACTAGATTGGTTCTTCTTGCAATGGGAGAGGTGCTTAGTTTCGGGTTCAATCTTGCGGTGTCCTCACCCAGTAACAAAGTAGCGGTAGCGAGGTACGTATTGTATTGTTGCCATCAAGGGTAAAAGGATGGGATTTTCATCATATTGCTTGAGTTTATCCCTCTACATCATGTCATCTTACTTAAGGCGTTACTCTGTTCTTATGAACTTAATACTCTAGATGCATGCTGGATAGTGCTCGACGTGTGGAGTAATAGTTTTAGATGCAGAATAGTTTTGGTCTACTTGACATGGACATGATGACTATATTCATATACATTGCCTTGGATATCAACATAACTTTGCGCTTTTCTATCAATTGCTCGATAGTAATTTGTTCGCCCACCATATTACTTCATTCAAGAGAGAAGCCTCTTGAAACCTATGGCCCCCAGGTCTATTTTCTATCATATATTTTCAGATCTATAAACCAAAATCCCCAAAAAAATACCTTGCTGAGTTTTATTTACATTTATTTTGTTTTATGTTTTAGTAATCTTTTATATCTATCTCTAATAGATCTCATCCTTCCAAGTGACCGTGAAGGGACCCCTTTATCGCGTTGGGTGCAAGTGTTTGATTGTTCGTGCGGGTGCATAGATTGGAGACTTGGTTGTACCTCCTACTGGATTGATACCTTGGTTCTCAAACTGAGGGAAATACTTATCTCTACTTTGCTGCATCACCCTTTCTACTTCAAGGGAAAAACCAACGCAACTCAAGAAGTAGCAGGAAGAATTTATGGCGCCATTGCCATGGAGATTTTACATCAAGCCTACCAAGTACCCACCATAAACTCTCATCTCTTGCATTATATTATTCTCCATTTGCCTCCCTTTTTCTCTCCCCCACATCTAACACGATTTTCAGAAAAACACAAAAATATTTTCCTTTTATTCGCCCTTCTTCCGTTCGTCTTTTCGTTTGCTTTTTGGTTGTTCGTGTGCTAGATTGCTTGCTTTGTCACGATGACTCAAAAGAATACCAAGTTGTGTGACTTTTCCAATGCTAATAATAATGGTTTTATTAGTACTCCGATTGGTCCCGCCACTAGTGCGAAATCTTATGAAATTAATGCCGCTTTGCTGAATCTTGTTATGAAAGGTCAATTTTATGGCCTTCCTAGTGAAGATGCCGCATCCCATCTAAATACTTTCGTTGAGTTGTGTGATATGCACAAGAAAAAAATATGTGGATAATGATATTGTTAAATTGAAGCTATTTCTGTTCTCTTTACGAGAACATGCTAAAACTTGGTTTTCATCTTTGCCTAAAAATAGTATTGATTCATGGAATAAGTGTAAAGATGCTTTTATTTTCAAGTATTTTCCTCCCGTTAAGATCATCTCCCTTAGGAACGACATAATGAATTTTAAGCAAGTTGATCATGAACATGTTGCACAATCTTGGGAGAGGATGAAATTGATGATAAGAAATTTCCCTACTCATGGTTTAGGTTTATGGATGATTATAGAAAAAATTTATGCAGGGTTGAATTTTGCATCTAAAAATCTTTTGGATTCCGCCACGGGTGGTACGTTCATGGAAATCACATTAAGAGAAGCTACTAAACTCCTAGATAATATTATGGCTAATTACTCTCAATGACATACCAAAAGATCTTCCACTAGTAAAAAAAAGTGCATGCGATTGAAGAAATTGATACTTTGAGTTGAAAGATGGATGAATTAATGAAATTATTTGTTAGTAAGAGTGCTCCTATTGATACGAATGATATGTCTTTGTCTTCTTTGATTGAGAAACTAATAAGCGTGCACGTGCAACACACATAAGTATAGAAATTCGTCGACATCTTGATTATCTGAATCAAAATTTTGTTCACAATAACATGTTATGTTTAACAAGACTTGGTCTAACTGAAACCTTATAACAATCTGAAGTCCAAACAGCCTCTTCACTAGCGATGTGTCCGCATGGTTTGGATTTTTTGACATGTTTGTCTCTTTCCTACCTCCGCGTCACGCTAAGTCCTCTTTTTGGGCGATCACCGTGTGATTTTGTCTACCTCAATATAATCACACACCATGAAGGCAAGGTCGAATTGCTGGTGGGTTTGGTCATCTTAACAACACCCAGCCAACCAACCAGGCTTGATCCTCTGCATGGAGGGCATACCAAATAATCTCCTTTTTTACTAACAAGGATACAATCTTCAAGACAATGCTATCATAATCAACATGAGCAAAAAATAAGGACATGCTATCATTCTACGTGAGGCAATGAGCAACTTCAGTAGCCAGTGTCATATCATCTACCATGAAGATTTGGAACTTTGTTGTTCCAAGATATCCTTCAATATTTCACAAAACTTCAGGATATTACAAGTGAATTTGACATATATAGAAAGGACTAGCACTACGACCCATGACTCATTCCTCGGTACTTCAATAACATGAAAATGAAAAAAAGCAAAAAGGATCAAGAATGCAATATGTCTATTTTTCGGTAGTATTCAGTGCTATCCAAGACCCTGAATCTCCTCTAGATTCCTTGAATTTTCCTGCTAAAATCAATGTAGTAGGAAATATATGATCACTGTAAGCCTTGCTGCAAAAATCAGACAGATTTGTTCAAAACACGAACAAACACGACCATTCAGGAAAACATGTGCCATTTGATACATACATGCTACACATGATAAGAGAAGAGACTCACCAGTTTAAATAACTGCAACCAGGGTACGTTTTTAGTATCTCCAGCAATGACTTTGTGCTTAACATAATTTGGTGCACAAATAAATAAATAAATAAATAAATATATATATATATATATATATATATATATATATATATATATATATATATCAGATGATTCTGGTCTCTCGTATACCAGTAGCAAAGCAGCGGACATTTGTTAGTCAATAATTAGAACATGTGAGTAGTTCTTCTTGGTATATACCCAATCCATCTCTCACCACTATATTAGAGTTGCCAACATAAATTGTAAAGGTTGCAAGAGGGATGCAGCAACGTGTTCACTGTTCAACACTCACTGCATATAAAAAAAATCTTGCTTGTTAGCATAAACCTTGACATTGTCACCCCACAACAGAAGACATTAAGGTTACAAAACAAAAGAGAATATTTGAATAAAAGAAAGTTACCGTATGGTAGATCTCAACCCATCTTACATAGCATCGTGTTAACCCCCAATATTTCATGATCCAAAGGGGGGAATTAAGGTGGGATTTTGTCTATGATGAACCAGATTTTTCGACATTGTCAAGATCAAGATCCCATCGCATGGTTTCATAACAATCAACATGTACATGGATCATTGATTAAATTCTAGCACTACCATGAAGCCCCGGGACAGCAAGAGTTGTACTTTCTACCTAAGCGGGCGCCAAGTTTTTTAATACATGGATGTAATTCGCCCCATGTGGCTCAAAATAAATATGATGCTCTGGCTTCCTGAAACTATACCCAACGCCCCCCATTTATTTGTGACAATTCAAGCCCAAAATTATCTAAAAAGAAAAGGTATTCCCAGATCTATAATAAATTTATTTGTGACACATACTATGAAATAAATTGATGAGAACAATATTAAATTTCCTCTTACTACAAATCAACACCAACAAATCTACAACAGCATCGAAGCAGCATATAAGAGATCCAAATCTTGGTGATAGGTTCATGCATAAAGCAAGCGAATATGAAAAAGATAGCAGAACCTTATTAAGTGATCCTAATTCCATGCAAAGTTGCCTAGGAAAAATAGCAGTGAAGGATCAAGGTGGACAACAAATAACAATAATATAATACTCGATTATAAAAAAAATGAAATCCTAGTGGGTACAAATATGTTGAATAATGAAGAAAATTAAGATCTAACCATATTCATGCAATGCACGTTTCTGAAATTCAATATATATATATATATATATATATATATATATATATATATATATATATATATATATATATATATATATGAATATATGTAAATAAAAGGTTTGCTAAGGTCATAATTTGCCATACTTCACAAACATTTTATCAAGTGAAAAATTAGTGACCATCCCCCTTGTGCCGCAATTTTTAAATTTTTTGGACCTTCCTACCTCCACTTACGTCATGGATAACATACAACAAAATATTATTGAAATTCAATAGACTTCTATCAGATGACATGAGTGAAGATCAGTGCAGGTTTATGGCATTGAGCAAATTGTACTAACCATTTGAAATGACGATTCTTCATTTGGACCAAGTAGATCTCAAGCTGCAAGCGCAACAACATCGACATGGCCTTGGAGCCCACCATCTGTCCATGTTCCTTCATGTGGAGAATTAATAAGTGCCCCAAGTTAGAAGTACTGCATACATTATTCATCTAGCCCTTACTAAAAATTGAGAAAATATGCAGAATATCCATTTTATTAACCTAGCTATCTGCAGTCCAAGACAAAGCGTGACCATAATCCACACTACAACACATGAATTTTTATATAGCTACCTTATGGGGCGTATGTGCCTGATCCTCGTATCTTCTTGTTTGGCAAAGAGTTCACCATTTGCACATAGTATTGAATCGAGAAGATTGAACATGCTCTCGAGCAACTGGGCAGTGGTGTGGACCTCCATAAGCGACGGCGGTGATGCCGGCTATAGTTGTTCTTACGGCACGCGCATCCCGATAGAGAAGCTTCAGGAACTAATTTGCTTATCCTCGTTCAAGATCTGTAATGAACATATTTTTACATGAATTAATTTAAGAAAAAGGGTTTCCCCCCGCTTTGTATTACAAAGCAACCACCGATACATCCAGATAGGTGCTGGGGCCGTTGCACAAATAAGCCCAAAAAACAAAGAAAGAAGGAAGAGAAACAAATGCCAACAACGACAGGTCAACGAACGAAGATGACCGGCGACCGCTGCACCCTCCGGAGAAGTACCACCACGTTTCCAGCACCCGAAGCGCCGCTTACCAAGCAACACCTTGAAGAAGGAGGCGAGGACGACGCCGCTGCTGCCCGGACTAGTCCTAGGGTTTCCCCCGGTACACGGGAGGCAGTGAGGGGAAGGGGTGTAGCCGACGCCCTTCAGGAAGGTCCGGCGGCACCCACAGGCGTCGCCGCGTTGGGGCCGGACGAGCTGCCAGAGATTTCTCCCAACCCAAACCCCCACCACCACCCCCGACGAATCAAAGTGCACCGCCCATCACGCCACCCACCAACATGTGCCACCACGGTCACCGAATCAACTTCGCCGTCTCCCCGAGGTCACCGACACGAGACCTGGAGGACGGGAGAAGGGAGAGTGGCCACGCAACACCACCGTCGTGAGGGGAAAACCACCACCACCACCGCAGAGCCGACCGGACGCACGGACAAGGGCCCTGCCAGGCGCCGAGGCCCGGCCGGACCCAAAACGGTCCGGACAGCCCCTGCCGTCATGCGGCAGCTCGCCGGCCGACGAAGCCGCCACCGCCCGCAGACCACCACCACTTCACCACCACCCAGGGAGTAGCGTCGCCATGCACCGAGTCGCCAGCCCGCCCTAGCCCAGATGGAGCCCGAATGGGCCCAGATCTGGGCCGCGCGGGCGCCGCCGGCCACCAGCACCGCCACGCCGCCCGGCGGCCAACGGCCGCGCCGCCGCACCAAGTACCACGAAGCTCGCCGGAATCCCGCCGCCGAACCACACCGCAGCTCACAGAGCTACACCGCCGCCATCGGGAGGCCCCCGCTACCCCCCATGAGCGTGCGGGGAAGGGACGGCCCGCTGCCGCCAGCGTCCCGCGGGCCAGGCCCGGCGGAACCAACCGGTGGCGGCTGGGAGGAAGATGGACGGGGAGGGGGCCAAAGGAGAGGAGGCAGGGTCCGCCCGTCGCCCGCGGGGGGCGAGCGAGCGGACGGGAGCGTGGGGGAGGGGGAGGGGGAGATGGAGAGGGAGGTGGGGCGCGCGCGGCCGGCGGTGGCGGCGGGGGGAGTCTTTACATGAATTAATTACCAACATAGTGAACAAAACAGACAATCAAATTCTAAATGTCGCCTCACATGCTAATAATTCTACACACATGGAGTGAAGCGTGTATGGAATTAAACAAGCTAGCGTATAGACATGCTAATAACATCAATTTTGGGTTAAACCACATAGTACCACACTGCCATATACAAAATCTGGAGAGGAAGGTACCTTTTGTACACTGCCTGTACATGAGAATCTTGTGGCGGACTGTACGCTACCTGGACGGGAGAATCTTGTGGCAGAGGAGTTCCTGACGACCGCATGGAGGTCAGAGTGCTGAGAGCCAGACGGTGGCATGCAGTGGGTGGGAAAAAATCTCCAGCAAGATATTCAGTGTGTCTTCCTCACAAGCAGTCCCAAGGTACCTCTTCTCTCCCGATAGAAAATAGATCAAGCAACTACTTGATAGAACTTAAATAAAGAATCTGATTTGTAATCAATATTTGCTCTACTCACTGCAATATTGTGGTGTGAAAGATTCTTGAGGAACTTCACTTTTCTTCTCGAAGTTCTCTTATATGCACCCAATCCTAGAGACAAGAGCAACAAATTGCCTCAAATGAAGAAAAAAAATCTCAACAGCTACATTGGTAACCAAATTGGTTCAGGAAGTGCTACTCACTTGGGCTTTCTCCCGTGTGGCATTGGTGCTCCTGATCAAAGCTGCAACAAAAAATCAAACAAAGGAGCGAGTTAGTGTAATGAATGAATCGAAGTCTCTAGACAGTGCAAACCAGATAAATAAATCGCAACAGCCTAGCACCTGCTTTAATGCGAGGAGCTCACTAGTGTCCAGATTCATCCCGAGGTAGACCTAGCCAAAAAGGCACTGGAGGCCATCATCTGGCCCTTCTGCCATTGGATCTACAGGATCTCCCCTGCTCGTCCGTTCGACCGTTCCCGTCGGCAGGTACGGGCGTCGGCGGCTGCATGCCCCTTGGAGATGAGACCGAGAAGCCCCATACCCCATGACTTGCAGAGGAAGGAGCTGATCCGGACGCCGATCCCGGTGGAGTGCTGGTGCAGACTTGATGAATAGACGCACCGAGTCGAGTAGATCGTCGTGAAGCCCGGCGCCGGTGGCGGCGGCAACGGGCTCCCATCGCATGGGTCGTTGTCTAGGCTTGGGAGCGGCATGGAGGTAAGAGAGGTGAGAGCCTGCCGGGCGTGCCCATGCCTTTCGAACTCCCCCTTCCTTCTGTTCTTCTCTATCTCCTCCTCACCTTCGAAGCTCTCTCTCCCTCGAACAGCGGCAGGCCATGGAGGAGGTCAGCCGCCGTCGTCCCTCCCACTCGCCGGAGCCTCCCGTCGTTGACCCAATGCGGCTGCCATCAGCCAGAATCAAGGCAGCCCCGCCAGAGCCACGCCTTGGCCACACCACCGTTCTCTGCATCGAGCTACCGCCGCCGCGTTGACCGCATGGCTCATTTGCAGTTAGGCATCTGTTTGTGATCCGGTTGTTTTTTCCTTGGATTAGGATAGGAAACAGTGAGGAGGGATGTATTGGGGTGGACCCTAGCGCGGGACGGGGAAGTCTGGCAGAGTTTTCGTCCGTCCAAGCAAATTGCTTAAAGCAGTTTTGACAAAAGATTAGTATAATTTTAACGGTTAGATCAAATTAAGTGGTCATAATTATGAGGCTGTAATTGATCCCTGTTGCTACGTGTACGCTAGGCTGGGTATACTTAGCGATGAATATTTTTGTTTGTTTAATAGTAGTAGAGATAATGAATCTATGGATGTGAATTTTGTTGGTAGGAACAATTTTGGTAATAACGCGTATAGAGGAAATTTCAATCCTAGGCCGTTTTCTATTAATTCCTCTAATAATTATGATAATTATTACAACAATTCTTATGGCAACTATAAGAAGATGCCCTCTGATCTTGAGAACAACATTAAAGATTTTATAAATTCTCAAAAGAATTTCAGTGCTTTGGTTGAAAACATTTTGCTTAAGATTGATGATTTGGCTAGGAATGTTGATAAAATTTCTCTTGAGATTGATTCTTTGAAGATTAGATCCATGCCACCCAAGCATGATATTAATGAATCTCTAAAATCTATTAAAATTTCTATTGATGCGTGTAAGGAAAGGACCGCTAAGATGCGTGCTAAGCGAGACTGGTTTGTAAAAGCGTGTTCTTCTATTTCTTGTGAGAATAGTGATGAAGATCTTAAAGTGATTTGTTTGAATTATATTGAATCTTTATTTTCAAATATAAATCTTGATAAAGATAGGACTGGAGATGAGTTAACTTTAGCTAGAAGGCATCCCAATGATTCGGAGTTTGTAGATCTTAATGAAAAAATCGATAAAAGTGGGATTGAAGAGGTCAAAACTTTATGTAGTGATGAACCCACTCTTTTGGATTCCAAGGACTTTAATTATGATAATTGTTCTTTGATAGATTGTATTTCCTTGTTACAATCCATGTTGAATTCTCCTCATGCTTGTAATCAAAATAAAGCTTTTACTAAACATATCGTCGATGCTATGATGAAATCTTTTGAAGAAAAACTTGAGTTGGAAGTGTCAATCCCTAGAAAGCTTTATGATGAGTGGGAACCTACTATTAAGATTAAAATTAAAGATTATGAGTGCCATACTTTGTGTGATTTGGGTCCTAGCGTTTCCACGATTCCAAAAACTTTATGTGATGTGCTAGGTTTCCGTGGGTTTGATGATTGTTCTTTAAATTTGCATCTTGCGAATTCCACTATTAAGAAACCTATGGGAAGGATTAATGATGTTCTTATTGCTCCAAATAGGAACTACATGTCTGTATATCTTATTGTGCTTGATATAGATTGCAATCCTACATGTCCTCTTATTCTTGGTAGACCTTTCCTTAGAACAATTGGTGCAATTATTGATATGGAAGAAGGAAACATTGGATTTCAATTTCCGCTAAGGAAGGGCATGGAAAACTTTCCAAGAAAGAAAATTAAATTGCCTTATGAATCTATCATGAGAGATACTTATGGATCACATACCAAAGATGACAATACCTAGATTGTTGCTTTATGCCTAGCTAGGGGCGTTAAAACAACAGCACTTGTTGGGAGGCAACCCAATTTTATTTTTGTTTCAACTTTTTTGTTTATGTTGGATATTGTCGTCCTTGCGGATCAGGATGGAGCGGACATTGTACTGGTGACGCAACTCCGATGACGTGCTCGATTGGCACCTCGTTGTCCTTGCAGATCAGGATGGAGCAGACGTTGTACTTATGACGCAGCTCAGAGGATCTTTGTAACTTAGGCGAGAACGGAGTCGCAGCTAAGCCTCCGAGTGAGATGGTTGCTCATCACTCGGAGTTGTTCTTAAACTTAGGCAAGTACGGGGTCGCAGCTAAGCTCTCGAGTGGGAGGATTGCTCTCCACTCAGAATGGTTTTTTTAACTTAGGTGAGTATGGGGTCGCAGCTAAGCCCTCGAGTGGGAGGATTTCTCTCCACTCAGAATGGTTTTTTAACTTAGGCAAGTATGGGGGTCGCAGCTAAGCATCCGAGTGGGAGGATTGCTCTCCACTCGGAATCGGTTTTCAACTTAGGCGAGTACGGGGTCGCAGCTAAGCCCCTGAGTGGTAGGATTACTCTCCACTCGGAATGGTTTTTTAACTTAGGCGAGTATGGGGTTGCAGCTAAGCCCCCGAGTGGGAGGATTGCTCTCCACTCGGAGTAGTTTTTTAACTTAGACGAATTAGGTTTGCAGCTAAGCCCCCAAGTGGGAGGATTGCTCTCCACTCAGAATGATTTTTTAACTTAGGCGAGTACGGGGTCGCAGCTAAGCCCCCGAGTGGGAGGACTGGTCTCCACTCGGAATGGTTTTTTAACTTAGGCGAGTACGGGGTCGAGGCTAAGTCCTCGAGTGGGAGGATTGCTCTCCACTCGGAGTAGTTTTTTAACTTAGACGAATCAGGTTCGCGACTAAGCTTCCGAGTGAGAGGGTTGCTCTTCACTCGAAGTGGTTTTGAAACTTAGGAGAATCAGGTTCGCGGCTAAGCCCCCAAGTGAGAGGGTTGCTCTTCACTCGAAGTGGTTTTGAAACTTAGGCGAATCAGGTTCGCGGCTAAGCCACCCGCTGGGGGATTTGAACACATGTGTTTACGGGAAAACAATCATTAAGATACTGCAAAAATCTTGTTTTTGATAAGAAAACTGAAGGATTCTTATTACAACTCGTCTATCCGAGTGGTTTAGGTTTAGAAATGGCAGAGAAGGTCGGCATTCCATGTTGTAGAGGTGATACACCCCGTTGTGGAGCACCTTGCTGTTGATGAAGGGACCTTCCCAGGCCGGAGCGAGCTTGTGAGGTCGTTTCTGATGCACTCAGAGCACAAGGTCTCCTTCATGGAATGTTCGACCTCTGACATTACAGGCATGGAATCGACACATGTCTTGTTGGTAGATGGTCGACCGGATCAGAGCCATCTCACGTTCCTCCTCCAGGAGATCAACTGCATCTTAGCGTGCCTGTTCTGCGTCAGCTTCTGAGAAGAGTTCCACTCAGGGATCATTGTGCAGCAAGTCACTCGGAAGCACAGCTTCAACACCACACGACATGAAGAAAGGGGTTCGGTCAGTCGACCGGTTCGGAGTTGTTCTCAATCCCCATAAGATGAATGGCAACTCAGTCACCCAGGCTCCAGCAGCGTGCTTGAGGTCGCGCATCAGTCGGGGTTTAGGCCCTTGGGAAGCTCAAAACGCCCTGAACTCACTAGAATCAAAGTTGGAGCCGTTATCTGTGATAATGCTGTGAGGACTCCATATCTGAATATCAACTCCTTGATGAAACTGATGGCAGTGCTTGAATCAAGGTTCTTGATAGGTTTGGCTTCGATCCTTTTGGTGAATTTGTCGACTGCCATGAGCAAATGAGTGAAACCACTTCTGCCGGTCTTGAAGGGTCCAACCATATCCAACCCCCAGACTGCGTACAGCCAGACGAGTGGACTAGTCTTCAAGGCAGATGCAGGTTTGTGAGACATGTTGGAGTAGAACTGGCAGCCCGCGCACTTGTCGACTATATCTTTTGCCATCTCATTTGCACGCGGCCAATAGAATCCCGCTCGGTATGCTTTGGCAAAGATGGTCCGTGAGGACGCATGGTGACCATAGATCCCCAAGTGGATCTCATTTCAAATCATTCGACCTTCTTCTAGGGAGATGCAACACTGAGCCACTCATGTGACACTTTCCGTGTAAAGCTGCCCTCTTATCACGGTGAAAGCTTTGGATCGACGGATGATCTGGCGGGCCTCATCTTCATCTTCTGGGAGTTCCTGCCTGAGCAGGTACGTGATATATGGCACCGTGCAGTCGGGCGTGATCACTAGAACTTCCATGACCAAGTCGACTACAGCTGGGACTTCAATCTCAGTCGGATTGGTTGAACTTATCAGTTGTGGGGGCTCTTCCTTGAAGGGATCCTCTTGTACTGACGGGGTGTGGAGATGCTCCAAGAACACATTACTGGGGATAGGCTTCCGAGTGGAACCTATCTTTGCTAGATCATCAGCAGCTTGATTCTTGATTCAAGGTATGTGGTGGAGCTCTAACCCCTCAAACTTCTTCTCTAGCTTTCTTACTGCATTGCAATAACCGGTCATTGTTGGACTCCTGATGTTCCATTCCTTCATTACTTGATTGACCACTAAGTCTGAGTCGCCGTAGACCATCAAGCGCCGGACGCCGAGTGAAATGGCCATACGTAACCCATACAACAGTGCCTCATACTCAGCTTCATTGTTTGAAGAATCAAAGTGAATCTGGAGGACATAGCTGAGCTTGTCACCTCTTGGGGATACCAAAACCACTCCTGCACCAGAGCCATTTAACATCTTGGACCCATCAAAGAACATAGTCCAATTCTCTGAGTGAATCTGAGTCAGTTGCTACTGTTCACTCTGCCAGGAAATCCACTATTGCCTGGGACTTGATGGATTTCTTTGCCTCAAACTTGATATCCAACAGAAGAAGTTCAATCGCCCACTTTGTCACTCGACCAGTTGCATCCCGATTGTTCAGAATTTTTGATAATGGAGCGTCGCTGACGACTGAAACCGAGTGGTCTGAGAAGTAGTGTGCAACTTTCTTCGTGGTCAAGTAAATTACATAAACAAGCTTCTGATAATGAGGATATCTCTGCTTGGACGGAATCAAGACTTCAGAAATATAATACATAGGGTGCTGAACTTTGTAGACTTTGCCTTCTTCTTCCCGCTCGACCGTGAGCACTGTGCTGACAAGTTGTCCAGTGACTACGACGTAAAGCAGTAAAGGCTCTTTGCTGATTGGAGCGGCAAGCACCAGCTGGGTGGAAAGCAGGGTTTTGAGCTCTGCAAACGCTGCTTCAGCTTATCATTCCACTCGAACTTGTCAGACTTCTTCATCAGTCGGTAAAGAGGTAATGCCTTTTCACCGAGGTGCGAGATTAATCGACTCAATGAAGCCAAACAACCAGTAAGCTTCTGAACATCGTGAACACGCACAAGGAATTTCATTTGGAGGATTGTGCCAACCTTCTCTAGGTTTGCGTCGATTCCTCGTTCGGAAATGAGGAATCCGAGTAACTTTCCACCTGGGACACCGAATGTGCACTTTGACGGATTGAGCTTGATATCATATCTTCTTAAGTTGGCAAAGGTTTCAGCAAGGTCAGTTAGTAGGTCGGAACCTTTGCGTGACTTGCAGCAGCAGCTCGTAGCAACTTATCATACAACAACAGTAGTCTGCAATTCATCATATACCAGCAGCAACTCATAACAATTCATCATATAGCAGCAGCAGGAAGGAGCAGCTCATAGCAATTCATCATATAGCAGCAGCAGGAACAGCTCATAGCAATTCATCATATAGCACCAGCAGGAGCAGCTCATAGCAATTCATCATATAGCAGCAGCAGGAGCAGCTTATAGCAACTCCTCATATAGCAGCAGCTGCAGCTCATAGCAATTCATCATATAACATCAGCAGCAGCTCATAGCAATTCATCATATAGCAGCAGCAACTCATAGCAATTCATCATATAGCAGCACGAGGAGCAGCTCATAGCAATGCATCATATAGCAGCAGCAGAAACAGCTCATAGCAATTCATCGTATAGTGGATCAGAATGAAAATTTAGCAAAAAATCAGAGGAGATCATTACCTTGTTGGATGAGCTCATCCTTCAACAGCACCTCAAGGCCATGGCCTACGAGGAGGGGAGGGGAATAAGGTTCGTTCTGCCATAGTGTGGCATCAGCCGTAGTTGTGCAGCGCCCGCCGGAGTAGTGCCTTGGACGAACCATAGTGGAGCAGCTGCTGGAGACCATGAGAATGAGGGGCGGCGCCATAGGGAGGAGCAGCCAGGGAGATTTGCCCCTACCCGCCGACCATGTAGCTTAGTTGGACATAGCATCATAGAGGACCAGGCCAGATGGGACCAGTGGTGACGACTCGCTGGAGGAACCCTAGTGTTGTAGGCAGGGGATCGAGGTAGAGGGAAAGGGGAGAGTAGATGCAAGCGGGTAGGGCAATGAACACTTGCATGTTTGTTTTTACTTGAGGGTCACGTGTGACACGGGCGTCAGCAATTGCGTTTTGATTGTAATATAGGCAGACAATAGAGTCATTTCACTATTCCCCTTCCCTTCAATTTTTAGTGAGGTTCTACCTGAAACACCCCCCTCCAAAGCGAAATTAGTTAAGCCCAAGCCCATTACTCAAAAATGACTTCTTTACATCTTTTATTGCTTAGTTTGACAATAAGCCCTGAAAAGGTGGAATCAAACTGGCCCTTAACTTGCAATTCAATTGTGCGTGCAATGATGAATCACTCCTGCCTGCTATCTGTACATTTAGGCATCATCATACATGGCATAACCTAATACATGTGCATTCCATTCTAGAATCTGGAATATGCAATGTTTATGTTAGTTCATACGTTGCACATGATGTTTAAATGCCCCTTAAGTCTGGTCAGTCAAGTGATGGTCTTTAAGCCTCCTTCTTTGCTTCTTTTCTTGATATGTAAGATTTGCTCACACATCTGTTCAATTGCTTGTTTGCATCAGCCAACCATACTAGGACTGTTTGCTTTGATTGCTTGTTGTTCTTGACCTAACACTCTAACAGAGCTTGTTAACGATTTAAACACTAAGGGCTGCTGTAGTGGGGCCTTGTCTAACTCATAGGTGACATAAAGGTTTGGTTGTACACTAAAGTAGGCTCTCCAAGAGTACCTGGAGATCCAGTTCAAAGGTATGCCTAGTTTTTACATAGTGCAGACATAGTAAATGCTCATCTCATTGTGTGCAAGTGCAAGAGATGCGGCATGTTTCATTATGTGGTGTTGTTTTGTTATAATCTCATCCTTTTTTGTTCACAGGCTGGAAAGTATGCATATTTATCTTCCAAGGAGACGAGTAACTAGTTTGTGTCACCTTGCAGAGGGGGTGCAATGAAGATAAGATTGAGGATTTCCAAGTACAAGATGTTAGGAAGGAGCCTTGCAAGAGAAGTAGGAGGTGCGCTGAGCCTCTTCAACCTGCTAAGGTAAGTCACTATGTGCAACTCAACAGTTCAATTCCTTGTTCGTTTCAGGCATAGTTAATTTGCTCTTTTCAATTGCTTTATTTGTGCTCAGTTAATGAGATACCCAAAGAATCATGCCTGATGTTGGGTACTTGTATAACTATTAGTTGACAGAATTAAAGGCCTTACCAGTTAATTACTCTGCCGAAGTGTGCCTGAAGCTTTGAAGTCTATTAACCAACTATTATTGCATGAGGCTCACAATCTAGTTTATACTATGCTAATGATTGCATAGTTTTGCCTGCTGTAGTATGTTTGTATGAAACCCTCTACTATTCATTATGCTCCCTAAGGCATTAATTGAGCTATAGAATGGCTAACTGCTTGCTTACTTATATGCAACGTGCTGTCCAAATTGGTAACTTGTCTGTGTTTTCAATTGGGCCCCAACATCATGCTCCTCTGGTGAGCTAAGAGGGATTTCTATATGTAGGCTGCACAGACTATCTTTTTTATAATTTTTAAAATATCACCTGCTTATGCTTCATGACGTGTAACATTATTGTTAGTCCTGTTTTGCCATGTAGCACAAAATAGTGTCTTGCTCGCTTCACTGTTGTAACTATATTTTTGCCCTAGTCATTTGTACTTACAGAAACATTTTAGGATGAAGTGACATCAACACAAAGATCTACGAGCAGTGCGGCATGGCCGTTACCGAATGATTATGGATTTGAATTGGAATGTGCTGATGTTCTCGAGCATCAACTAGAGGTGGCAAGACAATGTGTACATGATTGTCAATGTATAATCAACGGGTTGAGACTGGACATGCAGGTATTAGATGCAGGAGTCAAAAAAATGAAACAAGACACTGAGGTAACCATGAAGGAATTGAAGATTTTGCAGACTGAAATTTGTGCTATCTGAATCTGGCCAATCCTATTTTCTGAAGAGATTATAGTTCAAATGGAGTTAAGTTGATGTGCGTCCATGATGTATGAGCTGTATTTGCCCAGTGTATGTAATTTGTTGTTTGTGTATGCTTTATTATCACCTGTGCCGAACCATAATGCCCAGTGGGTATAATCGGCTGTAATTTCTTTATTGTATAGTGTAGGATTATTCTACGTTCCTATGCCTTGGTCTCTTTGTTGTATAGTGTATGGTTTTTAGAGGTGATAGTATTGAGTAGGATAATTCTTTGAATATGCTACATCGTTCAAACGGGGGACAACTCACCCAAACATCGTAGTGACCATGGCCGTCCACGGGTCGTACGGTCCATGGGCCATGTACTGGCCGTCGGATCCATGGGCCTTCTACGTCTCATAGGATCCATGGGCCTTGTATGAGCCGACTCATTTATGGGTCTTGTACGTGCCTTTAATGGGCCGTAGACGGGCTAGAGTGGAAATCGTACGTTTTATGGGATGACCATAACGGGCCGTTAATAGGCCGTATTTGGTGATGCTAGAAAATGGCCCAACAGATTAACGGTCCACAAACGGGCCGACTGTAACGACGGGCTGAATTTGGCCCACAAGCAGAAAATGACAGTAACGGGCCGTAAGTAACCGAATGCTGCAAATGAGCCCAAGAATAAATGGCCCTCAGAAGGCCGAAAGATAACTTGGGCTGGAAACGGCCCAACGGAATAACGGGACGTTAATGGGTATAAAGTGATACACTGTTCATTACGGGCCAGTTTCACCACGGGCCCTTAATGGGTGTAAAGTGATACGCTGTTCATTATGGGCCAATTTCACCATGGGCCGTTAATGGGCCAAGAGTTACAAAGGGCCTCATATGGGCCGAAAGACGTCATGGGCCATACATGGGCCAGAAGTGAAATCGGGCTCGAATCATATTGGATGGCCCAGATGACGCTACTGGGCCTAATTCGGATAGGGCGTAACGGGCCTTGGGTTAGCGGGCTATAAATGGGCTATATGCGAACAGGCCGTTAACAGGCTTTCCATGGGCTGGCCCACCACCTTTTGACCAAGTCAGACGGGCCGGCCTTTTCATAGGAATGGGCCTCTTTTGGGCTGTGCCATGTGTCGACGTATCATAGGCGCCTTCTGTCCAATGAGTGGATGACATATGTCCCAACGATGAGCCGACACGTGTTTCCTCCAGCCATTGATGATTATATACATGGAAAATCCCCATTGGTCGGGGCTGTTAACGGGTTATCGGATCCAAAACCCGACCCGATAGTTTAACGGTGTTCCGTTGCGGTGGATGCCACGTGTCGGTCACCCTTGACGAAAGCACTTCTGTGACGCGCGATTTATCGTCATGGAAGTGGACACTTCCGTGATGATAATTTTTGTAATGTCACGGAACACTTCTACGACAGCACAGGTATGACTATCTTGATTCTGTCATAAAATCATCATGGATGTACATGCATGACAAAAAACGCGACCTACTGTGACAAACACGTATCATCACGGAAGTTTATTTTTTTGTAGTGATATAGAAGAACTCCCCCTGAAGATGTGCATAGTGAGGAATTTGCTTTTGAAGCAATGCACATTTGAAGAGTAGAATCATGGAGATCTCCCCCATATCTTGTAATTCATATACGCATGTAACATATGGTATGAAGAATTTGAAGTGCATGATGAAATATGGTGACTGATGTAATTCAGCATGTGTGCATAACATTAATGAGGAAGTAGCATGCAGAAAACCATAGCAAAAGTATCAGGTCACCATCGGACTTAAGTTTACAACTCATTCAACAAACACTTCAGAAGAGCGAGAGTTGCAACTTAACAAAAAATGCCCATATATATAGACCCGCTTGAAGACTAACTCAAATTTCTCCCCCTTTGTCATCAAATGACCAAAAGGGACGAAAAGTGCGGACTAATGCCCCTGAAAAATTTCATCACGAAGTCGATGGAGGAGCGTCAGCATTGTTGGGGTCGATTGTTGGAGTAGGGCATGCCGCAGTGTCGTCCAAGTCTTCATTTTCACCAGTCTCACGGGATGAGGAATATGAGCTGGGTAGCAAAGGAGGAACTTCGACCTTCCTGAATTTCTTCGGTGGAGGCTTAGACCAGCTGAAGTCCTGCTTGAAGCCCATCTGTTTGAGATCTTCATCACCGTAGAGATGAGTCAGGACAGCCCAGGTGCGATCAAAAACTTCATTGAGGTAGTAGTGGTTCTTCTTCGCTGAATATATGTGGCATTCATGTTGTGAAGAACTGAACCAAACTGACATTTGACCCATTTATGATTGTGATCCACCATCTGGTGAAGACTGAGGAGAAGCTCACGATCAGTCATCACCCTTGCAGCTATGGCTTGAGGACTTTGCTTTGAGGCATTGGCGGCAGAGTCATGAGTAGCAGAGTCATCATTGGTGGAATATGAGGCAGCTTTGCGGAACTGTCCATCCAATGGTCGACTGCCCTCATCAATAATTGCAGTGGCCTTGCCCTTTTCATAAGCTGAGGAAAATGTCCGCTTGAGGACTTCAATAGGGGGCAAGAAACTGCCATGATTGAGTGTATCAGCTTTGAAATTGAGTGAAGACCTTGATCTGAGGAATCTCATAATCCAAGGAGCGTAAGGCTTCAACTCAAAGGGAGACATTGTAACGTTTGCCAAAGTCCTCATGAAGAAGTCATGGTAGTTCACTGGAATACCATGCATGATATTGAAAAGCAGATTCTTCATGATGCCAACAACTTCTTCATCATTCGAGTCGTGGCCTTTGATAGGACTCAGAGTCTTGGTCAGAATGCGGTATACTGTCCTTGGCACATATTGCAATTCCTTCACAAGGAACTTTGTCCTTAAGGCTTGACCAGGCTTCAATGGCTTCATCAGAACTTGCATGAAGTGATCAGACAGCCTAGTTTTAGAGTAGATGAGACGCGCACATTCTAGGGGAGGACTAACAGGCATGGCACGAAGCAATTCAGTGCAGGTGCCTTATAGTGAGTGTTTTTAGTCATCCAGTCCAATACCCACGAGTTCACATCTTCAGCATTTCCAGTGATGTGCAGCGTCACATAGAATTGAAGAATAAGTTCTTCATTCCAATCAAAGATGTCCGTGTAGAAGTTAAGCAGTCCAACATCATGAATAGCAACGAGGACTGGTGTGAAGCAAGGCAGTTGTTCCATATCAACATGAGGACTATGCTCATGGTCGAAGACTTTGTCTTTGTTGAAGAGCAATGAGGAATAGAAGTTGGCTTGGCTGGCAGTCGAGAAGCGCTTCCTTCTCAAACGAGCAGAGTCATATGGATTATAGTCAGTGAAGAACACATGCTCATTGAAGAAAGCATCAGCCTTGAATTTTGGAGTCTTGGAGAAGGGATACTTCGGCTTTGGCTGAGGAGTGTTAGTCAGTTGAAGAATAACCGCTGGAATCTCAATCTCCGGAGCCGCAGGCTGAGGAATATCAGCTTCTGCTTCAGTAGTAGCCTCGGCCTCCATTTCTTCATCAGCTTTATCATTAGCACTAGTGGTTGGAATCTCTTCATGAATGGAAGGGGTAGCATGAATTTATTCAGAACCCATCAGAACTTCAGTTGGTGCTGGGGACTGAGGAATTTGTTGGAGTGGTGTGAACAGAGGAGAGTTGGGGTGCTGGCTATCCCAAAATTCATCGTTCATCCCTCGAGTGGTGCTCCCAATGTCCACATCCTCATCCTCTTCCATTTCTTCAACGCTAGCCTCTCCAAATATGAAATGAGGCGTTGGCGATGATACCTGGGGAGTTGAAATGATAGCATCCACTTCAATTTCTTCATCCATCTGCTCTCTGGTAGCAGCAGAGGGATCTTCTTCAGCTGATTCATCAGGAATATCATAATCTTCACCATAAGGAACAAGTTCCTTTGATGGCATGCTTGAGAGAGGAACAACATCGATAGGGTTCTCAATAGGGCTCGTCAAAATCTTTGCCTTCTTGGGTGCAGAAGATTCCGAGGAAATAGATGCTTTCCTTTTCTTCAGAGCAGCTCTCTCCGTAGCTTTTGTTTTCTTCACTTCCAGAGCAGAAGGAAGAATTGGGCTTGGTGTTAGTGCAGGCGAAGCAGAGGGAATCAGATCAATTTCTTCAGGCACAACTGATGTAGTTGTCCTGTCTTGTGGAGTTACTTTAGGCACAGCTTCAGTTTCTTCAGCTGTCCTGACTTGTTCTTCAGGCGCAACACTAGTGGTTGCCCTGGCAGTTTCTTCAGCGGCTGGTATTTCTTCAGCCCTGGTACTAGCAGTTTCATCAGCAGCCTGATTTTCATCAGCGGTGCTGGCATGACCTTTAGTCGGCTGGGTAGATGCTTCAGCCGAAGGAATCTCAATGTGCGATGGATCAGCAACATTGGGTGTGAATTTATTTGCCATTTTGACGAATCTGACTTCGGCTCCTAGCCATTCTGCCTTGTAGGCGTCAAATTCATCACTGAGCTTCTTTATCTCAGATTGTAGTGCAATGAGCTGCTCAGGCGATAACCTCAGAACGTTATCCTTCAGATAGCGTTGCTTCTTGTACTGTGCTTTCTTACTAACTCTGGCTTGATCATATTTCCACTTTTCTTCAGCTATGAATGCCGTCACCATGTGACTTTGTCCAGGAGTGAGGCCTAGCTCTGGCATTGGAGCATTGGGATCTTTGTGCCAGAGGTCGATGAAATCCAGGATCTTCTTCGGATCCAGTAGAAGGGGCACAACACTCCCTTTGGCTCTAGCGGCCCGCTGCTGTCTGTTGTTGATGATATCAGCTAATTTATCATCATCAGCCTCATCATCAGAGGGCACTTGAAAAGCGACCTGTTTCTTGTGAGGACTAGGTCTAGTGCCTCGTCCTGCAGTGGCTTTAGTCTTCAACAGAGTTGGGCTCTTTGAAGACAGATGAGGAACTGAAGAACTTGCTGAAGCTCAAGAGGCAATAGATATGCCCGTGGTCCTTTGGCACGTGGCGAGATGCACAGGTGCTAAGGACTTTGTCGGAGGAGCTGAGGGTTTTGAAGCCCAAGGAACCGGTGCCGCTTGAGGATTTTGCCTTTGAGGCACAGAGGAGCTTGGACATGAGGGCATTGCTGAGGAACTTGGCCGTGAGGGCATTGCTGAGGAAGTTGGTTTTCGAGCAGGCTTCTTGGGCATAGCCTTCTTGCTCGTGGTGGCCTCAGCAGCGGCAGTAGCAGAATCTTCATTGAATTTCTTCACTGCTTCTTTGGCCTGCTTGGCCAACTTAGCTTGCCGCCTGGCCCATTCATCAACATAATTCTCACCATGTTTAAGGCTTGTTGGATCAGTTGTTTTGGCCAGGTACCAAAGGAGGTCTTGAGCATGGAGGGTGAAGAGCGAATTACTTCATGTATTTAGGAGTGATCTGACTCCCTCCATTCTCATGCCCATCTTCTTTCAATCCTCTATATGCGCACTTTGCGCTCATTCTTGGTTTCTTTTCCATGAGTTGCCTCATCAGGCGTGCAGTACCCTGCATAAATGTCATCAGGGATCTCAAACGCTGTGTTGACTTCCAGTTTCTTTCCTCCTTTCTGAGGCCTTTTACCATCTGCCATTTTCTTCAGCTGAGGAATTTGAACAATAGAGTTCTCTGAGGAAGTATGCAGCTTTTCTTCGAGGAACGCTGCAAATGAATTAAGTTGATGAGAACCTAGTAATTCAGCAGTTGACATGTGTACCTGTGAACAGAGTATAGGTGCGAAGAATTTGGAGAGGTCATATGCGTTCTCAGAAGTTTTTGCAAAATAGAACAAGTTTGCGGAAATTGACCAGTTGTGTCTTGAATAATTTCACTAAGCGTTCTTTGTCTTAGGTTCCAGAGTTGTGCGGATTGGGAGATTCACACAATTGAGGAATCATGAAGAAAAACTTTACTTAGAGAAACAGATCAAGTTCAGAAGATTTGTACAAGGTGTTTAGAGTGTAGAAGTTGAGTAATAAACACCTTCTGAGGATTTGATGAAAATCATCAGTAGTAATAAAGGCAGTAAAAGTAACTTTTAATTACCCTTGACGAAGAACACGACGAACTGGAAGTGTAGATTGAGAAGTTCGTCGGCTCAGATCTTCCACACCCTAACTTGGCGGCGGAAGACGTCTATGGCGACGGCGGAGAGAAGATGTCTGCGGCCGGCGCGAGTATGACAACGACGAGGTTGAGGCAGTGAAGCTCTTCCTCACCAGCGACGATGGAAGTAGCGGCGGCGCTAGGTTTTGAGAGCTCGAGCGAGGGAGTGAGGTCGAGCGGAGTAAAAACAAAGTGAGGAGGGGAGGGGGTATTTATAGCTGAGGTGAAAAACTGCTCGTCCGAGGAAATTGGACGAACGTGCCCCTGACCCTTCTCATTCGCACGACATGTGTCACCCATGTACTGAGGGGTGGCGATCATGTGAGATCATGGGGGAATAGATAAGTATATCGTGGGATGTGTAACGGTTTGAGCGGCAAAAGTCGAAAATTCAGATATTAATATTTTTAAAGTTTCATTCGCAATTTCTTCAGCTGACAAGGACACCGTGAAGAATTTGAATGAGTTTCAAATAGAACACATATGAAGATTTTGTGAACAGACTGGGTTGAGTTTAGCACAGAGGGGGAAAGGGTCTGATCACATTCACTTAGCAGAAAAATCAACTTGAAGAATTAGCAATAAGTGAACGCTATAGATGACATAAACTCATATATATATATATATATATATATATATATATATATATATATTTATATATATATATATATAGTCAATGAAGAACAATGATGGAAGAAGTGAAGACATTGCAAAGTTGAAGAATTGGAAAACCTAAGGAATTTCAAAAATGAAGAAAAACTCAAATTGAAGATTTTCAACTTTGGTTGGTGGCGTAACCCACCGTATAAGAAGGATGATTTCAAACATCGCGTACAACTCTCATAGGGTTCTGAGAATCAATTTCTTCATTAATTTCTTCACACTTAGAGGCTTAGTCTTCATTGATTGAAGAAAAACGTTACTTCATATGTTGCACATCCAAGTCATCAAGTCAGCATAAGTGTTAGGATGTGTGTCCTGTTCAAAGAACATTCGAAGATTCTAGGATATTAAGCTCACACCGCAACTTGCTAAATCTCTTCTCATCCAAGGGCTTTGTGAAGATATCGGCCAACTGGTCTTCAGTATTTGCATGGTCGATGGAGATGTCGCCCTTCAACACATGGTCACGAAGAAAATGATGACGAATCTGGATGTGCTTTGTCTTCGAGTGCTGAACTGGGTTGTGAGCAATCTTGATAGCACCCTCATTGTCGCAGTAGAGTGGCGCATTCTTCACATTGATGTTGTAGTACTTGAGGGTTTGCTTCATCCATAGCAATTGAGCACAGCAAGATCCAGCAGCAATGTACTCAGCTTCTGCAGTGGAGAGTGATACGCAGGTCTGCTTCTTCGAGGACCAACACACCAAGGATCGTCCGAGGAAATAACATGTGCCTGACGTTGACTTGTGTTCCACCCGATCACCAGCATAGTCAGAGTCTGAATATCCAATGAGATCGAAGGAAGAGCCCTTGGGATACCATAATCCAAGTGTTGGTATGTGAGCTAGATATCGAAGAATATGCTTCATAGCCTTATGGTGTGATTCCTTCGGTGTAGCTTGAAATCGGGCACACATGCAAACACTAAGCATAATATACGGCCTAGATGCACATAGGTACAATAAAGAGCCAATCATGGAGCGATATACCTTTTGATCGAAATATTTACCATTTTCATCAGTGCATAGATGGCCATTTGTGGGCATAATGATTTTGACACCTTTGCAATCTTGCATGCCGAATTTCCCCAACACATCCTTGAGGTATTTCTCCTGAGATATGAATATGCCATTGTATTGTTGACGAATCTCAAGACCTAAGAAGAATTTCAATTCTCCCATCATAGACATTTGATATTCTTCACTCATCATATAGGAAAATTCATCACTATAACATTGGTTAGTACAACCAAAGATAATATCATCAACATATATTTGGCACATGAATAATTCATCATCATATGTTTTGGTGAAAAGAGTTGGGTCAAGTGAACCGGGTTTGAAGCCTTTCTTCATGAGGAATTCCTTCAGTGTGTCATACCACGCCCGAGGTGCTTGCTTGAGGCCATAGAGGGCCTTGTTGAGTCTGTAGACGTGATCTGGAAATTTTGGATCCTCAAAACCTGGTGGTTGAGCAACATATACTTCTTCCTCAAGCTTACCATTAAGGAATGCACTTTTCACATCCATTTGATGTAAGATGATATTATGATGGTTAGCGTAAGCAAGCAATATGCGAATAGCCTCAAGTCTAGCAACAGGTGCAAAAGTTTCATCGAAATCAATTCCTTCAACCTGTGTGTAGCTTTGAGCTACAAGACAAGCCTTATTCCTCACCATGAGGCCATTTTCATCTTGTTTGTTGCGGTAGATCCATCCGGTGCCGATGGTGTTGTGCTTGCGTGGGTCTGGTCGCTTGACAAGCTCCGACACATTGTTGAGCTCGAATTGATGCAATTCATCTTGCATGGCTTGAATCCACTCAGACTCCATGAATGCTTCATCAACTTTAATGGGCTCTGTGATAGAGACAAATGCAAAATTCCCACAAAAGTTAGATAAATGTGAAGCTTTTGAGCGCGTGAGAGGACCTGGTGCGTTGATGTCATCGATGATCTTCTCGGTCTGCACTTCGTTTGCAACGCGAGGATGTGCGGGTTGACGACTTTGCTTACGCCCAATAGTTTCTTCAGGACCAGTTTCTTCAGCAGCACTGATGACCCACAAGTGTAGGGTAAAAATCATAGTCCTTTCCATAAGTAAGAGTGTCGAACCCAACGAGGAGCAGAAGGAAATGATAAGCGATTTTCAGTAAGGTTTTCTCTGCAAGCACTGAAATTGTAGGTGATAGATAGTTTTGTGATAAGATAAATAGTAACGAGTAACAAGTAAATAAAGTGCAGCAAGGTGGCCCAATCCTTTATGTAGCAAAGGATAAGCCTGGACAATTTCTAATAATGAGAAAGGATCTCCTGAGGACACATGGGAATTATCGTCAAGCTAGTTTTAATCACATTCATATGATTCGCGTTCGGTACTTTGATAATTTGATATGTGGGTGGACCGGTACTTGGGTACTGCCCTTACTTGGACAAGCATCCCACTTATGATTAACCCCTATTGCAAGCGTCCACAGATACAAAAGAAGTATTAAGGTAAACCTAGCCACATCATTAAACATATGGATCCATATCAGCCCCTAACGAAGCAACGCATAAACTAGGTTTAAGCTTCTGTCACTCTAGCAACCCATCATCTACTTATTACTTCCCCATGCCTTCCTCTAGACCCAAATAATGGTGAAGTGTCATGTAGTCGACATTCACATAACACCACTAGAGGAAAAGACAACATACATCTCATCAAAATATCGAACGAATACCAAATTCACATGACTACTAATAGCAAGACTTCACCCATGTCCTCAGGAACAAACGTAACTACTCACAAAGCATATTCATGTTCATAATCAGAGGGGTAATAATATGCATAAAGGATCTGAACATATGATCTTCCACCAAGTAAACCAATTAGCATCAACTATAAGGAGTAATCAACACTACTAGCAACCCACAGGTACCAATTTGTGGTTTTGATACAAGATTGGATACAAGCGATTAACTAGGGTTTTGAGAGGAGATGGTGCTGGTGAATATGTTGATGGCGATTGACCCCCTCTTGATGAGAGGATCGTTGGTGATGATGTTGGTGATGATTTCCCCCTCCCGGAGGGAAGTGCCCCCAGCAGAACAGCTCCGCCAGAGCCCTAGATTGGTTCCGCCAAGGTTCCGCCTCGTGGCGGCGGAGTTTTGTCCCGTAAGCTTGCCCACGATTTTTTTCATGGTAAAAGCTATGATATAGCAGAAGATGGACATCGGAGGCCCATCAACGGGCCCAGGAGATAGGGGCGCGTCCTATAGGGGGGGGGGGCGCCCTCCTGTCTCCTGGACAGGGTGTGGGCCCCCTGGTGTATTTCTTTCGCTAAAAAATTCTTATTAAATCCAAAAATATATTTCGTGGAGTTTCAGGACTTTTGGAGTTCTGCGTAATAGGTTTCCAACGTTTGCTCCTTTTCCAGCCAGAATTCTAGCTGCCGGCATTCCCCCTCTTCATAGTAAACCTTGTAAAATAAGAGAGAATAGCCATAAGTAATGAGATATAATGTGTAATAACAACCCATAATGAAGTAAATATTGATATAAAAGCATGATGCAAAATGGACGTATCAACTCCCCCAAGCTTAGACCTCGCTTGTCCTCAAGCGGAAGCCAAAATCGAAAAATATGTCCACATGTTTAGACATAGAGGTGTCGATAAAAAAAAATACAGACATGAGGGCGTCATAATCATTCTTATAACATCAACATAAATAGATTTTATCATATGATTTCCTATGCTCAAGTAACAGTCAATTCACAATGTAAGTATGGTTCAAAAACTTCATTGGGAACTAACAAACTATAATCTCAGTCATTGAAGCAATTGCAATTTATCATAACATCAGAAAGAGTCAACAATAAAGCTTTTCAGCAAGCTCACATACTCAACTATCTTGTAGTCTTCTATAATTGCTAACACTCACGCAATACTTGTGGTTACGGAGTTTCAGCCGGACACCGAGAAAGATTGGGGCTTATTGTGTTGCCTCCCAACGTATTCACCTTTAGGTGATGTCAACAATAATAGCCCATGCTAACTAACATCCAATTGGATATATATATCATGATCTTTCAAACACGAGGATTGCCAAAGGATAAAAGGAAAAAGGGAAAGGTGAGGATCACCTTGACTCAAGCATAAAGTAAAAACATAAAGTAAAAGAGAGGCCCTTCGCAGAGGGAAGCAGAGGTTGTCATGTGCGTTTAGGGTTGATGCACAAAATCTTAATGCAAAAGAACGTCACTTTATATTGCCCTTGTATGTGGACCTTTATTATGTAGCCCGTCGCTTTTATTACTTCCACAACAAGTTCGTACAAAGCTTATTTTCTCTGCACTAATAAGTCAGACATATTTAGATATCAATTTTTATTGCTTGCAGCATGACAACTTACATGAAGGATCTTACTCAATCCATAAGTAGGTATGGTGCTCTCATGGCAAAACTGGGTTTAAGGATATTTGGAAGCACAAGTAGTATCTCTACTTGGTGCAAGGAGTTTGGCCAGCATGAGGGGGAAAGGCAAGGTCAACATGTTTGGAAGGTCAATGAAAATATACTTTAACTAAGATGCGCGAAAACATAAACCATTACGTTGTCTTCCTTGTCCAACGTCAACTCTTTTAGCATGTCATACCTAATGAGTGCTCCCAATTATAAAAAGGTGTCCAAGATAATATATTTGTATGTGAACCCCTCTTTCCTTATCACTTCCTATTAATTGCAACGATGACCAAAACTACGTTCATCAACTCTCAACAATTTTTATGCCTCATACTTTCTATATGTGAAGTTATCACTATCCATAAGATCAATATGAACTCTTTTATTCTTTCTACTTTCTCAAGATCATAGCATATAGCAAAGCCCTTGACTCAACACTAATCTTTATTATAGATAACTCACGGACTCGATTACAAAAAGATATCGAAAAGCAAAACTCAAACTACTTGATATCAAAACTTCAATCTACTAGATCAAGATACTACTAAAAGGATCGAACTAAATAAAACGGTAAAATATAGGAGTGTGATGGTGATACGATACCAGGGCACCTCCCCCAAGCTTGGCATTTGCTAAGGGGAGTGCCCATACACATGTAATTATGTCCTCGGAGGTGATGAAGTAGGGGTTGTTGATGATGTAGGCTTGTCGTCCGTCTTCCAAGGTATAGGCTCTCCATCATAGAAGGATGATCGAGTCTCCGGGATCCTTAAATCTGCAGCCAAACTCATCCTCTTGAATCTATATTCATACTCACAGTTCTGGTTTTGCAGGTCATAGATCTGCGCTTGGAGGTGCTCGATTTTCTCTTGAAGCTTGAAGATGGTCTCCCCAATGACTTTGGCATCCAGCTTGTGGTTGTTGGTGAACTTCGTGATCATCATCTGGTTGGCGTTGAGTCCACGCTCCACCATCCCTTGGCACTTGAAAACTTGCTGCTCCACGGCTTCGAGCTTTGTCTCCACGCTCCCGGTACGCCTTGGTCCCTCCACATCGCGGATGTGCAGCACCCCCTCACGCATCTCAATGGTTTGAGGGTGTTGCAGCACCTCCGCGAGATAAGGGTTGATAACCCTCCCGAAAAACTTGTCCTTGGGAGCGCTTGGAGGCGTCATGATGCTCTAGATCTGAAACAGAAACAGCTTGAAACGAAAACAGAGGATGTTTGCGTGATACAATGGTCAAAACCTTCGGGAGTATATATAATGAATTTTTACCGACCAAAATACGTAACTTGCAAGAAAACGGAGTCCGGGAGGCACACAAGGTGCCCACGAGACAGGGGGCGTGCCCAGTAGGGGGGGGGGGGGGGCGCCCTCCACTCTCGTGGGAGCCTCGTGTCCCTTTCGGACTACTTCTTTCTTCCTAAAATTCTTAAATATTCCAAAACTGATAAAAACTGCCATTGGAGTTGTTTTGGAGTCGGTTTGCTTACCGTACCACATACCTATACCTTTTCGGAGTCTGGAACATTCTGGAAAGTGTCCCTTATGTATTCCTCAGGGGTTACGGTTTGAATAATATTAGTTTCAACATTAATAGGATTACCTGAAATATAATGTTTAATTCTTTGACCGTTTACCACCCTTGGACTTGTGCCTTCGAAGTTATCAATTTTTATGGCACCAGAACGATAGACCTCCTCGATAACGTAGGGACCTTCCCATTTTGAGAGAAGTTTTCCTGCAAAAAATCTTAAACGAGAGTTGAACAATAATACATAGTCTCCTACGTTAAACTCACGCTTTTGTATCCTCTTATCATGCCAGCGTTTAACTTTTTCTTTGAAAAGCTTGGCATTCTCATATGCTTGGGTTCTCCATTCATCAAGTGAGCTAATATTAAACAACCTCTTCTCACCAGCAAGTTTGAAGTCATAATTGAGCTCTTTGATAGCCCAATATGCTTTATGTTCAAGTTCAAGAGGTAAATGACACACTTTTCCATAAACCATCTTATATGGAGACATACCCATAGGATTTTTGTATGCAGTTCTATAGGCCCATAATGCATCATCAAGTTTTTTGGACCAATTCTTTCTAGATCTATTCACAGTCTTTTGCAAAATTAATTTGAGCTCTCTATTGCTCAACTCTACTTGACCACTAGACTGCGGATGATAAGGAGATGCGATTCTATGATTGACATCATACTTAGCAAGCATCTTAAGGAAAGCACCATGAATAAAATTTGAACCACCATCAGGCATAAGATATCTAGGGACTCCAAACCTCGGAAAAATAACTTCTTTAAGCATTTTAATGGACGTGTTATGATCAGCACTACCAGTTGGGATATCTTCTACCCACTTAGTAACGTAATCAACAGCAACTAACATATGTGTATAACCATTAGAGGCAGGAAAAGGTCCCATATAATCAAAGCCCCAAACATCAAACGGTTCAATAACAAGAGAATAATTCATAGGCATTTCTTGACATCTACTAATGTTACCTATTCTTTGACATTCATCACAAGATAAGACAAACATACGAGCATCTTTAAAGAGAGTAGGCCAATAAAAACTAGATTGTAGTACCTTGTGTGCAGTTCTATCTCCAGCGTGGTGTCCTCCATAGGATTCGGAGTGACACTTACGTAGAATCTGTTCCTGTTCATGCTCAGGCACACAACGTCTAATAACACCATCTACTCCTTCTTTATAAAGGTGTGGATCATCCCAGAAGTAATGTCTTAAATCATAAAAAACTTTTCTTTTGCTGGTATGTGAAACTAGGCGGTATAAATTATGTAATTAGCATAATCAGCATACCAAGGAGCAGTACGAGAAGCATTAACGACCGGTAATTGTTCATTAGGAAAGCTATCATCAATAGGTAGTGGGTCATCAAGAACATTCTCTAACCTAGACAGGTTATCTGCAACGGGGTTCTCAGCTCCCTTTCTATCAGTAATATGCAAGTCAAATTCTTGGAGCAGGAGAACCCATCTAATGAGTCTAGGCTTAGCATCTTTCTTTTCCATAAGATATTTAATAGCAGCATGATCAGTGTGAATAGTAACTTTGGAATCAACAATATAAGGTCTAAACTTACCACATGCAAACACAACTGCTAAGAACTCTTTTTCAGTAGTAGCGTAATTTCTCTGGGCAGTATCAAGAGTCTTACTAGCATACTGACTGGATAACATTCAATTTCTTATTGACTCTTTGCCCTAGAACAACACCTATAGCATAATCACTAGTATCACACATAATTTCAAATGGTAAGTTCCAATCAGGTGGCTGAACAATAGGTGCAGTGATCAAAGCTTTCTTAAGTATTTCAAATGCTTCTACACAATCATCATCAAAGACAAAAGGAATATCTTTTTGCAATAAATTAGTCAGAGGCCTAGAGATTTTAGAAAAGTCCTTAATGAACCTCCTATAAAAACCGGCATGACCAAGGAAACTTCTTATACCTTTTATGTCCTTGGGACATGGCATCTTTTCAATAGCATCAACCTTGGCTTTATCAACTTCATACCTCTCTCAGAAATCTTATGCCCCAAGACAATGCCTTCATTAACCATAAAGTGACACTTTTCCCAATTCAGGACAAGACTAGTGTCTTCGCATCTCTACAAAACTCGATCAAGGTTGCTCAAACAATCATCAAAAGAGGATCCATAAACGGAAAAGTCATCCATGAATACCTCACAAATCTTTTCACAAAAATCAGAGAATATAGCCATCATGCATCTTTGAAATGTAGCAGGTGCATTACATAAACCAAAAGGCATACGTCTATAAGCAAAAGTACCAAAAGGGCAAGTAAAAGTAGTTTTAGATTGATCCTTCGCTGACACAGGTATTTGAGAGAAGCCAGAATAACCATCTAGAAAGCAGAAATGTGTGTGTTTGGATAGACTTTCTAGCATTTGATCAATAAAAGGTAAAGGGTAATGATCTTTCTTAGTAGCTTTATTTAACTTACGGAAATCAATTACCATCCTATAACCTGTAATAATTCTTTGCGGGATCAATTCATCTTTATCATTAGGAACAACGGTAATACCTCCCTTTTTAGAAACACAATGAACAGGGCTTACCCATTCACTATCAGCAACGGGATAAATAATATCTGCCTCAAGGAGCTTTAGTATCTCCTTTCTTACCACTTCCTTCATGTTGGGACTTAATCATCTTTGAGGATCTCTAACTGGTTTGGCATCGTCCTCCAATGTAATTTTGTGTTGACATAACGTGGGACTAACGCCCTTAAGATCATCCAGAGTATATCCAATAGTAGCTCGGTGCTTCTTCAGAGTTTTCAATAATCTTTCTTCTTCTTGCTCTGAAAGGTTAGCACTAATAATAACAGGATATATTTTCTTTTCATCAAGATAATCATAATTAAGATTATTAGGTAATGGTTTAAGTTCAAACACGGGATCAACCTTGGGTGAAGGGGGATCCCCAAGAATTCCAACGGGAAGGTTATGTTTCAGCATAGGTTCCTGTTTAAGGAACACTTCATCTATTTCCTCTCTTTCCTTCATAAATATATTGTTTTCATGGTCTAGCAAATATTGTTCTAACGGATCAGTTGGAGGAACAACAATGGAATCAAGACCAATAATCTCATCCTTACTAGGCGGTTCCCTATCACGAGGTTGTCTACTAAACTTAGCGAAATTAAACTCATGAGACATACCATCAATGCCAATAGTGACAATATTCTTTTCACAATTAATTTTAGCACTAGCCGTATTCAAGAAGGGTCTACCAAAAATAATGGGACAAAAATCATCTTGTGGGGAACCAAGAACAAGAAAATCAGCAGGGCATTTAACCTTTCCACACAAAACTTCAACATCTCTAACAATCCCAAATGGTTTAATGGTATCCCTATTAGCAAGCTTAATAGTAGCATCAATATCTTCTAATTCAATGGGTGCAATGTCATGCATAATTTCTTGATATAAAGTATAAGGTATTGCACTAGCACTAGCACCCATATCACATAAACCATGATAACAATGATCTCCTATTTTAACAGAAATAACAGGCATGCCTACGATAGGTCTATGTGTCTTTGTGTCTGGCTTAGCAATATTAGTAGTCTCACCACAGAAATAAATTACATGCCCATCTAAATCATCATCCAAGAGATCTTTAACCATAGCAATACTAGGTTCAACATTAATTTGCTCAGGAGGTGTATAAGTCCTAGTATTACTCTGATGAACAACAGTCGAATCTTTAGCATGATTCTTTATCCAAACTGGAAAAGGAGGCTTCTCAACATAAGTAGTAGGAACAATAGGATCACTATAGGTAATAGTCTTTTCTTCGACTGTAATAGGTGCAACTACTTTTATTTCAACAGGAGGGTTATATTTAAACCACTTCTCTTTAGGGAGATCAAGGTGAGTAGAAAAAGATTCACAAAAAGAAGCTACTATCTCAGAGTCAAGTCCATACTTAGCGCTAAATCCACGAAAAGCATCGGTATCCATAAAAGATTTAACACAATCAAACTTAGGTGTCATACCTGACTCCTTACCATCGTCGGAACCCCAATCTTCAGAGTTGCGTTTAATTCTTTCCAATAAGTCCCATTTGAAATCAATAGTCTTCAGCATATAAGAACCAGCAGAGGAAGTATCGAGCAGGTTGCGATTATCAAGAGAAAGCCGAGCATAAAAGTTCTGAATAATCATTTCCCGATAGAGCTCATGATTGGGGCATGAATATAACATTGACTTAAGCCTCCCCCAAGCTTGAGCGATGCTTTCTCCTTCGCGAGGCCAGAAATTATATATGTAATTACGATCACGATGAACAAGATGCATAGGATAGAACTTCTGGTGGAACTCCAACTTCAATCGCTTATAATTCCAAGATCTCGTATCATCATATAGCCTATACCATGTCAATGCATCTCCCTTCAAAGATAAAGGGAAGACCTTCCTTTTGACAACATCATCGGGAATCCCTGCAAGCTTAAATAATCCACAAACTTCATCCACAAAGATAAGGTGTAAATCGGGATGCAATGTTCCGTCTCCTGGAAATGGATTAGCTAGCAGTTTCTCTATCATACCCGAAGGAATCTCAAAGTAAATATTTTCATAAAGTTCAGTAGGTTGAGGAGAAACTCTTTGCTCTTCTGGTTGGGGTGAAGATACCCCAAACAAGCCCCTCAAAGGATTGGTTTCCATAGTGAGAAGTAACAGAAAATTTCAGCACACTACCAAGTTCCACTCACAAAGAGCGCTACACTCCCCGGCAACGACACCAGAAAAGAGTGTTGATGACCCATAAGGGTAGGGAATCAATCATAGTCCTTTCGATAAGTAAGAGTGTTGAACCCAACGAGGAGCAGAAGGAAATGATAAGCGGTTTTCAGTAAGGTTTTCTCTGCAAGCACTGAAATTGTAGGTGATAGATAGTTTTGTGATAAGATAAATAGTAACGAGTAACAAGTAAATAAAGTAAATAAAGTGCAGCAAGGTGGCCCTATCCTTTATGTAGCAAAGGATAAGCCTGGACAATTTCTAATAATGAGAAAGGAGCTCCCGAGGACACATGGGAATTATCGTCAAGCTAGTTTTCATCACATTCATATGATTTGCGTTCGGTACTTTGATAATTTGATATGTGGGTGGACCGGTACTTGGGTACTGCCTTTACTTGGACAAGCATCCCACTTATGATTAACCCCTATTGCAAGTGTCCGCAACTACAAAAGAAGTATTAAGGTAAACCTAACCACAGCATTAAACATATGGATCCATATCAGCCCCTAATGAAGCAATGCATAAACTAGGGTTTAAGCTTCTGTCACTCTAGCAACCCATCATCTACTCATTACTTCCCCATGCCTTCCTCTAGGCCCAAATAATGGTGAAGTGTCATGTAGTCGACGTTCACATAACACCAATAGAGGAAAAGACAACATACATCTCATCAAAATATCGAACGAATACCAAATTCACATGACTACTAATAGCAAGACTTCACCCATGTCCTCAGGAACAAACATAACTACTCACAAAGCATATTCATGTTCATAATCAGAGGGGTAATAATATGCATAAACGATCTGAACATATGATCTTCCACCAAGTAAACCAATTAGCATCAACTACAAGGAGTAATCAACACTATTAGCAACCCACAAGTACCAATTTGTGGTTTTGATACAAGATTGGATACAATAGATGAACTAGGGTTTTGAGAAGAGATGGTGCCGATGAAGATGTTGATGGAGATTTACCCCCTCTTGATGAGAGGATCGTTGGTGATTATGTTGGTGATGATTTCCCCCTGCCGGAGGGAAGTGTCCCCGGCGGAACAGCTCCGCCAGAGCCCTAGATTGGTTCCGCCTCGTGGCTGCGGAGTTTCGTGCCGTAAGCTTGCCCATGATTTTTTCCAGGGTAGAAGCTGTGATATAGCAGAAGATGGACACCGGAGGCTGACCAGGGGGCCCAGGAGATAGGGGGTGCGCCCTATAGGGGGGGGGGGGCTCTTGTCTCCTGGACTGGGTGTGGGCCCCCTGGTATATTTCTTCCGCTCAAAAATTCTTATTAAATCCAAAAAGATCTTTCATGGAGTTTCAGGACTTTTGGAGTTGTGCAGAATAGGTTTCCAACGTTTTCTCCTTTTCCAGCTAGAATTCCAACTGCCGGCATTCCCCCTCTTCATAGTAAACCTTGTAAAATAAGAGAAAATAGCCATAAGTAATGAGATGTAGTGTGTAATAACAGCCCATAATGCAATAAATATTGATATAAAAGCATGATGCAAAATGGACGTATCAAGCACCAGCGGGATTTTCTTCACGACCCGGAATGACTTCTTCAGCAGATTCTTCAGCAGGGATGATGTCCTAGTAGCTTTGCACTTGATGGATTCCTCAGGTGACATTTCATCAAGCACAGCAGGTAGGTGCTCTCTTTGCGAGCCATTAGTTTCATCGAACCGCACATCTACAGTTTCAACAATCTTGTGATGATTGATGTTGAAGACTCTGTAGGCGTGTGAGTCCTTTCCGTAACCAAGCATAAAACCCTCATGTGCTTTCAGTGCAAATTTAGAGTGATGGTGAGGATCTCTAATCCAGCATTTAGCACCAAATACTTTGAAATAATTTACATTGGGTTTCTTGTCGGTGAGGAGTTCATATGAGGTCTTTTTGAAGAATTTGTGAAGATATACCCTGTTGATGATGTGGCACGCATTACCAATTGCTTCAGGCCAGAAGCGCTGAGGTGTCTTGTATTCATCAAGCATGGTGCGAGCCATCTCAACAAGAGTTCTATTTTTGCGCTCCACAACGCCATTTTGCTGAGGAGTATAAGGAGCAGATAATTCGTGAGTAATACCAATCATGTCAAGATATTCATCGAGGCCAGTGTTCTTGAACTCGGTTCCATTATCACTCCTGATATGCTTGATCTTCACACCAAAGATAGTGGAAGCGCTGGAGGAAAATCATCTGAAGACTTCTTGCACTTCATTTTTGTAAGTGATGATATGCACCCATGTGTAACAAGAATAGTCATCAACTATGAAAAAGCCATATAATGATGCAGAACTAGAGAACATGGCATAATGAATAGGGCCAAAGAGATCCATATGAAGTAATTCAAAGGGACGAGAAGTGGTCATGATAGTCTTCGAGGGATGCTTGGCTCTGGTGATCTTTCCAGCCTCACAAGCCCCACAAAGATGATCTTTGACGAATTTGACACCCTCGATGCCAATGACATGCTTCTTCTTCGCGAGCGTATGCAAGTTCCTCATCCCAGCATGACCAAGTCGTCGATGCCATAGCCAACATTCTGAAGCTTTTGCAAGAAGACATGTGGCAGGCTGTGGTCCTGCAGAGAAATCAACAATATACAAGTCTCCTTTACTAAAGCCTTCGAAGACTTTGGAGTTGTCAGATTCCATTAGCACAAGGCAATGATATTTGCCAAAGACAACAACCATATCAAGATCACAAAGCATTGAGACAGACATGAGGTTGAATCCTAAGGACTCAACAAGCATGACTTTGTCCATGTGTCTATCCTTTGAGATTGCAACCTTACCTAGACCAAATAAATTTCTTTTGCCTTTGTCGGTGTAGGTGATATGCTTCAGATGAGATGGTGACAAATCAGTGTCCATCAACAAGTTCCTATCACTAGTCATGTGATTTGTACATCCACTGTCAAGGGCCCACTCAGTAGCTTTGGGTTGATCATCCTGCAGATGAATTAGTGCAACTTATGAACCCCATATACTTCATCAGTGAAGAATATGATATCAACTTCATCAACAGTAACACATATAGCAGTACGAGGACGTGAGAAATGAATGATTCATTTCTTCATGTTTAGCTTGCGTCCTTTCAAGCATATTCAGGTCCCCAGCAAATTCTTCAGACGATGAAGTTCGTCTGGAGACTAGACCCTGCATAAGAGATTAGTTATTTTTCTTCACCACCCACATCTGGAGGGGTGGCAAAGAGTTCATCATTCTGTGAGCTCCATAAGAAAAAGATGTCATAGAAGCCAGTGCACTTCGTTTCACAGAAGGGTGGTTAGGATAAGCATGTGAATAAGAAGAGAAATTCTTCGAGGACTTATGAACATAATGGTTTGAAGAATAATGCACATATTCATAGCCTTTCGACTTCCCCTGCGAAACATAAGTGTTAGCATGATGATGTTCATATGAGGATTTTGATCCATGTGAGGGATTAGATCCATATGAAGAATTTGGTCCATATGAGGACTTGGATCCATATGACGATTTTGATCCATATGAGGAATTTGATCAGGGGTTCCTATTCTTCACTAGTGGTGTCATGATGACATTCACTTGAAGATTTTCAAGGCACCTTTTAGGAACCCAAATTTTCTTCATAGGGGGACCATTCCTACAGTTAGCTCCAACATATCGAGCAAATACTTCACCATTCTGATTCTTGAACAGTTTATAGTTGGAGTCAAATGACTCATTAGAGGAATATGAAGAATCAGAGGTAAAGCCAGATACAGTGCATGGATCTACAGGAGGTCCTTTCGCAGCGGGAAAACTTTGTTTTTGCCACTCTAGTTTTTGCCAACTTTGCTTATGCCACTCTAGAATTTGACATTTCACTTTTGCCACTCTTAGCTTTTGACAATATATCACACTTGCCATTCCGTGGCAGAAGCAAAAATTTTAGAGTGACAATTGTGATACATGTCAAAAGCTAAGAGTGGCAAAAGTGAAATGAAAAATTATCGTTTTTGCCACGGAATGGCATTTGTGATGTATTGTCAAAAGCTAAGAGTGGCAAATGTGAGATGTCAAATTCTAGAGTGGCATAAGCAAAGTTGGCAAAAACTAGAGTGGCAAAAACAAAGTTTTCCCTTTCGCAGCAACCCATGAGGTTTTGGGATACTGCTCAGGTTTCTAGTAGGTCCCATCATCATTGAATTCCTCTCAAAGGCAATACCCTCTTTCCTAGGGTTCCTGTTCAGGATCTGCTTTTTGAGCACATCACATAAAGTCTGATTCCCTTTGAGGCTTTTGTAAATGCCTGTCACATACAATTCCTTCACCCCTGCATTATAATGAGTGATACATGTGGTATCCCCAGATGAGGAATTTGTGACCTCAGAGATAGTTGAAGATTTGCAGCAATAGAAGCATTTGAACATTCAAGTGATGAATTAGCAGATTCACGCTCAATGCATTTTAGACATGGTGGAATAAATTCCTCCAGAGCGGAAATGATCTGTTGAGCAAGCAATGAATCATTTTCCCTATGAAGATCTTCATAACTCACTTTTAACTTCTCAAGATCTTGCTTTCTCTGAAGAAACTAGTTGACCCGTTGCGCCAAATGGCGCAGAGACCTGCTGAAGACATGTTGTCGATGAAAATAGTTTCATGCCGCAAGAACCTTACACTAAAGCCGTGTTCGTGATGAAAATAGTTTCATTTACTAAGGACATGCCATGTATATACAGTCGGTTTAGTTGTGGTCTGCTAAATCCATATGCTCCTTGAAAAAAACATGGTTTAATTTGCAAAGCCTCACGTGTTTCAAGTATGAATAAGAACTACGAATTCTTTTTGTGCGATTCAAACACATTTCTAGAGTTTTTACATAAGCACTGAATGTTCAATACCACAGACGCCCCAAACATTTCTCTCTTGTTCTGCCTCTAATGTGCCCTGATCGATCGCTTTATCAAGATACATATGCACCCAAGAACTACTGTCACAACCTGATCCATGAGACCCACTAAACACCATGTGCGGTTTAAAAAAACAAATTTATCAGTATATTTGGTTTTGAGCAAGCATGTATGGTAACTATTCCAACCCCTCCATACAAGAAAATTGAACGGAGACTTGTATCAGGGTAACCTATGTTCAAAAAAAGTGTTGTATGTTCTGGATTTCTGATGATTTTGGTCTTGGAAGACCTGAACAGGCAAACATTGCTAATAACGTGCCTCATTTAGCAACAAGGGCTTTATTTTATACCAAAGTTTTAGTCAACTACAGTTCACAATTCGAAAATGGAAATGTAAATATGTATGGTTAATGTGAATGCAACAAAAGAGTTCTTAGAACAGAAGACTTGGACATGGACAAACCTAGCAAGGTTCAGGAACAAAATACAAAGGCATGCAACACTCCCGAACAGTGCATTGTACAGAAGGTATAATGATCTCCGGGATCTGCAAAACTGATCATCCAGAACACTTCATCTGAGTTGAAACACTATCAATCAAGCTTCATAAGATCTGTTCAACAACTCATGAAAAAAAGAGAAGACGACGAAACATGTGTTCTGTACACACATGCCTTCCAAAAGAGTTCCCTGAAAAACTCGCATAACTCTGGCAATGGCCAAGCCCGGGAGCCTTTGGTCGATGAGGACCAGATTAAGCTGACACTCCCATGGTTGCATACATCAACCATGCCCTCCCCAAGTCCGATCTACTCATTCTTAATGCCATTTATAGTCACATCTACATACAGGAAAACATGAGTATAATCAGAAAATGAAGAGGCTGGTAAAGGGCCACCAAAACAGAGAAGAGGCATGCCTAAAGCATATTCATGATAATGTAAAAAAGAAATCAATTAGTAAGCTCGACAAAACAAATGGCAGTCCGTAACACCATTACATAGGGCATAGGGACATTAGTTTTCCAGCATTGTTCAGTGATGCAGGGATAAAGGGAACATGACAATAATATACGTACATTCATAGCCAAAGGTAGACCACCCAAATACGGGGAACATGACAAAGATGAGACGATCAACCAACGAACTAACACAACAGCACACAAACCAAGCACTACAGAGAAGTCCTCAGCTTGATCAACCAACCATTGCATAAAGAAAATATAAAAGGATGACAACTAAACAAAATAGAAGAATCTAAGCTTAAGTGGCGAACAAATAGCTTCTGCACTCACTGCATATAGCTAATTAGCTATACTATCATGTACTAAAAAAAGAATAGTTTGTTTGCCTGAAAGCTATTTTTTTATATCCATCGCATCAAATCGATTTGGGATTTAACTCCACAAGAACCAAAAGTATCAGTGTGCGCACATTTTAGTTATGTATCCTAAAAGGCAGTAGGTTTTAGAAGTATCATAAGAAACCAGAGAATGAACTTGCCTGCCTCACCTATCATCTGGAGATTAATAGAAGGCCAAACCGACACTGCCAAGCATTTTTAGAATTGGATCCCAAACAAATGGGAAATGATGCCTAGAATGAAAAGGCTGCACAAGGCACACAAGAATAATCTAAAGCAGGGTAATTAAAATATGGAATATTACCAACACTACTAGGGAAAACCCTATACACAGAATCTTAGCAGAAGCGCGGCTCAAAAAGGAGCGCTGCTGCTAATTAGCAGTAGCGCGGGTGTGGAAAACCCGCTACTGACAAGTCTTTAGCAGTAGCGCGCTCGGTGTAACCCGCGCTACTACAAATATCGACCGACAGTGCCCACCAAACTCCATTTAGCAGCAGCGCGGTGCCGCGAGTCGCACTACTGCTATAGCTGTAGTAGTAGCGCGGTTTTTCTAAGGTCGCTGCTGCTAATTTTCAAATTGGGCACACTTTTGGTCCCGGTTAGCAGTAGCGCCTGTGCCGAAAACGCGCTGCTGCTGCTTTCTTAGCAGCAATGCATTTTACGTCCCGTGCTATTGCTAATCCGCACCAACCCACCACCTTTTCTCCACCCGTCCTCCCCCTCCCCCTCATCTCTTCCCTTTCCCCTACCTCCCACATCCTCCCACTCTCACTCTTCTTCTTCCTCAATACTTCTCCCCCATTACTCTCCCTCTTCTACCTACCTTTCTCTCTCTTCATTACTCCTACCTAACTACACCACCTCCATTAATGCATCTCCTTTCTCTTTTTCCCTCCCCCTCCACTAGTTGAAGTTGTCTCCTCCCAAATTAGGTAGCTAGGTAGATGTAGCATTTAGTTAAGTGACCTATTTGCCCCATAACTAGATCTATCTTTGTCAAGAAGAGCTTTGTGCACTTTTGATCTCCCTACATCATCATCTCCACCGTGTGCTCGATCTCGAGATAGAGGTGATTAAAATTTCATGCTTTTGCAAAATGGAAATATGTTTATGTGTGTGTGATATGTTTATGGAAATTGTGTGTGTGGCATGAGTTGACGCCAAATTGTGCTTTTGAGTTGCCTATGTTTTGCCGAAATGGCGATTTATTTCTGTTTCGCCGAATTCCGGGCAAACTCTATATATATATGTCCTATTTTTAAGGAAGGTCATGCCGAATTTATGTATGACTTTGATGCATGCATGCATTTTTATAATCAATTTGTTTATTACTACCGTGCAGAGTTGACGATGGTCAATGGAATGATGGTGGACAGGTGGTTGCGGTCGGTGGTGTAGGACATTAAAGAAAATAATCGGACAAAGGTTTTATGTCCGTGTCGAAAATACAAAGGAATAGTTTGGCTCGACCTCCATGACAATGGTCGTGTCGAAGCGCACCTTCTCATGACTAGTTTCATGGATGGCTATACTCGGTGGATAATTGAATAAGAGGATGACAATGTTGAGGATGCCGACGGGGCAGGCAATGATGACACGGGGCAAGACGAAGAGATGATCAATAATGGCGGCAGGGAAGAGGCCAGACATGGCGGAGGAGAAGGGGCCGGACATGGCGGCGGAGAGAACGACATGGTCTCCACGCAGCAGAGTTCGTTGGTACTAAGTTCAATCGTGCGGGATCCTCATGTTCAAGCATTGCTTCGCAACGAGATGAGTACTGAGAGAGCTGCTTCTTGAGAGGAGGCTAAGCTGGAGCAACTGGTGGTAGACTTGAACACTCCATTGTATGATGGTTGCAATCCTGAGGTGACCTGCTTGAGTTTCATGCTCCAACTCCTGAAGACGAAGGCTAAAAACAAATGGACCGACACTAGCCTCGATGAGCATCTCAAGTACCTAAAGGATGTTCTTTTTTTTGAAGGTTAAGATAGTAGGAAAGGCTCCTATTGCATGTATATATAAAAATCAAAAGAACAATTACATGGTGATTTTTACAAAGGAGTGTGTGTGTGGGGGGGGGGGGGGAGGGGCTAGAACAAAAACACAATCCTAACTATGCTGAGGCAGACTTTGCAATAAGGAAGAGACAACATGTCTCTTTCACTAGGTAGTCTATATCTAATATTGCCAAAGTCTTCCTTGAATCTATTGAACCAAGAAGGGATGGAGGGTGACACACTCCTAAAGTAATTATTATTGCGTTCCTTCCAAAGGCTCCAAGCAGCAGTGAGGAATATTTCCATGATCATTTTTCGTGCGTGTTGTGTCTTTAGGTTCTCCACTAGCTGCAATCTATCTCCTTGCATAGCCCAAGATATACGTAGCAAGCTCCAACATTCCTTACTGAAGGTGCAATGAAAGAAGAGATGCTCCACTGTTTCTTCTATGTGCTGCCCGCAAAGTAGACAGTCAAAGTTGTTACCAATATTGTAGTGACGCCGTTTGAGCATATTCCTCGTGTTGAGCCAGTCTGAAAGTAAAAACCAACCAAAGACTTTGATTTTGAGTATGCATTTAGTCTTCTAGAGCCACTTGAAAGCCACGTGAGCAACCACATCTCGGAAAACAAACTGATAGTAGGCTGTGGTTTTGAACACAGTTGGTCCCCAACAATAGGACCAAACATCGTCACAATCTTCCAAAGTCACCGCAGCCATATCAGTTTGGAGAAGCTTTAGTTCGTCATGAGCTTGCAGCGACAGTGGTAGTTGAAAGGTTTCATGGAGGGCGTGGGCAGTCAAGAACCCATGCACAGACAAGTCCTCATTAAGGACATAAGAGAAAGCGCGTGGATATTGCTCTGCCAAGATGGACTGGTTCCAGTTGTCTTTCCATAATAGGACACAAGTGCCACGTTTGACCTGTACCTGAGTAATGCCACGATAGATTGGCATAAGATTTGCTAGGTCACGCCACCAAAAAGAGCCACAACTGTCCGAAGCATGTGGGATGGAGTCAACATAGTAGGTTTCCCAAATGAGCCGAACCCAGGGGACATCCATTCTGTTGTAGAATTTATGCAGGAATTTGAGCAAAAGCGCATCATTTTGAATTTTAAGGTCAAGGATTCCCAAGCCACCACACTTTTTGGGTCGACATACCATGTCCCATGCAGCCAAAGAGTTCTGTTTATCCCCATCCGCCGTGCGTTTGTTCCAAAGGAAGTGTCTACGGATTTTATCAAGTTGAGCAAGTATTTTTGGCGGCAATCTAAGAGTCCCCATGGGATAGATAGCCATCAAGGTGATGAGCGAGTTGACCAACGCAAGCTTGCCCGCATAGGACATTAAGGACATCGCAGCGGTGATTTTCCTTTCAGCTTTGCAGACAAACGGCGTAAGATCAAGGACTGAAGGCCGGGTTGTGCCAAGGGGCAGACCAAGATAAGTAAAGGGCATGCTGGCCTGTGTGCACCCAAAAAGGTTGGCCAAGTCATTGCACTTGCTCGGCGGTGTATTAATTGACACAAGCGTGGATTTATGAAAGTTGATCTTCAAGCCAATTGAGGTGGCATAATCTTCGAGTATAAGCTTGATCCTAGCTGCTTGGGCCATGCAGGCCGGAAGGACAATAATTGTGTCATCAGCGTACTGGATTACAGGGTATTTAGCATCACCAGTAGGAGGGATGGGGTGTTTGATCAAGCCCTGCTATAGTGCTGCATTGATAGCACTTTGAAGTAGATCGGCGGCAAGGACAAAAATCAGGGGGGACATCGGATCACCTTGACGAACACCACATTTACACAAAAACTGTCGACCTGGCACCCCATTCAGTAACACAGAAGATTTACCCAACGAAAACATGCTCTCCATCCAAGCCAACCATTTGGGCGGGAAACCCATGTTCTTCAAAATAGAAGCATGGCAAAGTGCTCGACCGTGTCAAAAGCCTTCACAAAGTCTAGTTCGAGGAGAACAATCTCTCGTTTGGAGGCCTGACACTGCTGAATATATTCGAAAGCCCAGGCTAGGCAGTCATGGATCGATCGGCCACGAAGAAAACCATATTGGTTTCAGTGCACAATTCGGAGGATAATTTTTTGGAGTCTATTTGCCAGGATTTTAGTGATCAACTTCAAACAGCAGTTAAGGAGCGTGATCGGTCGAAAGTCATTAACACATTCAGGCAAATTAACCTTGGGGATCAGAGTGATAAAACCTGCATTACTGCTTTCAAGATTGAGGCCGCCTTGATGAAAATCATCACAAAGAAGATAAAAATCATTTTTAATGATTGGCCAGCATGCTTTTAAGAAGGCCCCACTAAAGCCATCAGGGCCAGGTGCCCGATCAGGTGGCATTTCAGACACGACATCATCAATTTCTTTGCGTGCGAATGGTGCAATTAGATCCGAGAAGTCCATGTCCTCCTTCAGCAAGATTTCTAAGTTGATCTTCGTAGGCTAAGGATTTGCTTGCCCCATTCTTCCTTTGAACGCTTCAAAAAGAATGGACTCTTTCCCTGCATGGTCACTGATTTCCACTCTAGCAGAGGTTTTGAGCAAATTAATGCAGTTTCTTCTGAAGCGCTCGGTGGCAATTGTTTGGAAGAACTTGGAATTCTCGTCCCCAAACTGAATCCATCTGATCGTACACCTCTTTTTCCAATAATCTTTTTGATATTGCAGGAGACGGAGCAAGTGATTTTTGAGAATGCGTCTAAAGTTTCTTTCAGGTGTGGTCAGAGTCCGACGGTCCTCAATATTGTCAAGCTCCAAGAGAGATTTATTCGTGTTCTCAATGGCTATTTTAAGGCGAGAAATGTTCTTACTCCATTGCTTGAGAGCATGACGGACTATCTTGAGCTTTTGCCCGATTCTTGCCGCACAATTATGGTTTTTATTAAAGGATGTTCTTCCCGCGGGTAATCTATGTCCTACTAGTGTTGATGAAGCCAAGAAGATCGTGTGCCCTCTTGATCTGCCAGACGTTATATACCATGCATGCATCAACGATTGCATAATTTAGCGGAAGGAGCACGCTGAAAAAACAAGCTGTCCGGTGTGCAATGCTTCTCGATACAAGAAGGCCGGGAAGAAATGTCCCTAGAAAGTTGTATGGTACTTACCGATCACTCCCCGTCTCCATAGGTATTTTGTAGATCCCAAGGAAGCAAAGCTAATGCGCTGGCACGCGGATCGGAAGAAGCCCGACGATGGAGATGATCCGAAGCCGAGACACGTCAAGGATGGAAGCAGGTTGAGAGCGTTGAACAACTTCTATCGGTATTTTGAATGTGATGCAAGGAACATCGTGCTCGGCGCATGTACCGATGGCATGAATCCGTTTGGCAACCAGAACACCAACCATAGCACATGGCCCGTGTTTGTATGGATGTACAACCTCCCACCAGGTTGTGCATGAAATCAAAGTACATTCACATGAGCATGCTTATTCAAGGGCCGAAACAACCAGGAAATAATATTAATTTGTATCTGGGGCTACTTCAAGAGGAGTTAGACACGTTATGGAAAACACCGGCCAAGACATGGGACGCCAGCAAAGGCGAGTATTTCAACATGAGAGCCATGCTGATCACGATAGTGCAGGACTATCTCGGTTACAGATATGTGGCAGACCAGGTGTGCCATGGATATTGCGGATGCACGCGGTGCATGGATGATATGACGTCTCAGCAGCTAACGTCAAGGAAAGATGGCGGGTCTGGGAAAATTGTGTACATGGGGCATCGAAGATGGTTCGAACAGGGCGACCCGTGGAGAAACCATGGAGATCTGCTCAATGGTCACGCTGAGCATCGAGGACCTCCACGTAAGCGGAGCGGTGCCAAAATCGATGAGCTATTGAAAACTGGAAGGAGTGCCCCGCGCCGGGAAAGACAATGAGAAAGGCGCCGGAGCTGCTGCTGAAGGTATGGAAGACGAGGTCTGTGTTCTAGGACTTGGAGTACTGGCACAAACTCGATACACCTCATTGCCTTGATCAAATGCATATCTGTAAGAGTGTCCTTGAGAGCTTGCTTGCAACACTGATGAACATGCCGGATAAGACCAAGGATGGGCCGAAGGCAAGAAAAGACTTGCAAGATTTGAAAATTAGGGAAGATCTGCACATGCCGCCCCGTAAAATGTCAGACAAGACAGAGACGGAGACAGAGGCACGGGAGAAGAAGGGCAAGAAAATAAAGAAAGAGTATTAATGCCCCCCTTCTTGCTTCACCTTAAGTCAGGCTGAGATCGATCAATTCTTTAAGTGCCTTACCAGAGTCAAAGTTAGTTCCGGTTACTGTGGCAAGATAAGCAGATATCTAGATATGGACAAGAAAAGGTTCAGCGGGATGAAGTCCCATGACTGTCATATGATGATAACGCAGATACTACATGTTGCCCTTAGAGGGATAATGGACAAGCACGTCCGTGACACGCTTATTGGTCTCTGCAACTTTTTCGACATCATCTCTCAAAAGTCGATCAGTGTGAAGCAGCTCCGAAGGCTACAGGAAGAGATCATTGTGATACTGAATGAGCTTGAGATGTACTTCCCGCCCGCGTTCTTTGACGTGATAGTGCATCTGTGTGTCCATATTGTGGATGACATAATAGACCCGGGGCAGTCATTCCTGTACAACATGATGCCGTTTGAGAGGATGAATGGGATCATCAAAGGATTCGTTCGTAACATGTCCCGTCCTGATGGAAGCATCGTCCAGGGCTATGTGACACAAGAGTGCATCTCTTTCTGTGAGAATTTTCTATATGGCACAGACCAGCTGCCTGGTGTTAGTGTTGGTTTGCCCGTTAACAAGCACGATGGGAGGCTCGAAGGAGAAGGTCCCTGCAACGGTCGCAGGGAACTGCATGTGGCATACTCAGATCGATGCAGCGACTTTGATAGAGCAAACTTGGTAGTGCTACAACACCTAGATGAGGTAGATCCTTTCGTGGCACTACACAAGAAATTATCGCAAAGAAGTATCGTGACCGGGGGGGTATGCAGGACGGACGCCGAAGTTACTAGAGAGCACAACTCCACTTTCCTGCATTGGTTTGAAGAGCATATTATTGCTAATCCCCTGGAGGAGGGCTCTAAGGACGGATTGCTCATATACACCTTAGCACATGGCCCCTCGCCCAACCTCGTAACCTATCAGGCATATGATATCAACGGATACATGTTCTACACGAAGGCCAAAGATATGGACAATGATGATCAGAACTCAGGGGTGACGATGGAATGCATGACTGGCAGCGACAACAGCGCAACTAAATGATTTTATGGAAGGGTCGAGGAGATCTGGGAGCTTGACTACTCTGGACTGCACAACACGACGATGTTCCATGTCAGATGGGCTAAGAATGTCAAAAGACAAAACCGGATTTCACTACCATGACTATACCCGACGCCAAGAGCGCTACCGTGAATGCTATCACAAAAAACGAGCCATGGGTACACGCTAAGCACGTGACACAATGCTTCTTCGTAACCGACCCATGCAATCCCAGTCGTGTTGTCGTGAGGAGACGCAAAAGGAACATCATTGGAATGGATGGAGTCGCCAACGAGGAAGACTATGATCAGTACGAGAACCCAATGAGGGAAGATGACGATGATGATGAAGTATACGTCAAAGGAAGAATCAATACTACATTACCTAAGAAAAATCGTACTCCATGGAAAAGGCTAAGTCACAATGAGGGGCTCAATTATTCTTCAATGAACAAGAAGGGAAAGAAGTTGACTCAAAAAACAAAAACGTCAGCGCTGAGGAACCGTATGTTGTCGGTCAGATGATGTAATATATATATATATATATATATATATATATATATATATATATATATATATATATATTCCTATTTTGTATACACACTTAGCCATTATTATGCATGGGCCCAATGATGTAATATATATGTTCCTATTTTGTATACATATTTAACCGTCAAATGATGCAATATATATCGCCTTCCCTTCGTTCACTTCTCTCGAGAAATAAAAGTGGGAGAAAATAAAGGAAAAGAAAAAGGAAAACTGGTAGTAGCGATTTCCTTATAAAACCGCTACAGTCAAGCTAGCAGTAGCAATTTCCTTATAAAACCGCTACAGCTAGTTAAGGTAGTAGCAGCGCGTTTGGTCTAAACCGCTAGAGCTAGTGAAGGTAGTAGGAGCGCATTTTGTCTAAACGTGCTACTGCTACGTCCACTTAACACAAAATTCTCACTCTCCCTTCTTCATCCCGCCTCTTTCCCCCCAAATCCCCACTCTCTCTTCCCCCGTCGCATCGCCGCGCCCCGGCGCTCGCCCCCGACCCAGCCCTCGCCCCCGAACCCGGCGCTCGCCCCGACCCGGCCCTCGCTCCCGACCTGGGCACGCTCGCCCTCGACCCGTCGGCCCTCGCCTCCCTCCTCTTCTTCCTCCCCTCCCAACCTCGGCCGTTGTTGGGCCTGCCTCCTCGCCCCTGCACCCTCTATAAACCCACCCCCCCTCTCTCTATCTGCTAGCTAGGGTTCTTGGTTAATTTACTTAGGTTTTAGTTAGGGCAGTAGGTTAATTAGGTTATCTATTTAGTTATGAATTTAGCTAGGTTTTAAAATAGGACATAAATTTAGGGTTAAGCAATTGTAGTTAAAAGAAAAGGCAGCATTTAAGCAATTGTCCAAATCAACATCCCGTGTTAAAGCAAATTTAGGTAGGCTGAATTTATATGCAAATTTGAACTGGACATGTGATATGTGGATATGTCATGTTTTGGACATGTCATGTTTGGAATTTGAACATGTCACTTGGACATGTGATGTTTTGGTTCAATTTTGGTAAATGATCTGAGTGGCCTATGTTACGTCGGAATGTTGATTCATTTCCGTTCCGGTGAATTTCAGGCGCTCGATATGTCTAGCAAAGGTCATGCCAAAATTTACTGTGAATAAAGGCACGATTTGTGCTACATAGTTGGCATATCGAGTGCTGGCACATAGATTTCTTTTTATGTCATTTCTCATTTATTCATACTTTTAGAAATAAACGAGGACACTTAATCATAGGAAACATGTCGAACAATGAAGAAATTTGGCCTTCTGACTAAGATGCAGACGAGATGGATTATGAGGGTGAACAAGAGTACCTCGACTATTTGACTGCTAAGCAAGGTTTGCAGGTCGGCCTCGATGATGGTACTGATGCCGACATCGACACTGACGGCGCCGACACCGATGGCGGCGCCGAGACCGGCGGGGAAGGTACCGGTGGGGAAGATACCGGCAGGGAAGGTACCGACGCCAATGCCGCTACCGAAAAGAGGAAGCATAAGAAGCAGAGGATACGAAAACCTAACAAACTAGGGATTGGATGACTTGTGATCACAAAGATGGCACCTGGCAAGTTTGAGCCATTAGAGCCGGAAGAACCTCGCAAGTGCTATGGGAATCAAGTAGGATGCATCCTACGGGAATGCGCGAGCATCAACGACGATGACTTAAGGAGTAAAGAACATTTGACGCAGTTGCTCCTAACGAAATTGCACAAGAGATTCAAGTTCCCCGACCGGGATGATAAAATAGAACAACTGTGGGATGATCCGAAGATGAAAAAGATTAACAATCATGCCATGGGCATGTTCAGCAATGATCTGGTCTCCTGGAAAGGGAGGGTGAAACAAGCTATTGAGGCTGAGGAACCCCTGTCCAAGATTATGGAGGAAAACCCCACACTTACGGAAGAGGAGTTTGAAAAGTTCAAGGACACTTGTGCTACCGAGGCAGCCAAGGCTAAGGCTGCGAAATTCAAGAGCCTTCAGCAAAGGAACACGGGGAAGCATCGTCTCGGAAGCCGTGGCTACCTCGGTAAAAGGCCCATATGGGATAAGGAGGACGCAGAACGTGAAGCCGCGGGTCTCCCAGACCCCTTCACGAAGTTCACCAACCCCTTGGAGCATGACTTCATCAGGGCCCGTTACAAGTGGGACAAGGAGAAAAAGGTTTTTTACACGGACCAGACCACGAGGAAATCGATTAGACTACTGGAGAAGCATCACCAGCTTGCAGCCGAAAGCCCTACTTCTCCGATGAGGCCCAAGTGGGACACCCCTCTCAACCGGGACTTGAACGAACTTAAGGGACTCCCTTTGGGCCAGCGGCCGTAATATGGTCGTGTGCACGGCGCTGGAGACGGCGCCACGTGGAAGGTGTCTTACAACGAGGGCTCGGAGGCCAAGAAGCAAAAAAAAGAATTTTAGTCAGGCAGACATCGGCGCGAAGATGAAGCTTGCGGTCGAGAAAAAAGCAGCTGAGGACGCGGAAAAAACAGCCGAGGAGAAAACTGAGTTGCTACAGCAGGCAGTCAATGCAGCTGTAACTGCCTGCAGAAATGATTTCGCTACTAACTTGGTTCCAACTATCATCAACTGGACGAAGGAAAATCCAGACAAGACGGTACATGATTTCCCGATGCCCAGTTTCATCGGGAGAAACTCCATGAACAACAACAACACCGCACCATCACTTGCTCATGCAACTGGGCCTCCTCTCGCGGTCGCTCCCGCTCATAGCAGCCCGTCCCCAGTCTCTGGCGCGCTAGGTGGGCCTTCGTCTTTGGCTGAGCTCGACGTCGTCACGGTAATTACATGTCGCACCAACATATATATATATATATATATATATATAGAGAGAGAGAGAGAGAGAGAATATATATATATATATAATTTTCCATTTTTGTTGCCTTTCGGATGTTTTACGCCACAAACATATGTGTTTGCAGGGCGAAGAAACCCCGTGCACCATACTCTACTTGATAAAAGGCTAGAAGGTCAACATGGGAAAGGGGATGATATTGAACCCCTTGACATCCACATTCCACAACCAGCCGATCCCCGTTGGGCACTTCAGGGTTAGCTTGTCCAGTGTGAAATCGGGACACGAGGCGTTGCCTCCTCCAGTACAGCATGTGGGAGAGGACGAAGAGACCCCACCGCGGATTGGAAGCTGCAAGGGTTGGGTGCTGCTATGGCCGAAGAATCTTATTCGTCTGGAGCCGGCCGAGAGCACACCAATAACCACACATCAACAAGCATGTGCGGAGACGACCACCCCGCCTACGCAATTACCAGCTCCTGTAGTGTCGAGTGAGAGCGGCGGACGACGTGATGAAGGGGGTGCAATAGTACTAGCTGATGTAATCGGTCCTGTAGAACAGAGAATGGATGATGAGACGGAGGTTGACCCTATGGGTTTCCTTAATACAAACGTGTATGACTATGACATAGATATGATGAGTCAACCATATGACAAATTGGGCTATCAGCATGCTAATGAGGATATGGATGATATGCCCGGGTAGGAAGGTCGTTGGAAGGATTGCAAAAAGTCTCTTCATGAATTCCTCACAGGACACGCCTGAAGATGTCGCCTCAACACAGGCTCAACTAGCCGGGGGGTCATACAGTGCTTAGCCTGGGAACCCTGGGGCAGGGGTTAAGGAAGGGTCTGGAAGGTGTGCCCAAGAAAAAGGAGAGGAAGAGATCGGGGAAGATAACTGCCTCCAAACAAGCCAGAGCACAAAGAAGCTAGACGATGCATTCTAAAGAGCGTGTACCCGTGTAAGGTGCGGCCATGTTGCATCTCACGGGCGAGCCGATGCTACCGCCGAAACCGCTGGAGGCACTATCAGGGGATCTCAGGAGACTGCACGACCATGTGCTATCGACTGAGAAAAGCCTACTAGCCTCAAAGGATCCAAGATATCCGACATACGCGGCTCGTGCGCCTGAGGGGAGGTGCTACGTCGAGACACGGCCCGCGGAGGTGTTCTTCCTATGGTTTGACCATATCTTTGAGATGTTTCTGACAAGGCGGCTCGATTTTACAATCATCCGCCTTTTTGCGCTACATATGAGCTCTGTCATGAAGAGTGAAGAAGTCTCGCAAATCTGTGTGGCGGATCCGTACTACATGCACGAGTCTTTCTTGAGTCTCGGCGACTTTGAGCGTGAAACTGCTAGGGAGTACCTCCAAAACTTCATGGTACAGAATAAGGACCGGGAAATTGTCCTCGTGCCTTATCATCCAAAGTAAGTCAGTTCCGTACAACCCTTTCGTACAAATCAATCATTCCTTCTCTCTCATATGGGGAATAATTTGAGGTGTCTTTTCCCCGCAGCAACGGGCGCGCCGTCCTTATTGTTCTTTACCCGCAAGTCTCCCACGCCGTGTATTTTGACCCTTCCAGAGACTAGGAGAAAAAAGACTACACCCACATAATGAATATTCTAGATGATGCTCTCCAAGGCTTCAGCATTAGAGGTGGCCACATGCAGATCAGAAAACAAAGGAATAAGAAGATGGGTTTCGCGCATCAAACTAACTTCTGTTGCATCCATGTCCCAAAACCAAGCAAGAAGAATGGATTATACATCGTCCATCTCATGATTTAGTTCAACACGGATCACCAAAAGCTTCGCATGAGAAGCAGAAATGATGATCATATCCACAAGTGGCTAGAATCTCATGGAGAAGCGGATTATAAACTTAGAGATGACTTCTTTCGCATCCAAAGGGACATTGCGACGATCATCATGAAAGAAGTCGTCGATGAGAAGGGGATGTTCCACCACGGCCCTATATCGCGAGCTGACGTCCGAACTCGCATAGGCATGCAACGTCTAGACCTCACGCCGTTTAAGAAGCTAGGGTCCATCCTCGATGATATGGAAGGATGGAACTTCTAGTGCTTTATGATGCTGCTGATGATGATGCTATGTGTCGCTTGAACTTGTATACTTTTTGTAGTGATAAAACTTTGTGATGTCCACGGTCCCGGCCGAACTTGCGTAACGCTACTTTGTTAGTTTGCGTACGATGACCTGCGTACCTCTAGTTAATTAGTTTGCGTACTGTATGTTGCATCTAGTTGCTAACCCTTTCTTTTTCGGTGTTGCTCTAGTATATTTTGTTGCATATATATGATTGTACATCCTCTTCATGAACATGCATCTGTAACAGGTGTTGGAAATATGCCCTAGAGGCAATAATAAAAGTATTATTATATTTCCTTGTTCATGATGATTGTCTTTTATTCATGCTATAACTGTATTATCCGGAAATTGTAATACACGTGTGAATACATAGACCACTATATGTCCCTAGTGAGCCTCTAGTTGACTAGCTCGTTGATCAACAGATAGTCATGGTTTCCTGGCTATGGACATTGGATGTCGTTGATAACGAGATCACATCATTAGGAGAATGATGTGATGGACAAGACCCAATCCTAAGCATAGCACAAGATCGTGTAGTTCGTTTGCTAGAGCTTTTCCAATGTCAAGTATCTCTTCCTTAGACCATGAGATTGTGTAACTCCCGGATACCGTAGGAGTGCTTTGGGTGTATCAAACGTCACAACGTAACTGGGTGACTATAAAGGTGCACTACAGGTATCTCCGAAAGTGTCTGTTGGGTTGACACGGATCGAGACTGGGATTTGTCACTCCGTATGACGGAGAGGTATCTCTGGGCCCACTCGGTAATGCATCATCATAATGAGCTCAAAGTGACCAAGTGGTTGGTCACGGGATCATGCATTACGGTACGAGTAAAGTGACTTGCCGGTAACGAGACTGAACAAGGTATTGGGATACCGATGATCGAGTCTCGGGCAAGTAACGTACTGATTGACAAAGGGAATTGTATACAGGGTTTGATCGAATCCTCGACATCGTGGTTCAACCGATGAAATCATCGTGGAACATGTGGGAGCCAACATGTGTATCCAGATCCCGCTGTTGGTTATTGACCGGAGAGTCGTCTCGGTCATGTCTGCATGTCTCCCGAACCTGTAGGGTCTACACACTTAAGGTTCGGTGACGCTAGGGTTATTAGGAAGACTTGTATGTGATTACCGAATGTTGTTCGGAGTCCCGGATGAGATCCCGGACGTCACGAGGAGTTCCGGAATGGTCCGGAGGTGAAGTTTTATATATGGGAAGTTGTCATGCGGACACCGGAAAGTTTCGGGGGCGTATCGGTATTGTACCGGGGCCGCCGGAGAGGTTCCCGGGGTCCACCGGGAGGGGCCACCCCTCCCGGAGGGCCACATGGGCCGCAAGGGGCAGGGAGCCAGCCCCTGGAGGGCTGGGTGTGGCCCCCACCTTGGGCCCATGCGCCTAGGGTTGGGGGGGGGGGGGGGGAACCCTAAGGGGGGCGCCCCCTTGCTTGGGGGGCAAGTTCCCCCTCCCTGGCCGCCCCCCCCTCTAGATCCCATCTAGAGGGATCGGCCCCCCTTGCCCCTTCCCCTATAAATAGAGGGGTGAGGGGAGGGATGCAACACACATCCCAAGGCGCAGCCCCTCCCCTCCCCAACACCTCTCCTCCTCCGTTACGTGCTTGGCGAAGCCCTGTCAGAGTACTGCTGCACCAAGACCACCACGCCGTCGTGCTGCCATTGGAGCAATCTTCCTCAACCTCTCCTTCCTCCTTGCTGGATCAAGATGGAGGAGACGTCGTCCGTTCCGTACGTGTGTTGAACGTGGAGGTGCTGTCCGTTCAGCACTTGGTCATCGGTGATCTGAATCACGGCGAGTACGACTCCATCATCACCCTTCCCTTGAACGCTTCCGCATGCGATCTACAAGTGGTATGTAGATGCAAACTCACTCCCTTGACTCGTTGCTTAGATGAACTCATAGATGGACCTTGGTGAAACCGTAGGAAATTTTTTAATTTTCTGCAACGTTCCCCAACAGTGGCATCATGAGCTAGGTCTATGCGTAGTTCTCTATTGCACGAGTAGAACACAATTTTGTTGTGGGCGTGGATCTTGTCAACTTGCTTGCCACTACTAGTCTTTTCTTGCTTCAGCGGTATTGTGGGATGAAGCGGCCCGGACCAACCTTACACGTACGCTTACGTGAGACCGGTTCCACCGACAGACATGCACTAGTTGCATAAGGTGGCTGGCGGGTGTCTGTCTCTCCCACTTTAGTTGGAGTGGATTCGATGAAAAGGGTCCTTATGAAGGGTAAATAGAAGTTGACAAAATCACGTTGTGGTTATTCGTAGGTAAGAAAACGTTCTTGCTAGAACCCAATTGCAGCCACGTGAAAGATGCAACAACAATTAGAGGACGTCTAACTTGTTTTTGCAGCAATTGTCATGTGATGTGATATGGCCAGAAGTTGTGATGAATGATGAATGATATATTGAGATGTATGAGATCATGTTCTTGTAAGAGGAATCACGACTTGCATGTCGATGAGTATGACAACCGGCAGGAGCCATAGGAGTTGTCTTTATTTTTTGTATGACCTGCGTGTCATTGAAGAACGCCATGTAAATTACTTTACTTTATTGCTAAACGCGTTAGCCATAGAAGTAGAAGTAGTCATTGGCGTGACAACTTCATGAAGACACAATGATGGAGATCATGATGATGGAGATCATGGTGTCATGCCGGTGACAAGATGATCATGGAGCCCCGAAGATGGAGATCAATGGAGCTATATGATATTGGCCATATCATGTCACTACTATATAATTGCATGTGATGTTTATTATGTTTATGCATCTTGTTTACTTAGAACGACGGTAGTAAATAAGATGATCCCTTACAAAAATTTCAAGAAGTGTTCTCCCCTAACTGTGCACCGTTGCTAAAGTTCGTCGTTTCGAAGCACCACGTGATGATCGGGTGTGATAGATCCTTACGTTCACATACAACGGGTGTAAGACAGTTTTACACATGCAAAACACTTAGGGTTAACTTGACGAGCCTAGCATGTACAGACATGGCCTCGGAACACAGAGACCGAAAGGTCGAACACGAGTCGTATGGAAGATACGATCAACATGAAGATGTTCACCGACGATGACTAGTCCGTCTCATGTGATGATCGGACACGGCCTAGTCGACTCGGATCATGTAACACTTAGATGACTAGAGGGATGTCTAATCTGAGTGGGAGTTCATTGTAATAATTTGATTAGATGAACTTAATTATCATGAACTTAGTCTAAAACCTTTGCAAATATGTCTTGTAGATCAAATGGCCAACGCTCATGTCAACATGAACTTCAACGCGTTCCTAGAGAAAACCAAGCTGAAAGATGATGGCAGCAACTATACGGACTGGGTCCGGAACCTGAGGATCATCCTCATAGCTGCCAGGAAACAATATGTCCTAGAAGGACCGCTAGGTGACGCTCCCGTCCCAGAGAACCAAGACGTTATGAACGCTTGGCAGTCTCGTGCTGATGATTACTCCCTCGTTCAGTGCGGCATGCTTTACAGCTTAGAACCGGGGCTCCAAAAGCGTTTTGAGCATCACGGAGCATATGAGATGTTCGAAGAGCTGAAACTAGTTTTCCAAGCTCATGCCCGGGTCGAGAGATATGATGTCTCCGACAAGTACTATACTTGTAAGATGGAGGAAAACAGTTCTGTCAGTGAGCACATACTCAAAATGTCTGGGTTGCACAACCGCCTAACTCAGCTGAACATTAACCTCCCTGATGAGGCGGTCATTGACAGAATCCTTCTGTCGCTCCCACCAAGCTACAAGAGCTTTGTGATGAACTACAATATGCAGGGGATGGTGAAGACCATTCCTGAAGTATTTTCAATGCTGAAGTCGGCAGAGGCTGAAATCAAGAAAGAACATCAAGTGTTGATGGTCAATAAGACCACTAAGTTCAAGAAGGGCAAGGGCAAGAAGAACTTCAAGAAGGACGGCAAGGATGTTGCCGCGCCCGGTAAGCCAGTTGCTGGGAAGAAGTCAAATAATGGACCCAAGCCTGAGACTGAGTGCTTTTATTGCAAGGGGAAGGGTCACTGGAAGCGGAACTGCCCCAAATACTTAGCGGATAAGAAGGCCGGCAACACCAAAGGTATATTTGATATACATGTAATTGATGTGTACCTTACCAGTACTCGTAGTAACTCCTGGGTATTTGATACCGGCGCCGTTGCTCATATTTGTAACTCACAGCAGGAGCTGCGGAATAAACGGAGACTGGCGAAGGACGAGGTGACGATGCACGTCGGGAATGGTTCCAGAGTCGATGTGATCGCCGTCGGCACGCTGCCTCTACATTTACCTACGGGATTAGTTTTGAACCTTAATAATTGTTATTTAGTGCCAAGTTTGAGCATGAACATTGTATCAAGATCTCGTTTAATACGAGATGGCTACTCATTTAAATCCGAGAATAATGGTTGTTCTATTTATATGAGAGATATGTTTTATGGTCATGCTCCGATGGTCAATGGTTTATTCTTAATGAATCTCGAGCGTAATATTACACATATTCATAGTGTGAATGCCAAAAGATGTAAAGTTGATAACGATAGTCCCACATACTTGTGGCACTGCCGCCTTGGTCACATTGGTGTCAAGCGCATGAAGAAGCTCCATGCTGATGGACTTTTAGAGTCTCTCGATTATGAATCATTTGCCACATGCGAACCATGCCTCATGGGCAAAATGACCAAGACTCCGTTCTCCGAAACAATGGAGCGAGCAACCAACTTGTTGGAAATCATACATACCGATGTGTGCGGCCCAATGAGCGTTGAGGCTCGCGGAGGATATCATTATGTTCTCACTCTCACTGATGACTTGAGTAGATATGGGTATGTCTACTTGATGAAACACAAGTCTGAGACCTTTGAAAAGTTCAAGGAATTTCAGAATGAGGTAGAGAATCAACGTGACCGAAAGATAAAGTTCCTACGATCAGATCCTGGAGGAGAATACTTAAGTCACGAATTTGGTACACACTTAAGGAAATGTGGAATCGTTTCACAACTCACGCCGCCTGGAGCACCTCAGCGTAACGGTGTGCCCGAACGTCGTAATCGCACTCTATTGGATATGGTGCGGTCTATGATGTCTCTTACCGATTTACCGCTATCATTTTGGGGATACGCTCTAGAGACAGCTACATTCACTTTAAATAGGGCACCGTCTAAATCCGTTGAGACGACACCGTATGAATTATGGTTTGGGAAGAAACCTAAGCTGTCGTTTCTAAAAGTTTGGGGATGCGATGCTTATGTCAAGAAACTTCAACCTGAAAAGCTCGAACCCAAGTTGGAAAAATGCGTCTTCATAGGATACCCTAAGGAAACCGTTGGGTATACCTTCTACTTCAGATCCGAGGGCAAGATCTTTGTTGCCAAGAACGGATGCTTTCTGGAAAAAGAGTTTCTCTCGAAAGAAGTAAGTGGGAGGAAAGTAGAACTCGATGAAGTACTACCTCTCGAACGGGAAAGTAGTGCAGCTCAGGAAAATGTTCCTGTGATGCCTACACCAACTGAAGAGGAAAATAATGATGATGATCAAGGTACTTCGGATCAAGTTGCTACTGAACTTCGTAGGTCCACAAGGACACGTTCCGCACCAGAGTGGTACAGCAACCCTGTCCTGGAAATCATGTTGTTAGACAACGGTGAACCTTCGAACTATGAAGAAGCGATGGCGGGCCCAGATTCCAACAAATGGCTTGAAGCCATGAAATCCGAGATAGAATCCATGTATGAAAACAAAGTATGGACTTTGACAGACTTGCCCGATGATCGGCGAGCGATAGAAAACAAATGGATTTTTAAGAAGAAGACGGACGCGGATGGTAATGTTACCATCTATAAAGCTCGACTTGTCGCTAAGGGTTATCGACAAGTTCAAGGGATTGACTATGACGAGACATTCTCTCCCGTAGCAAAGCTGAAGTCCGTCCGAATCATGTTAGCAATTGCCGCATATTATGATTATGAGATATGGCAGATGGACGTCAAAACGGCATTCCTTAACGGACATCTTAAGGAAGAGCTGTATATGATGCAGTCGGAAGGTTTTGTCGATCCTAAGAACGCTAACAAAGTATGCAAGCTCCAGCGATCCATTTATGGACTGGTGCAAGCATCTCGGAGTTGGAACATTCGCTTTGATGAGATGATCAAAGCGTTTGGGTTTATGCAGACTTATGGAGAAGCCTGCGTTTACAAGAAAGTGAGTGGGAGCTCTGTAGCATTTCTCATATTATATGTAGATGACATACTCCTGATGGGAAATGATATAGAACTTCTGGACAGCATTAAGGCCTACTTGAATAAGTGTTTTTCAATGAAGGACCTTGGAGAAGCTGCTTATATATTAGGCATCAAGATCTATAGAGATAGATCGAGACGCCTCATAGGTCTTTCACAAAGCACATACCTTGATAAGATTTGAAGAAGTTCAAAATGGATCAGTCCAAGAAGGGGTTCTTGCCTATGTTGCAAGGTGTGAGATTGAGCTCGGCTCAGTCCCCGACCACGGCAAAAGATAAAGAAGAGATGAGTGTCATCCCCTATGCTTCAGCCATAGGATCTATTATGTATGCCATGCTGTGTACCAGACCTGATGTAAACCTTGCCGTAAGTTTGGTAGCAAGGTACCAAAGTAATCCCGGCAAGGAACACTGGACAGCGGTCAAGAATATCCTGAAGTACCTGAAAAGGACAAAGGACATGTTTCTCATTTATGGAGGTGACGAAGAGCTCGTCGTAAAGGGTTACGTCGATGCTAGCTTTGACACAGATCTGGATGACTCTAAGTCACAAACCGGATACGTGTATATGTTGAATGGTGGAGCAGTTAGCTAGTGCAGCTGCAAGCAGAGCGTCGTGGCGGGATCTACATGTGAAGCGGAATACATGGCAACCTCGGAGGCAGCGCATGAAGTAATTTGGGTGAAGGAGTTCATCACCGACCTAGGAGTCATACCCAATGCGTCGGGGCCGATCAAACTCTTCTGTGACAACACTAGAGCTATTGCCCTTGCCAAGGAGCCCAGGTTTCACAAGAAGACCAGGCACATCAAGCGTCGTTTCAACTCCATTCGTGAAAATGTTCAAGATGGAGACATAGATATTTGCAAAGTACATACGGATCTGAATGTCGCAGATCCGTTGACTAAACCTCTCTCGCGAGCAAAACATGATCAACACCAGAACTCTATGGGTGTTCGATTCATCACAATGTAACTAGATTATTGACTCTAGTGCAAGTGGGAGACTGTTGGAAATATGTCCTAGAGGAAATAATAAAAGTATTATTATATTTCCTTGTTCATGATGATTGTCTTTTATTCATGCTATAACTGTATTATCCGGAAATCGTAATACACGTGTGAATACATAGACCACTATATGTCCCTAGTGAGCCTCTAGTTGACTAGCTCGTTGATCAACAAATAGTCATGGTTTCCTGGCTATGGACATTGGATGTCGTTGATAACGGGATCACATCATTAGGAGAATGATGTGATGGACAAGACCCAATCCTAAGCATAGCACAAGATCGTGTAGTTCGTTTGCTAGAGCTTTTCCAATGTCAAGTATCTCTTCCTTAGACCATGAGATCGTGTAACTCCCGGATACCGTAGGAGTGCTTTGGGTGTATCAAACGTCACAACGTAACTGGGTGACTATAAAGGTGCACTACAGGTATCTCCGAAAGTGTCTGTTGGGTTGACACGGATCGAGACTGGGATTTGTCACTCCGTATGACGGAGAGGTATCTCTGGGCCCACTCGGTAATGCATCATCATAATGAGCTCAAAGTGACCAAGTGGTTGGTCATGGGATCATGCATTACGGTACGAGTAAAGTGACTTGCCGGTAACGAGACTGAACAAGGTATTGGGATACCGACGATCGAGTCTCGGGCAAGTAACGTACCGATTGACAAAGGGAATTGTATACAGGGTTTGATCGAATCCTCGACATCGTGGTTCAACCGATGAAATCATCGTGGAACATGTGGGAGCCAACATGGGTATCCAGATCCCGCTGTTGGTTATTGACCGGAGAGTTGTCTCGGTCATGTCTGCATGTCTCCCGAACCTGTAGGGTCTACACACTTAAGGTTCGGTGACGCTAGGGTTATTAGGAAGACTTGTATGTGATTACCGAATGTTGTTCGGAGTCCCGGATGAGATCCCGGACGTCACGAGGAGTTCCGGAATGGTCCGGAGGTGAAGTTTTATATATGGGAAGTTGTCATGCGGACACCGAAAAGTTTCGGGGGCGTATCGGTATTGTACCGGGGCCACCGGAGTGGTTCCGGGGGTCCACCGGGAGGGGCCACCCCTCCCGGAGGGCCACATGGGCTGCAAGGGGCAGGGAGCCAGCCCCTGGTGGGCTGGGCGCGCCCCCCACCTTGGGCCCATGCGCCTAGGGTTGGGGGGGAAACCCTAAGGGGGGCGCCCCCCTTGCTTGGGGGGCAAGTTCCCCCTCCCTGGCCGCCGCCCCCCCTCTAGATCCCATCTAGAGGGGTCGCCCCCCTTGCCCCTTCCCCTATAAATAGAGGGGTGAGGGGAGGGCTGCAACACACATCCCAAGGCGCAACCCCTCCCCTCCCCAACACCTCTCCTCCTCCATTACGTGCTTGGCGAAGCCCTGTCGGAGTACTGCTGCACCAACACCACCACGCCGTCGTGCTGCCGTTGGAGCAATCTTCCTCAACCTCTCCTTCCTCCTTGCTGGATCAAGACGGAGGAGACGTCGTCCGTTCCGTGCGTGTGTTGAACGCGGAGGTGCTGTCCATTCAGCACTTGGTCATCGGTGATCTGAATCACGGCGAGTACGACTCCATCATCACCCTTCCCTTGAACGCTTCCGCACGCGATCTACAAGTGGTATGTAGATGCAAACTCACTCCCTTGACTCGTTGCTTAGATGAACTCATAGATGGATCTTGGTGAAACCGTAGGAAAAATTTTAATTTTCTGCAACGTTCCCCAACAACAGGTACCTAGTTTCTTGATGGAGAGATGGAAGTGCTATGTCGTGTACAAAGGGAAGGTTCCGGGGGTGTACAACGAGTGGCCTGAGTGTCAGGCGCAAGTGAATGGGTTCTCGGGCGGCAGCCATAAAGGCTTCAAAAGCAGACAAGAAGGAGAAGCTAGTTGCTTGAGGTTCACGCTAGCGCGAGAGAGGACTCGTAACCGCCGCCTCATGTACTGCATAGTTCTGCTCTCACTCATAGTGATAGCTCTTCTCGCGTATACCTTTGTTTAGATGGATGACGTTGTAGTTGCAAGTATTCAAGACTTGCATGTATCGCTATTTTCGAGATGATGACAAGATACCACTTTGTGTTGGATGATGATTATGATGAGACTATTTGTATGTATATGCTATGATTACATTTGTGGTCTCGCAGGCATTTGTATGTGTATCATGATGACATTTGTATGTGTATCATGATGACATTTGTATGTGCTAAAGATTCTTCTATAAAGCCTGTTCAAATACAAAACAAATATGCAGAAAAATATATATTAAAATTAGCAGTAGCGAGTGGAGAAAAGTTAGCCGCAGCCTGGTAGTATCACTAGCGCGCACAGGGGAAGCGCTCTATAGCTATTAGCAGTAGCGAGCTCCATAGAAGAACGCTGCTGCTACACTTGTATATCAGTAGCGCGGGCGAGCATGCGCTGCTGCTAAGGGTTAGCTGTAGCGCCTTATTAGTAGCACCGCCTCCCGTGCTACTGATATACCTAAAACCCGCGTTGCTGCTAGGCTTTTCCCTAGTAGTGCAAGCCTACTACAAAGCAGGATGCTCAACTAACTCATATCTTTTGAGGAACATTTTTACACATCAAAAATTCAAATGCATACAAACAGAGCCAATAAATATGGATACTGTAATCTGGATCACCCAAAATTAGCTGAGCTATTCATACCCAAAAGTAGGCGAAGAAAGGTACATTTCTGTAGTTAGACTTATAGTTGCATAAGCACCCTTGCATGCGGTATGATGTCATCATGACCGAATCTATGAAACTGAAAAGACATTGTTGTGTACTAATTTTGGCTCCTCAGAAGCTAGTACAAAAGAAGAGGATCCAATTGGATATTGTTCTTATCTTCGTAGAAAAGAAAAGGTAAAAAACTGATTGAGAGCTGATTGCAGGTAGGTAAATCATCTATTCACCTTGATTAACCCACGAGTTTATATACTTAATCCTCGATTTTATCCTGTCTAGTAGGTTTGTAGTAGACGTTAGTATAGGTTACTCTACCTGAGAGCCACAGATGTGACAAGGTGAACAGTGTTAGTCATCACGAAACTCGCATACTTCTTCCCTCGATTTTCTTATGTCGAGTAGGTTCTGTATTAGAGATGGAATCAGAAGGGGAGATGTTATATCCTCAATATGCAAACTCAAGCTAAACAGTCAGAAGGAGATGTGGAATTCTCTAGAGATGGAAAAAGCAACAAACTGAATGTCCCAACAAAACAACATACTATACTACAAGAGTCTGAAGAATTTCTTGGCTGCACCATTACTAACGAAGTTAACATCCACCCGCCAAATGATATTTGATCTAGGGGTAGGATAAAGGGAAGTAAGGGGCATGATGAGAAAGGATGCAGAATAGTTAACAACAATAAGGCGAAGGTGTCGCAGCTATGCGAGATTCTACTTGTTTGTTCATGTTTAAAAAATAGTTTTTTTATCTGTCTCACTTCATGAACTGATAATTGGATATAAACTCTAACTGCAATACTATTTTGTTTATGTGAATGACATAGTTAATATTCATTCTTTGTCATGTACAGTTTGTTGCAACTGAAATATATGTATTTCTAACTATCGGAATGCTTAGACTTTCCTGTCTACATATATATCACAAAATAACAAGTTAGATGCTTGCAGAAAACACATAAATTACCAGATATCTTGTAACGCAGTATAGAATACCTTGCGGTTCCGGACAATACTGACCCTTTTCTTAATAGCCCCAAGCTCCTGAAAGAAACCTGCAGAATAATCCAAACCAACAAAGATGATATTAGGACCAGGCCCCTTGCATCACCTTCACTTCTCCAAGCTCTAATGATAGAGACATACCTTGCATCTGGTCCTTGTAGAAGCCGTGGGGGATATGGCCGCACATAGGATAGGGGTCATGTTCTCCAGCTCCTCCGGTTGCTTCGCCTCTCGGATCCACTGCTCTTTCCCCTCCGGCAGCTACACCAATCACAACACAACATCAGGGACAAGGAAAAAAATGCATGCGTCTAATGAAAGTGACATTTCCATCAATTCTACTAATTTGTCACGAACTTCCTGGAAATATGAGACAATTGAAGGAAATACAAATATAGGCTATCCTAGGCGGCAAAGTGTTTGGCATGTCGTCATTTGATGCCAGTTGGCACAAGCCATTTATTTTAACTGGGTTATTTGCGTATCAAGGCATTTTTTGTATAGCTATAGGTTTTATATAGCATTTAGTAGGACCGAGCAGAACATACCTTAAATGCAGCAACGCCGATCAACAGCAGGAACAAACCACACAGATACATGCTATTTCCTTGATCACAGTAGCCAACCTTCACATCACCTGCAAGAGAAACATTAAAATATGGGTCCATAGATCAACATTGGTTTACGGCCTATATGCATCCACACACACTCGTCCGAAAAGCAGAGATAACTAATTAGTAATTGCTCCTCTTAACTTCTGTAGAACATAACAAACAAGAGCTAAAAATTGATCCAGTAGAACCTAACACCAACTCATAATATGTCAAGTACAGAAGCAATTCCTTTGAACAAAACACATAAGAAAAAAAGAGCAAAAGAAAAAAAAAGTGTAAGTCTATCGATGATCCAACACTGACATATGTTTTTGTCACTAAATCTGCTACAGCACACTAATATGCAAGAACAACAGATGCACAAAGCCATCTCATACCAAGTGAAGATAATATGCCAAGTAGGGAGAAACCAGCGGTGCTACACATGCAGCAAGCTTTGCCCGTCTGCATAGCAGAATATACTTCGTCATTTATATGTCTTAGCATAGTATAGTACTGCACATGCAGAAAAAAAACAAGCACCACGAACCTCCTGGATAAACAACAGAAACAACCAAGAAGCACTCAGTTTTCAGTTCATCAAAGGATTAAAAATATAAAACTTTGCATGCAGAAAAATTGACTCCCATGCATTGCAAAACTGACCAAATTCTGAATCCATTTACAGGTGAGGAGCACAAAAAAATTCCTAGTAAAGTATACTACTGAAATATGTGGTTTGAAACATAGAATTTTGGAGCTGCACAAAAGATGCAGCCGAAGAGGACACCCCTAAATGAAAACATCAAGCTAAAAAATTAAGCTAGCAAACCAGTCTGACCTATTAGATATCCCACATGGACAGTAGCACCTACATATTGAAGCAACAAAATTGACAAAAAAATTCCCATATATGAACATCACAATCTGTGGGCATTAACTAAACACAAATTAAACCTAAAAGAAGAAGTCAAATGATAAATCTTCTACAACATTAACACATGGGATTGTGTTCACACGAGAGAAATATCACCTTGTTCTTCTTCACCAAATTCTTCTGCTGGATTATTCCTCCTCTTATTTCTCAGATTGTTAGACATCGAATCAGAGGATGGAGTGCCTAACAGAGCAGAGCAGGGAAAATATTTTGGTCTAGTAAAACATTAGCCAAGCGAGTACACAAATTCTTGTCCATTACCTTGAGGAATATGAGATCCAAAAATAATACACTGCAATAAGGTGACCATTATGACAATGTCCATGGACCTGCAAGCACTATTGAGTACAATCACAGAAAAAAAAATCAAAAATACATTACAGAACAACTGGACATCATCACAATAATACCTTTAATCTAAGAGAATAAACGAATAATAATGAAGAAATAATGGAAGGAGAACAGAACTATAAAGCTTTTATTAATCGATGAGTAGCCTGGTTCACTTCCCAAATATAAATATGCAGAAATTGAGGGAGATGGACACCGATCAATTTCACATGCTGCGCTTTCTGCCAAACTAAGAGACACAACCAGCCAATTTATTTTTAGCTCCACTACACCAATCTGATTGTAAGCTGATCAAGCAGAAAGAATAGACAATATAAACCATGCCCCTATTATCCTAACCCTGGGCAGCCGACAAGCAGGACCAGGAGCAGCACCGGCCCACCTTTCATTGCGAGACCACAAGCTTTGGCGCACAACCGGGTGCGCATGTGTCGGCCAACCTATCCATGGCTTCCCACGACGTGCACGATGCGGTCAGCGTCCGACATGACGTGCGACGCGGCAGGAACAGGCTCACCCAACGAAATCCAACCCAGCCAATGGAGGCCTGAGCCGAGCCCACTAGTCATAGTACGCTACGAAAGAACATCATGTAAAAAACATAGTAAAAATCTAACGTCCGACAGAGCAGCGTTGACCCGACTTGTGTAGATCGAACGGGTAGAATCTAATGGAAATCGAGGGAGCTTCAGGTGAGCGGGTCGCCCAGCCACAGAGTATGCATCGAAATTTAGTATAAAAAAGGACTACTCATGAGTAGAAAGATCATTGTCACAATTTGGAATGACATGTTCTAGTAGTAATCCTAGATATACAAAGAGAGTATTAGTTGCAGAATCAATATCATTATGCAACAAACTATCAACCATTGCACTATATGTCAAGAATTTATAGTGTAGCCACCAAACAAAGTGGTAATCAAGGCAACATCAATCTAATAACAATGGTTGACTGATGATGTTTTAGTCCTTCTGGTTTACTAATTCAGAGGAACTGTAACAAAAATCGCTCTTTGGTCAATAACATCAACGGATTCTTCGAACTCTAAATTCCACTCTTAGCTAAAATTATTCTTCCTCTCTTCTATGTCAGATCTGCACACGTCAAGTTTAAAAATCCATATAATAGCAAAGTAAAATATTTGTGAGGAAGAAACTAAGAGAGGGAGAGAAAGAGTGGAGCACCTAGTTCGCCGCCGGCTTGCATCGCTTGAGCCGCCTGCAACAGGCACCTCCAGATCCAGGAGGCAACCATGGGAGGAGGGATGAGATCCTGGTTCCTCTCGCCTTCCCACACCGCCTATTCACCTCGAGCTCCTTGCCAAGTGGGGGGTGTGTGGAGGCAGAGGTGGCGCCTCTCATGGTGCAGAGGAGGTGACGACGCGGTGGTGCAACAAGTCGACCTGCCGGCCGCCGACAGGTGCGCGATGCCTGACCCTGCCCCTTCCCCATGCTAGGATCGCTCACCTTCTCCTTCCCCGTTGTTGCTTGCCTTCGTCGCCGGCCTCCTCCTTCCCTTGTCATCCGCACACTACACCTCCACTACATCCCCACCCGCACTGCGAAGACGACCTACGTCCGATCTGGATCGACGGTGACATGGAAGAGGACAGGAGGAGGCAAGAAGAGGAGAAGGCTGGCGATGGGATCGACGGCGACATGATAGAGGAGAGGAGGAGGCGAGTGGAGAGACGAGGTTGGCCGGCGGCTGCTGGCGAGGAGAGGATGGTGGGGATCAAGGGAGGGGTGCAGCGGCTCGTGGGGATCGAGGGGAAAGAGAAAGAGGGCTAGGGTTCATTTGGCGGCTGAGGTGGGAGTGGGGCGAGACGCGGGTGTTTGGGTGCGGGCTCGCCGAGCTGATTGGGAAAAACCACCTGCACCTGGAGACGGGCAACCCAGCCAACCAACATGCGGCGCGAGCCCACCAGTCATTGGACAACAAAAACGACCACGAGGTGAAAATTGATTTTAACTGTTGTGAAGATCCAACGGCTCAGGTGCGCCAGAAAGGAAGATTGGACGGCCGACGAAGCTTGCAATCGGGGGAGCGTTCTGGAGGTGAGTTGGCTAGCTTCTGTTTTGTTTTAAATTCATAAGAAAGCTTTTCATGATCAGTTAAGAGAGTGTTTTGATGATTTTGAACGTTGTAAAACTTAGTTTGAAGTCTCTGAAGATTATCTGTCAGAGTCTTGGTTCGGTTCAATTCCTCACCCAACAGGTCATCGCTTCTGTCTAGTTGATTTTGAATCTTTTCTAAAGCCTTGTGTTGTTTAACTACAATTTTAGCAAGTTTCGAGTAGCTAGACTTGAGATTGTCATCAGATTCATCCTCACTAGAGTCAGAGGGGGAATGTTTGAGTACCATGGAACCTTTTGCCATGAAGCAGTAGGTGGGAGCATAGTCATCGAAGCTTTTGTCAGCAGAGTTGGGGAGGTCATTTTCTTCAGTGTTGAAGATGGATTTGCTGACGTAAGCAGCAGCGAGAGCTAAGCTTGCCACACCAGAGTCAGATTCCTCCTCCTCCACATTGTCCTCAGATTAAGCTTCAGAGTCCATTTCCTTGCCAATGAATGCCCGGGCCTTCTTGGAACTGCTCTTCTTGTGAGATGAAGACTATGAAGATTTTGATGATGAAGACTTTGAAGATTTCTTCTTCTTCTTTGAGTGATCAGAATTGTTATATTTGTACTTCTTCTTCTTAGATTCCTTTTCCCACAGAGGACAACCATACATGTAGTGACCAGGTTTCTTGAATTTGTGGCAAGTTCTCTTCTTGTAGTCACAAGACGAGGAATCATCATTTCTTGAAGACTTTCCAAAGAGACCGCGGTGAGGGAACTTCTGCAATTTCCTCATGAGCATAGCTAGCTCCAGACTCAGTTCTTCAGGATCACCAAGGCTGCTACCAGAGTATTCAGCTTCAGACTCAGAGACTGCCTTGGCCTTCAGTGCACGTGATCTTCCGTAGCTCGGTCCATAGAGATCTCTCTTCTTAGCAAGCTAGAACTCATGAGTATTTAGCCTCTCGAGGATATTAGCGGGATCTAGTGTCTTGTAATCAGCTCGCTCTTGAATCATCAGTGCAAGAGTGTCAAATGAAGAATCAAGTGATCTCGGCAATTTCTTCACCACCTCATGGTCGGTGATGTCAGTGGCACCAAGTGCTTGAAGCTCATTTGAGATGTCAGTGAGGCGATCGAAGGTTTGCCGATAATTTTCATTGTCGTGTCTTTTGAAGCGGTTGAAGAGATTGCGAAGAACATCAACTCGAGAGTCACGTTGAGTTGACACTCCTTCGTTGACCTTTGACAGCCTGTCCCAAATCAGCTTTGCAGTTTCCAGGGCACTCACTCTGCCGTATTGTCCTTTGCTCAGATGGCCACATATGATATTCTTCACTTGAGAATCGAGTTGCTTGAATCTCTTCACATCAGCGGCATTCACAGACGGAGTGACTGAGGGAACGCCATTTTCCACAACGTACCAGAGATTGTTATCAATTGCCTCAAGATGCATACACATCTTGTTCTTCTTGTAGGGGTAGTCTGTCCCATCAAAGGTAGGACACCCAGCCGAGACCTTGATCATACCTACAGTCGACATAACTAAAACTCCAGGCGGTTAAACCAAAATCACACAGAACAAGGGAGTACCTTGCTCTGATACCAATTGAAAGTGCGTTACATCAACTAGAGGGGGGGGGGGTGAATAGGCGGTTTTTATGAATTCTTCACTGAGGAATTTCAGGGTGAGGAAATTCCTAAGTGAAGAACTACTTGCAGCGGAATAAGTACTCAGGTATAAGCATAACAGAGCAACAGCATAGTCATCATGATGAATTGAAAGACAAACACAGAGTACAAAAAGCGTAAACACATGATAAGCAAGATGAAGACAAACTGACTGAAGAAATAGGATTGAGGAATTAGAGAAAGTCTTCAGTCAAAGTCTTCAAACAGTAATGATCAGGTTCATCAACACATAGCTAAGGAAATGAAAGGGTTGAGGAAACAGAACCAGTAGGATTGGTGAAGAAAATGATTTGGTAGACCAGTTCTAACTGCTGTGACAGTTGTACGTATGGTTGGAGCGGCTGAGTATTTAAACTCGAGGACACATAGTCCCGGACACACAGTCCTCACTGTATTCTACTTGAGCTAAGATCACACAGACCTTGCCCAACAGTAGTGGTAAGTCTTCACAGGTGACTTCCAAACCTTCACAAACTTGGTCACTCGGCAATCCACAATTCCTCTTGGATGCTCAGACCATGACACGTAACTGTCTGGAGGATACAATCCTCAAAGGTAACAAGCATTGGTTCCATATAGGAACAATCTCTTCAGTGATGCTCAATCACTTTGGGGTTTGTAGGTTTGGGTTTTGGATTTGGGTTTTCCTCACTTGATGATTTTCGCTCAAAGTCCTCGGAGGAGTGGGATGCTCTTAGTTGACAAGTGTTAGTTCCTCTCAGAGCAGCCAACCAGCTAGTGGTTGTAGGGGATGGCTATTTATAGCCTAGGGAGCAGCCCGACATGATAAGACATAAATGCCCTTCAGTGATATGACCATTTGGTGGTAGGATTTTTCGTAATAGTCGGCGCACGGCACAACAACAGTCGGATTTGAGGTTCGAATTCCTCAGGGCTATCATGTTCCTCACTATGTAGGCTGCACTGGCAAATTCCTAACTCCTCAATCATAACAAATTCCTCAGAGACCATAAGATCTTCGTCTCTATCACTGAGGAAATTGACTGAACTGATATGCGATTTCCAATGGCTTCACTCGAAGGATTGGTTAGGTATAGGATTTTGAGATGAGCATCACTTGGAAATCAGCTTCCTTAGTATTACCTCGACCCCTTTTAACAGTACGGTGTTTCCTATGACTCAAGAAGAAGAAAATGAAACTATGAAAACAAAATTCTTCACGCTTCAGATTCCTCGTATGAATATCCAAGTCTTCAAGGTCACACCAATTTCTTCACTTTCAAAGTCTTCAGAAGAACCAAAGTCTTTAGTCGGAGACATTCATTTTTAGGGGTCGACTTTCACTATAAATATCAAACTCCTCATTGACTTATAGAGCCTGTGTACACTCACAAACACATTAGTCCCTTAACCTATAAGTCTTCAATACACCAAAATCACTAAGGGGCACTATATGCACTTACACATATATCAAACACATTTAAGGTGAAACCACTTCCTATGCATATGAATTTTATAAGGAAACAATTTATTGTAGTAAGAATCAAGTAGCATAGGAAGGCAAAACAAGTATAGCTTCGAAATTTTCATCACATAGAGAGGAAAATAGATATTATTGAGATACCTATAATCATATGTTCCTCTATCATAATAATGTTCACTAGCATCATGAACAAATCCAACAATATAGCTATCACATAAAGCATTATTTTCATGATCCAAGAGCATAGAAAATTTATTACTTTCCACACAAGCAAATTCATTCTCATTTGTAAAAGTGGGAGTATCGTATAGAACTTGAACAAGATAAATTTATTCCACAGTAAAAGAGTAATGTTCAGTAAAAGGGCAATGTTCAGTAAAAGGGTATTCATAATTATGACAAGTTTCATAATATAATTATCACTACTGGTTATAACATAAGTGCCATCACAATAATCATCATAAGTAGCAACTTTGTTCTCATCATAATCAATTGAAACCTCTTCCAAAGTAGTGCATTCAACATTACATAAAGTCATGACCTCTGCAAATTCATACGTCTCCAACGTACCTATTTTTGTATTGTTTCATGCTATTATATTATCAATCTTGGATGCTTTATATGCATTTTATGCTATTTTATATTATTTTTGGGAACCAATCTATTAACCAAGTGCCTAGTGTCAGCTGACGTTTTCTGCTTGTTTTTGGTTTTCCAGAAAGTTAGTACCAAATGGATTCCAAACGCTACGAATTTTTTTAAAATCTTTTTCCAGACAAAAGAGACCCTAGAAGCTTCAGGAGGAAACTAGACACGAAGCAAGGAGACGACAAGGCAACAGGGTGCACCCTGGGGGTAGGGTGTGCCCTGTTACCTTGTGGACCCCATATGGCTCCGTCTAACCTAATTCCACTTCTATAAATTCTCAAATATTGGGAAACCCCCAGAGAGCCACCCGAAACACTTTTGTCCTACCCTCCCGTGGCAGCAGGGTCCATAAGGAAACTAAGGGATATTAAGGCCTCCTTTTAATAGAGAATCGGAACAAAGCATTAACACATAGTGAATACATGAACTCCTCAAACTAAGGTAACCACCGGAAAGAATCTCAATTATTGTCACTTTAGGGTATGTGGATCATAACACGTAATAGGTGCATATAACTTGCAAGATAGGATCAAGAACACAAATATATCCATGAAAACATAAAGGGTTTAGATCTGAAATCATGTCACTCGGGCCCTAGTGGCAAGCATTAAGAACATCAAAGTCATGGCAACATCAATCTCAAAACATAGCGGATACTAGGGATCAAGCCCTAACAAAACTATCTATATTACATGATAAATATCATCCAACCCATCACCGTCCAGCAAGCCTACGAAGGAATTACTCACTCCTAGCGGTGAGCATCATGAAATTGGCGATGGAGGATTGTTGATGATGACGGACCTCCCACTCCAGAGACCCGAACGAACTCCAGATTTGGCCTCCCGATGAAGAACAGGAGGTGGCGCGGCTCCATACCATAAAACACGATGAAACTTCCTCTCCTAATTTTTTCTTGGAAAATAGGAATTTTTAAGCTTGACATTAGGGTCAGCGGAGCCACGTGGGCCCCACAAGCACTAGGGCGCGCCCTGGTGCCTCGTGAGCAGTAGGTGCCCCCCTCCAGTGGGTCTTTGCTCCAATCTTTTTTATATATTCCATAAAAAATCTCCAAAAAGTTTTGTCCAATTCTAAGAACTTTTATTTCTGCACAAAAGACAACACCATGGTTGTTCTGCTGAAAACAATGTCAGTCCGGGTTAGTTTCATTCAAATCATGCAAATTAGAGTCAAAACAAGAGCAAAAGTGCTTGGAAAAGTAGATACGATGGAGACGTATCAACTCCCCCAAGCTTAACTCATTGCTTGTCCTCAAGCAATTCAGTTGACAAACTGAAAATGATAAAGAAAAACTTTACGAACTCTTCTGTTCTTGTATCTATATATGCCTAAATAATACCTAGGTTTTCAGCAAAGATCATAACAAACCATGCAACAGATAACTCTTAGAAATTATATTCACTCATATCAATGGCATAATCAACTAGCGAGCAAGAATAACATATCTCAAATGCCAACACTTTGTCAAAACAATCATGATATAATATGACAACATGGTATCTCGCTAGTCCTTTCTGAGACAGCAAAACATAAATGTAGAGCACCTCCAAAGTACAAGCAGCGACTAAACACTGTAATTCATGGTAGGAGAGATCCAGGCATGATGCACACAATATTTGCTATACACAATGCATAAAAAATGACAATAGTGCTCTTGGGACTGGTGCTTGCTTGAGAAGGTGATGACTCAACAATAAAAGTAAAATAACATAACAGTAAATAGACAGGCCCTTCATAGAGGGAAGTAGGGATTTGTAGAGGTGCCAGAGCTCAAATCTTAGATCAGAGATAAATGTAATTTTGGGATGTATGCCTTTCCTCTCAATGTCACGACCGAGAGTTTTCAATATCTTCTATGCTAAACAAATTAGGGCAGTTCCCAAGAAAAAAATGTTAAGTTTAATCTCCCTCCACAAACAAACACATGCCATGGCTAGTCGAATCCTCGGGTGCCCTCCATACCAACAGCTTTCCGTGGGAGTTTTTTTTATTTTGCAATTTTACTCATGGGACGGGGCATCCCGATTACCATCTCCTCTCGCGTAAGGACAAGTGAATAAACACTCGGCATGAGATTAACCTGCTTAGCATGGAAGATACTGACTGCCCCCTATCACTGCATGGGCGGTATGGGCACACAAAACAGATCTTCATTTGAATATTTAGAGGTGGCACATGAAAATTTACTTGGAACGGCTGGGTAATACCGCATATTGGTAGATATAGTGGACTCATCTAAAATAACTTTGGTTTAAGGATTTTGATGCACAAGAAATGTCCTCGCTTAGTGCAAGCCAAGGCTACCAAAAAGTTTGAGAAGCGACCAACTAGAGAGTGAAAACGGTCATAAACATGCATTGTGAATTATTAACATTGAATACTAGCATGAGTAGGATAAGCACCATGAACATAAATATTGTGGAGGCTATGTTGGTTTTGAATCAACTACATGCATGAACATGTTCCAAGTCAAGCCACTTGAAACATTCAGAGGAGGATGCCATATCATCATACTATGTCATAACCATTTTAATGCATGTTGACACCCATTATATATCATTATCCACTTGTAGCTACTTAAGCATGGTTGCTACTTGTGAATTACGTTGGGATTTCCTAAAAGACGAGAGGATGTATTACAGTCGAGATAAATATTTCCTTCAGTTAAGAACCAAGGTTATCAATCCAGTAGGAGAACCACACAACACCTCGTCAGCAACACCACAAACAACAAATCCTTGCAACCCAACGTGTACAAGGGGTTGTCAATCCCTTGACTGTTACGAGCAAGATTAAATTGTATGTGATATATAGATAGATCAAACAAAAATACAAAATAATATAAATAAAGTAAAAATGCAGCAAGGTATTTTTTGGTTTTAATATATGATAAAAAGTAGACCCGGGGGCCATTGTTTCACTAGAGGCTTCTCTCTTGAAAATAACATACGGTGGGTAAACAAATTACTATTGGGAAATTGATAGAAAAGCAAATAATTATGACGATATCCAAGGCAATGATCATGTATATAGGAATCACCTATTAGAAAAGTAGACCAAAATGATCCTGCATCTACAACTATTACTCCATACATCGACCGTTATCCAGCATGCATCTAGAGTATTAAGTTCATAAAAAACAGAGTAACACCTTGAGCAAGATGACATGATGTAGACAAGTAAACTCACATATGAGTATACCCCATCTTTTTTACCCTTAATAGCAATGATACAATACGTGTCATGTCCCCTTCTGTCACTAGGATTGAGCACCGCAAGATCGAACCCATTACAAAGCACCTCTCCCATGGGAAGATAAATAAATCTAGTTGCCAAACCAAATCGACAGATCGCGAGAAATACGAAGATAAAAATCATGCATAAAAGAGTTTAGAGAAAACTCAAATAATATTCATGGATAGATCTGATCATAAACTCACAATCATCGGATCCCAACAAACACACCGCAAAAAGTCATTACATCAAATAGATCTCCAAGAACATCAAAGAGAGCAGTGTATTCAAGATCAAAGAGAGAGAATAAGCCATCTAGCTACTAAAAATGGACTCGTAGGTCTGTGGTAAACTACTCATGCATCATCGGTAGGGCGGCAAGGTTGATTTAGAGCCCCTCCATGATCGATTCGCCCTCTAGCAGAGTATTAGAGAAGGCCTCCAGATGGGATCTCGTGGTTCTGGAACATGTGGTGGTGGAAAAAGTATTTCGGGTGGCTCTCCGGTGTCAGGGGAATATTTGAGAATTTATAGAAGTGGAATTAAACTCCGCCTATGTTGTCTCAACATAGCCGGTCCCAAGCCCGGGTAAAGGAGGAGGGTTGTGATAGGCTTGGCGAGCCAACGTAAAAACTCAGCCACTCTTATGGAGATGAAACCCAAAAGATTTTCGTTGGGGCATAACCCTCTCAGCGACGCGCCACATCGGAACCCGGGTGTGGTGGAAAATGGGCAAGGGCCGGGCCGTCACCCCCAGGTGGCGCGCCGTATCTTGATCCGGATATGGTGGCAAGTGAGCGAGTATCGGGTCGTCGCATCCTTAGTGGCGCGCTACATCGGCGCTCGGATGTAGTGGAAAATGAGCAAGGGTCTTCGCATTTGACTTGACGAGTGCGAAGGGTAAGGAAGCTAGTCGAGCCTAGGAGGATTCGCTTAGGTAGCTGGAACGTAGGGTCTCTCACAGGGAAGCTTCGGGAGCTAGTTGATGCAGCGGTGAGGAGAGGTGTTGATATCCTTTGCGTCCAAGAAACCATATGGAGAGGACAGAAGGCGAAGGAGGTGGAGGATACCGGCTTCAAGCTATGGTACACGGGGACGGCTGCAAACAGAAATGGCGTAGGCATCTTGATCAACAAGAGCCTCAAGTATGGAGTGGTAGACATCAAGAGACGTGGGGACCGGATTATCCTGGTCAAGGTGGTAGTTGAGGACTCGGTTCTCAATGTTATCAGCGCATATGCCCCGCAAGTAGGCCACAATGAGAACACCAAGAGGGAGTTTTGGGAAGGCCCGGAAGACATGGTTAGGAGTGTACCAATTGGTGAGAAGCTCTTCATAGGAGGAGACCTCAATGGCCACGTGGGTACATCTAACACAGGTTTTGAAGGGGCGCATGGGGGCTTTGGCTATGGCATCAGGAATCAAGAGGGAGAAGATGTCTTAAGCTTTGCTCTAGCGTACAACATGATTGTAGCCAACACCCTCTTTAGAAAGAGAGAATCACATATGGTGACTTTTAGTAGTGGCCAACACTCTAGCCAGATTGATTTCATCCTCTCGAGAAGGGAAGATAGGCGTGCGTGCCTAGACTGTAAGGTGATACCTGGAGAGAGTGTTGTACCCCGGCATAAGCTGGTGGTTGCTGACTTCCGCTTTCGGATTCGTGTCCAGCAGGATAAGTGGGCTAAAGTCGCTAGAATGAAGTGGTGGAAGCTCAAGGGGGAGGTAGCTCAGGCGTTCAAGGAGAGGGTCATTAAGGAGGGCCCTTGGGAGGAAGGAGGGGATGCGGACAATGTGTGGATGAAGATGGCGACTTGCATTCGTAAGGTGGCCTCAGAGGAGTTTGGAGTGTCCAGGGGAAGGAGAAGCGAGGATAAGGATACCTGGTGGTGGAATGATGATGTCTAGAAGACGATTAAAGAGAAGAAAGATTGCTTCATACGCCTATACCTAGATAGGAGTGCACACAACATAGAGAAGTACAAGATGGCGAAGAAGGCCGCAAAGCGAGCTATTGGTGAAGCAAGGGGTCGGGCGTATGAGGACCTCTACAAACGGTTAGGCACGAAGGAAGGCGAAAGGGACATCTATAAGATGGCCAAGATTCGAGAGAGGAAGACGAGGGATATTGGCCAAGTCAAATGCATCAAGGACAGAGCAGGCCAACTCTTGGTGAAGGACGAGGAGATTAAGCATAGATGGTGGGAGTACTTCGACAAGCTGTTCAATGGGGAGAATGAAAGCTCTACCATTGAACTGGACGACTCTTTTGATGAGACCAGCATGCGTTTTGTGCGTCGAATCCAGGAGTCTGAGGTCAAGGAGGCTTTAAAAAGGATGAAGGGAGGCAAGGCGATCGGCCCGGATTGTACCCCCATTGAGGTGTGGAAAGGTCTCGGGGACATAGCGATAGTATGGCTAACCAAGCTTTTCAACCTCATTTTTCGGGCAAACAAGATGCCAGAAGAATGGAGACGGAGTATATTAGTACCAATCTTCAAGAACAAGGGGGATGTTCAGAGTTGTACTAATTACCGTGGAATTAAGCTGATGAGCCATACAATGAAGCTATGGGAGAGAGTCATTGAGCACTGCTTAAGAAGAATGACAAGCGTGACCAAAAACCAGTTTGGTTTCATGCGTGCGAGGTCGACCATGGAAGCCATTTTCTTGGTATGACAACTTATGGAGAGATATAGGGAGCAAAAGAAGGACTTGCATATGGTGTTCATTGACTTGAAGAAGGCCTATGATAAGATACCGCGGAATCTCATGTGGTGGGCCTTGGAGAAACACAAAGTCCCAGCAAAGTACATTACCCTTATCAAGGACATGTACGATAATGTTGTGACAAGTGTTCGAACAAGTGATGTCGACACTGATGACTTCCCGATTAAGATAGGACTGCATCAGGGGTCAGCTTTGAGCCCTTATCTTTTTGCATTGGTGATGGATGAGGTCACAAGGGATATGCAAGGAGATATCCCTTGGTGTATGCTCTTTGCGGATGATGTGGTGCTAGTTGACAATAGTCGGGCGGGGGTAAATAGGAAGTTAGAGTTATGGAGACAAACCTTGGAATCGAAAGGGTTTAGGCTTAGTAGGACTAAAACCAAGTACATGATGTGCAGTTTCAGTACTACTAGGTGTGAGGAGGAGGAGGTTACCCTTGATGGTCAGGTGGTACCTCAGAAGGACACCTTTCGGTATTTGGGGTCAATGCTGCAGGAGGATGGGGGTATTGATGAAGACGTGAACCATCGGATCTAAGCCGGATGGATGAAGTGGCGCCAAGCTTCTGGCATTCTCTGTGACAAGAGAGTGCCACAAAAGCTAAAAGGCAAGTTCTACAGGACGGCGGTTCGACCCGCAATGTTGTATGGCGCTGAGTGTTGGCCGACTAAAAGGCGACATGTTCAACAGTTAGGTGTGGCGGAGATGCGTATGTTGAGATGGATGTGTGGCCACACGAGGAAGGATCGAGTCCGGAATGATGATATATGAGATAGATTTGGGGTAGCACCAATTGAAGAGAAGCTTGTCCAACATCGTCTAAGATGGTTTGGGCATATCCAACACAGGCCTCTAGAAGCTCCAGTGCCTAGCGGATGGCTAAAGCGTGCAGAGAATGTCAAGAGAGGGCGGGGTAGACCAAATTTTACATGGGAGGAGTCCGTTAAGAGAGACCTGAAGGATTGGGGTATCACCGAAGAGCTAGCTATGGACAGGGGTGCATGGAAGCTTGCTATCCATGTGCCAGAGCCATGAGTTGGTTGCGAGATCTTATGGGTTTCACCTCTAGCCTACCCCAACTTGCTTGGGACTAAAGGCTTTGTTGTTGTTGTTGTTGTTGTTGTTGTTGTTGTTGTTGTTGTTGTTGTTGTTGTTGTTATTGTATAGAAGTGGAATTAGGTTGGAGGTGCCATGATGGGTCCACAAGCCTGGGGGGTGCCCCCTTGGGGCGCCCCCCTCGAGCTTGTCACTCCCTTGTGGCTCTTCTAGCCTTCTCCCGAACCTTCTAGGGTCTCTATGGTCCATAAAAAATTAATCCAAAGTTTTTTCTCCATTTGGTCTCTTTTTGGTATTGATTTCTTGAAAAGCCAAAATAGGCAAAAAAAATAGCAACTCGCACTTGGCACTAAGTTAATAGGTTAGTCCCCAAAAACGACATATAATTACATATAATGACATATAAAACATCCAACATTTATACTATAATAGCATGGAACAATGAAAAATTATAGATACGTTGGAGACGTATCAATGGCATGAGAAACTATAATCTCTAATTATCATCGTAAACATGTTTAATCATAATATGGTGAATCATGGATAATGAGTTAAATATATTTACTTAAACAAAAACAAGTTGAGTTCATACCTGCTTTTCCTTGCCACAGTCACTTCATCAAATATCGTCATTATTGCCTTTCACTTGCATGACCAAATGATATGAAAATAATAATAGTGCTGGAGTCCTGTGGACTAAGCTAGAATCTGCAAACATTTTATTCAAAGGAGAAGACAAAAATAATATATATGGCTCTTTGTTAGATCAACAATAATGCATGTGAGAGCCACTCGGTGTTTTCATCATGGTCATCTCTCTACGATGACTCAACAGAACAAAAGAATTTCAGAGAAACATACTTAAATATTTTTTTGAGTTTTTAGTTTTTTCTTGAAGGAAGCAAATTAACAAAGGAAAAACAAAAACGAGAAAAAGAATTTACACGCGAAAGCTCCCAACAAGCAAACGAAGAAACGAGAAATCCTTTTGGGTTTCTTTTAATACTACAACAACTTAAACTAGAAAGGAAAACCAAAAAGAAGCCAGAAATATTTTTGGATTTTCTCAAAGTTATTCAAACACACAAGAAGAAAGCGAGAAAATAAAACTATCATAGATTATACGATGGAACAGGGTGAATACCGACAACTGCTATGAAATGTGTCAGCATGAATGTAATGTCGGTGAGAAAATGTACTCCCCCAAGCTTAGGCTTTTACCTAGCTTGGTAATCACCATCGCTGGTCTAGGTAATAATCAAAGTGGTAGCTCGTGGAGGCTCTCCATGCATCCTCCTCAGCGTGACGAGTGGTTTCTACTGTTGCATTGTACTTGCGTGCCTCGCTCTCGTAGATGAAATATCTTTGTTTACTCTGAAAATCAAAGTGTCATGGGTGGACATGATCACCTATGGGGCCACGGGCCCCTTGTGGTTCGGCAGGGGGGAGATCACATTGCACAAAGAGCAGAGGCCATGAGGCAACACGATGATGAGACTCTGGTGGGTTTTACCTAGGTTTGAGCCATCGAGAAGCGTAAAACCCTACTCCTGCTTTGGTGGATTGGATGGGGGAACACGAAGAACATGCAGTGCTCAAGCCCGGCAAGGTGACCTAGGGGAGAGCTGCTACGCGAGTACAAGTGTGTGAGGGTTCGAATCCCTCTCTAGGTTGCCTAGGACCTCCTTTTACAGCCCAAGGTGTAACCGCAATGGCAAAACAGACATTACCTTGTGATTAGATAGCCAACAATGCTACCATACCTAACTCTGGCACTTAGGACAAAATACCATAAGTGCTGCCTTAGGTGGCATGCGGGGTGCATCCCCGGCAAGCTTATATTGCCGCTTAGCCATCTTCTGCTTATCATCTTGACATGCCTCTGGACAGGTGTCAAATGGGTGTGATCTGGCATCCAACAAGCTGCCACGTGCTTAGTGGGTGCCACTTAATCGCCTGGGTGCTTGACACCGCATTGATAAGTGACTATCGTCGAGGTGCAGTGAAGCGATGGTGTCTTGACAGTGATTTGGTCTTCGCGGCCCCGGCAGGCTTGCCGGGGCGATTCTGGACTTGCCTTTGGGGTGATCTCAACCTAGCCGGGCTCTCCTACCTGGCAAGGGAGGCCTTCGCAAGGTGATATCCTGTTGCCTTGTTCTTCTTAATGCCTCCTTGATCTCACGAAGAGCGGATTTTCTGGCTCGGCCTTGCCTTACATGTTGGTGTTGGATGTACGATCATTTAGCACGCCTGTTTATGAGTATGGTCAATGAACGCAGATGTTCACTGCACCGACAAGAGCCCCCGGGTCTGTCCGATACATGTCGCTGGCATCGTTGGGGTAGGCGGACACATCGACCATGCCGCAGCGGGATCCATGTGTTTGATATCTTCTTTGCTTCTTCATTAACCTGGAGTAGAATTAGCTCTGGTTTTCCCCGCTAGTCGTGCAATGTCGAACGTCGTGGGGGTTTCCCATGTAAAGGGCTAGGGGATGCCCAAGTTCACGGGAAGTTAACTGAAGTGTCCGCGCACGACCCCGGGGAGGGGGAGGTAACTGTCATTTTACTCACCCACTATGCCCACTGCTTCCGCCACGTACGCGACATGCATTGTGCAGGGTAGGTAAAGGATTTGTAGGGCGCAGGAATGAGTGCTATGGCAGATAGCTAGGCGCCCTGGATTGGCGCAGGAGGGCAGTCGGCGAATCTGGGCGCCGTTAGTGGCGTAGACAAACCAGATAGGCGAAGCGGAGCGGTTGCCTCCTGGACTGAGAGGAGCCAGCCCCCGCCCCCGCTCCTCTATAAAAGGAGGTGCGGGGGTGATGGGAGGGGCTCACCCATTCATTCCCTTCTTCTTCTTCTTCTTCTTCTTCTTCTTCTTCTTCTTCTTCTTCTTCTTCTTCTTGTGCTCTTCCTCCACCATGGTGAGGGGAAGAGGGCGTGGTCGAGCTCCAGTAGCGGTAACAAGGGTTTCCTTTAGGAACTGACCCCTGCTCCTACTGGGGACGCAGGGGCAGGATCCAATGCACAGGGCGGGGCCGAAGGACGTGGTCGTGGCCGGCGTGGTGCTCGGGGCCGAGGGGGATGCGGTGGTGGTTCGACCACTCCTCCTCTAGCCTCTTCGACTCTACTAGAGGCCCATGTCGGAGACACGACAATGGAATTCCTTGTTAGGATGCGTGAGCCCCCGTGCAGCCATCTTTAGCTTCCCACTCCTTTTGCAAGGGTAATAGAGGTTGAACAGCCGCACGGGTTGAAGCTACACATGAGGAGTTGCTGTAATGGCAACATGCGGGTGGACGTGGAGTTCCCCGCACCTCATGTCATGCTTCTCCGTCATGGCTGGAAGACCTTTGCTCGTTCTCATAGCTGGCGGAGGGACACGTCCTCCATTTTAAATTAATGGAGGCCCACCAGCTCTCCATCAAGGTCGTCGGGCGCTCGGGTGCTCGCTCAGGGTGCTGCGCGAAGAGCCCGACCGACGATGAAAGCTTCTCTTCGAGCAACAGCAACGAAGAGGACACTAACGGCAAAGACAACGACACTGAGTGGGAGGACGGTGGCTCGGACTCTAGTTGAGCACCAAACACACCGTCACCGTCATCTACGCGCCTGCAGCACCATCATCTGCACCTGGCCTTCTCCCCGCCAGAGTGATTTGCCGGGGCGTTGGGTGTAGGTGTCTCTGCCTCCTCCAGCTGGAACCCGGTAGGCTTCCTCGTGGACTTCGGCTTCGTCTTTCCTGCCGGTGTCCCTCCTACCGCGTTCCTCTGGTCCTGGCGGTGGTGACCAGGGCATCGCTTGGCCGTTCCTTCTATCCTTCTGGCTTCACCCTCGCCCTCCCTATCTTGTCAGGTTGCGTCCCACAGGCCCTGATGGGGTCAGGTCGGGCTTCTGTCAGGCGCCCCCTTTGCCCTCTTCACCTCCCACCGTAGTTCCTAGGAGGAGAGGGACAAGAAAGGAATTTGTGACGCCCCCGATTTAATCGTACACTAATCATACACGCAAACATGTACGATCAGGATCAGGGACTCACAGGAAGATATCACAACACAACTCTAAAAATAAAATAAGTCATACAAGCATCATAGTACAAGCCAGGGGCCTCGAGGGCTCGAATACAAGTGCTCGATCATAGACGAGTCAGTGGAAGCAACAATATCTGAGTACAGACATAAGTTAAACAAGTTTGCCTTAAGAAGGCTAGCACAAACTGGGATACAGATCGAAAGAGGCGCAGGCCTCCTGCCTAGGATCCTCCTAAACTACTCCTGGTCGTTGTCAACGGGCTGCACGTAGTAGTAGGCACCTCCAGCGTAGTAGGAGTCGTCGTCGACGGTGGCGTCTGGCTCCTGGACTCCAGCATCTGGTTGCGACAACCAGAAAGAAAGGAAAGGGGGAAAAGGGGGGATAAAGCAACCGTGAGTACTCATCCAAAGTACTCGCAAGCAAGGATCTACACTACATATGCATGGGTATATGTGTAAAGGGCCATATCGGTGGACTGAACTGCCGAATGCCAGAATAAGAGGGGGATAGCTAATCCTGTCAAAGACTATGCTTCTGGCAGCCTCCGTCTTGCAGCATGTAGAAGAGAGTAGATTGAAGTCCTCCAAGTAGCATCGCCAAGTAGCATCGCCAAGTTGCATCTCCAAGTAGCATCTCCAAGTAGCATCTCCAGTAGCATCGCATAGCATAATCCTACCCGGCGATCCTCCCCTCATCGCCCTGTGGAAAAGCGATCACCGGGTTGTCTGTGGAACTTGGAAGGGTGTGTTTTATTAAGTATCCGGTTCTAGTTGTCATAAGGTCAAGGTACAACTCCGGGTCGTCCTTTTACCGAGGGACACGGCTATTCGAATAGATTAACTTCCCTGCAGGGGTGCACCACATAACCCAACACGCTTGATCCCATTTGGCCGGACACACTTTTCTGGGTCATGCCCAGCCGCGGAAGATCAACACGTCGCAGCCCCACCTAGGCACAACAGAGAGGTCAGCACGCCGGTCTAAACCTAAGCGCGCAGGGGTCTGGGCCCATCGCCCTGAGCACACCTGCACGTTGCGTATGCGGCCGGAAGCAGACCTAGCCTAGTGGCGTTCCAGTCCAATCCGGCGCGCGCCACTCAGTCGCTGACGTCACGAAGGCTTCGGCTGATACCACGACACCGGGATACCCATAATTACTCCCGCGTAGATGGTTAGTGCGTATAGACCAAATGGCCAGACTCAGATCAAATACCAAGATCTCGTTAAGCGTGTTATTATGAAGCAACCGCGAACGCCGACCAGGGCCAGGCCCACCTCTCGCCTAGGTGGTCTCAACCTGCCCTGTCGCTCCGCCACAAAGATCCACACAGAGGGCCGTCGGGACAAAGGTCCTTTCAGCCCCCAATCCGTGAATCACTCGCGGGTACTCTTCGAGCGGACCCGACTTTAGTCACCATCTGTAGTATGTACATATGTATAGTATATACCCGTGATCACCTCCCGAGTGATCACGACCCAATAGTATAGCAAGGCAGACTGACAAGAATGTAGGGCCAATGATGATAAACTAGCATCCTATACTAAGCATTTAGGATTGCGGGTAAGGTATCAATGACTGTAGCAACAATGACAGGCTATGCAACAGAATAGGATTAATGGAAAGCAGTAACATGCTACACTACTCTAATGCAAGCAGTATAGAGAAGAATAGACGATATCTGGTGATCAAGGGGGGGGGGGGGCTTTCCTGGTTGCTCTGGCAAGGAGGAGTCGTCAACACCGTAGTCGAACTGGGGGTCATCGGCAGCCTCAGAGTCTACCGGAAAGAAGTAACGGATGGGGAACACAATAAATAACAGAGCAATCAAAGTATCACAAAGCGTAGCATGGCAATACGCGGTGCTAAAGGTGACCTAACGCAGTAGGAGGTGATACCGGTGAAGGGGGGAAACATCCGGGAAAGTATTCCCGGTGTTTCGTGTTTTCGGACAGAGGAACCGGAGGGGGAAAGTTGCGAGTTCGATAGGTTAGGGATGTGTGGCGGATGAACAAGTTGCGTATCCGGATTCGTCTCGTCGTTCTAAGGAAATTTCATGTACAAAGTTTTTTGATCCGAGCTACGGTTTAATTTATATGATTTTCTAAAGTTTTAAAATCATTTTTAGAATTTATCTAATTAATTTAATCCAACTTTATCCAGAATAGTGTTTGCTGATGTCATCATGACGTCAGCAGTCAACAGAGGTGTTGACTGGTCAAACTGACGTGTGGGTCCCGCGTGTCATACTCTGTTTATTCTAATTAGGGTTTAACTAATCTAATTGCTATTTAATTAATTAACAATAGTTAAATAGGTTAACTAAACAGGATTAATTAAGTTAATTAATTCTTTAATTAATTAACTAATTAATATTTTAATTATTTTAATTATTTATTTAATTACTTTTTTATTAATTTTTTCTAAATTTTCGTTCTAGGGCCTGGGCCCCTCATGTCATAGGCACAGGGGCCATAGCGGGTGTGGGCTACGGGCACAGGGAGTTCGGGCGCACGGGCGCAGCCACGAGGACGCACCCGGTGGGGCGCGCGGGCGCCGATGGGGTCGGGGAGAGGGGCGGCCAGCGCCGGCGAGCGGCGGGGCCGGCAGGAACGGCAGCAGGCAGCGGGGCGCGCGCGGCCAATGGCCAGCGGCGACGCTAGGAGAGGGACAAGGCCGTGGCCGAGGTGGCCGGAGCAGGGGAGGTGATGGCGCAAGGCGGGGTCGGAGGCCACGGTGCCGGCCAAGCGGCCGGAGCGGCGACCGCCGCGGCGGGAGGCGGCATGGGGACGTGGGGACAGGGGACGAAGGAGCGGCGTCTTCGGGCGAGGCGAGCGCAAAGTGGCGCGGCCGGACGGAGCGCCGCGCTCGGCCAGGGCGCGACCCGGCCGCGGTGAGCGTGTGAGACAGAGGAGGGGAGGAACGTGCAGGGGAGGGGAAGCTCACATCGCGGAGCAGGGAACGGAGCAGTGGGCTCGGGGAAGGTAGGGCGGACGACGGGGACGAGCGACGGAGTGGAGGAGGACGGCGAGGTGGCGGCGTCCGATGAGGGAGGTCCTGAGGCGCCGGGTGGCGACGTCGTGGCGAATGGGTCGGGGCCCTCTGCCCCGATCCAGCCGGGGGAAGGGGAGGGAGACGAGGAGGCGACGGATGGGAGCCGTGAGGAGGAGGCCGGAGGGCGACGCTCAGAGCTGGCGGGCGGCGACCGTCCTCGGGCGCGGGCACTCCGAGAGGAGGGGAGCGAGTAGCGAGGGGAGTGGGGGGTCTTCGCCCCGATCCAGATTGAATCGGGAGGGGGGAAGAGGGAGTGGCGACGTGGGGGGGGGGAGTGGGAGCCGTAGTGGCTAGGGTTTCGGGGCAGGGGGGTTATGCGGGGAGTGGGGTGGTGGCTTGGGCCGGTCGAGTGTTAGCCCGGTGGGCCGAACGGCCCAGGGGATTGGGGGGGGGGGGTCTTTGTCTCTTTTATTTTTGTTTTCCTTTCACTTGTTTTTTTATTATTTTCCTTTCTGTTTTATTCAATTTAAAATATTTATGCGTTTTATAAAAGTGTGGTCTCTCCACCATAATTACCTATGCATTATTTGGCACAAACCGCACATTTTAGTCTTAATACTTAAAAACTTTAATTGTTTGACTTGATTTTGAATTTGAATTTTGAATCGTTTTTTTTTTTGAACTAACCCGAGATTAACTACAGAGACAGAGGTGACATGGCATCTAACGAGGGATTACTGTAGCCTAATTATCCGGGCGTCACAATTCTCCTCCACTACAAGAAATCTCGTCCCGAGATTTAAGAGGGGGACTAGGGGGTAAGGTCTGGTTACGAAATTCTAACGAACCCTCTCGGTCTTGGTTGCTCTTCTCGAAGTGGTTGATCCATTACATTGATGTCTTCAGTTCTCTGCTTCGGGTCATCATGATGAAGTTGTCGTCCTTCCTTGGGGATCTTCATCGTACTTACGAAAAGGATAAGGGGTAGCTTCAAAAGGACAGACCTCTACAAGGTTGACTAACTGGTCGATAACATCGAGGAAGGTGGCGGAAGTTACTCTTGAATTGAATCTCAAGAAAATATCGAGAGCAAAGTAAGGAGGTACCATGAGAAGTTTCAAACGGATAGGCAAGCGTTCGATGCCTAATCAGAAGGTGAAAGGGGTTCAGGGCAACGAGAATAAGTATTGCGTCTGATACCAAAATAGATCACTTGGGACGGTGGTCCGTGAATTACATACGAGTCCACGCGCGAGGAATAACTTTAGGAACAGGGGGTGTACAGGAGAGTCAGGTTTCGATCTTGTGGAACTGTGGGTTATGGGCCCACCATGTGGTTGAAAGTAGGAAGGGGGCCGACATCTTGCACGGTCACGATAGCAAGGCTTGTCAGAGGGTAGCCTATCAGTTATGTCGGCAACAACATAGATACCAAGGGCGAGGGACGAAGAGAACCATTTTCCTGCTCGTTGAACGAGGCGGGCCAATAGGCAAGGTTCTCGTCAATCGGTGGCTACCGGAATGTCATCAACAATAGTAACAGGGTCTTACTGACAGAGCGGTACCACAAGGTGTTCACATAAGCAGGAGAATATTACTGCTTAGGTCATCTAGATCACAAGAATGGTTAAACCAAACAATGGAAAGGAAAATATGATTATCAGATTAAATAGAACAATGGAAAGGAAAATGTGTTAAAACACATATTTCGGGGTATTTCCTTCCCAAGGACAAACAAAGCATGATATCCATGACAAGATAGAAATTAGAAAACCATTTATGTAAGGGGAGAGTAATTTCATGACATTACCCATACAACAGTGTTTGGATAATTGAGCCAGAAACATTTAGCATTGGGCTTCAAATGTTCTTGTTGAAAATTGGGGTACCACAGACATGCTTCGAGATAGCATTGACATGGTCACTGGGTAAAGATCCGACTTTGGATACCCAAAGGACCATCAGGGACAACTTTTAGAATAAGTCTTACAATTTCCTCACGGAAGAATGACTAACCTTGCCAAAAAGGAAACTATAACCATAGTTCCTCCGGCCAGGTGTGCTAGGCACGATATCACCTTACCGGGTCATATAAAGACTAATGTTATTACTCTTGGAAATATGTCCCAACCATCATATCTGGCCGAGATTCAGACCTGATTGGTGTCAAGATACCTCAGACACGGGATGCCTGAGAAGAAAGGTGCAACACAAGTTGTCGAGATGATATTGTAATATTCTTGGGAATTGAACTACGGAAGTGAGTTCCGAAACAAGAGTTCATCATTAAACCAAGGAGAGGATAAGGAGGTGGCTGATGGACTCAGCGACAACCCATCAAATTTTTTAGAAAGATGGATTTCCACAATTAAGTGAACAAGGAAATAACATTTGTCAGACCAATATGATATAAGGAAGTATGCTCGAGGAGAACATACACAATTAAACATTGGTTGAAAGGTGCGCCCGAAATATGGGTTGGGTTGCACGACCAATGTCAGAATGGTGATTCAATAATCAAGACTAAGAATGAACGGCCGACCATTAACTTCAAAAAGTAATAGGGTTGCTAGAAGTGCGGGATCCAAACAGCACCGTTCACTTGTTGGTACCCTGGTTGGAATCAACACGAGGAGCATGAAAGAATGGTGATGGTGAGAGGCATCACTATACCAAGAATTCTTAAGAGGTGGTGAAATTCCTACGACATTCTCGACATAAAAGGTGGTAATTCTCCAAGGTAAAGAAGAACAATGCTGGGTAGCAAGGAACTTAAGGTATAACGCAAAACACGAACAAGTTTGTGTTGGAGGGAAGGCAATAAAGTGGCTGATGGTAACACAACTCATCGAGGGCAAGGATGGTATTTCTCTTCATGAATTCAATTGATATCCTGGAAGAGCTCAGAATGTTGATGATGATCATGACACATTTGTCGAGAGATTTCATAAAGATGTTATCAATCAGCGACGACATCAAGTCAAAGGAATGACGAAGCAAGATGTTTTTGGAACCACAGTTACGACACAAACTCGAAATCAAGCTTGATGTTCAAGGTGAAATGATAGGATGAGGAAAATGGTCGTAAGCATAACTCAATCATCAAAAGTTGTGCTCCGGGAATAAGGACTAGGTAGCACGGTTTAAAATCATCAAGACAATGACATATCCAAATAGGCTAGGAATGGCGTGATCGGGTACTAACTCGTACTTAAAGAAGATTACTAAGAGTTGTTGAACCGTAGTGCGGACTCGGTTCAGTTATCGGTGTCTTTGAGTGATTAACAACTCAGAGTCCATGAAAAATTGTAATCAGTGTGAATGTAGTACTTGATGAAGAACTCATAGGAAGTTATGCAGTTCCAAGATAATCTCGAGATACTAGGGGTTAATACTCGAAGACAGATCAAAGTAGAGGTTGGACTGGGGTACTGCTCTGCAGAAGACAATTGCTTAAACTTGCACATGAAATGGTATTTAAAGGAGAACATGGTCGGAACCATGATTGCAAAGGATCAATTGACCGATACCAAAGGGTATTATATCACGGAAATAGTTACAAGAAGCTTCCATGATAGAATCTACATCGTGTCCATGGGCATGAACACAAAGTTCAAGGTCGACTCCCACTTCTCCAATGCATAACCTTTCATTCACTTCTCGCGTTCGATGAAGTGGTATTGTTAAAATTTTATCTGGCAAAATACCAGAAGAGCATGACTCGTGAAAACTTTCGAGTTCACACATATTAAGGAAGGCAAAGGTTCAACCCATCAGGATATCGTGCAAATACATACCACAAGCTTCAATGGTAAATACCACCAGCTCGAAAGCAGAGCATGGTTGGTCAATCAGAGGATAGGATTTACCAATGGAGAAAGAACTTCCAAAGGGATTGAATATGAAGGATGCCATCAGATAAAATCCAACAAAGGATCTGATGGTTCTCAAGGGATCTGCTGTAAGCATCGGTACTCAACAGAGGAAGAAACAATGCAAAGGCATTGGATTCTAGAAACAACTAACTAATCAAAGCTTAATGCAAAGAAATTCTATGATTTCCAAATCAAGGGATCAGAAGCAATCGTTCTGATTGAAAATGAATAAGTTCAATAGGCTTAGAAGCACAACAGATCAAGGCATTGATTGGTTAAGAACCAGCTCATGTTTAAAATGACGTCTGAGCCAGGAAGATAATTTAAAAGGATCAACTGATGATTGCGTGCTTTCACACACATGTTGAATCGATAGGATCAAAATGATCGTGTCAAAGGATACTAATGAATATTGCTACACATATGGAAAGCATCCATATTGCAAGCAGACAAGTATTTGCTGAGCAATAGTTTGAAGAGGATACTCGGAAGATCGGTTAGTATTTCCAAGTATTTTGAAAAGCATATGAACAACTGGGGATAAGCGGATACTCGATAAGTGCTTGAATTATCCGTAGGGGTATTCAGGTGACAAAGAACAGCAAGGCAATAAGCTCAAAGGATTATCGAAACAATGACGAGTATTTTAGGGTATCTTGTAATAACAAGACCAACTAGGGATGAATGTAAGAATAATGACTGCAAGTAGTAATCCATAAGGGTTGACGATGGAAGGGGAATTGCAAACGCGATGAAGACAAGTTCTCGGGTTAACTGCGGAGAGTATCTTCAGGGTCTTCATGTGCAGCAGACGATCCTCAGTAATAAGGGGCTCTCCGGGTGAAAGTGATAACGAGATCCTAATGTTAGATTTAGCAAAATTCATTTAACCCGAATAGAAGAGAGATCAGAGTCCCAGAGTAAAGATCGAGGAGTAAAATATCCTACTACCACCCAATGGCGACGTGTGCCCGTAAGACACACAGCCATGTTAGTAAAAGTTTTGTATTGACTAGACTCGACTTCGGCCAAGGAGTATAGAAGGGGATTCCTACAGGCAGTCGGCTCTGATACCAACTTGTGACGCCCCCGATTTAATCGTACACTAATCATACACACAAACGTGTACGATCAGGATCCGGGACTCACAGGAAGATATCACAACACGACTCTAAAAATAAAATAAGTCATACAAGCATCATAATACAAGCCAGGGGCCTCGAGGGCTCGAATACAAGTGCTCGATCATAGACGAGTCAGCGGAAGCAACAATATCTGAGTACAGACATAAGTTAAACAAGTTTGCCTTAAGAAGGCTAGCACAAACTGGGATACAGATCGAAAGAGGCGCAGGCCTCCTGCCTAGGATCCTCCTAAACTACTCCTGGTCGTCGTCAACGGGCTGCACGTAGTAGTAGGCACCTCCAGCATAGTAGGAGTCGTCGTCGACGGTGGCATCTAGCTCCTGGACTCCAGCATCTGGTTGCGAAAACCAGAAAGAAAGGAAAGGGGGAAAAGGGAGGAGAAAGCAACCGTGAGTACTCATCCAAAGTACTCGCAAGCAAGGATCTACACTACATATGCATGGGTATATGTGTAAAGGGCCATATCGGTGGACTGAACTGCAGAATGCCAGAATAAGAGGGGGATAGCTAATCCTGTCGAAGACTACGCTTCTGGCAGCCTCCGTCTTGCAGCATGTAGAAGAGAGTAGATTGAAGTCCTCCAAGTAGCATCGCCAAGTAGCATCGCCAAGTTGCATCTCCAAGTAGCATCTCCAAGTAGCATCTCCAGTAGCATCGCATAGCATAATCCTACCCGGCGATCCTCCCCTCGTGGCCCTGTGGAAAAGCGATCACCGGGTTGTCTGTGGAACTTGGAAGGGTGTGTTTTATTAAGTATCCAGTTCTAGTTGTCATAAGGTCAAGGTACAACTCCGGGTCGTCCTTTTACCGAGGGACACGGCTATTCGAATAGATTAACTTCCCTGCAGGGGTGCACCACATAACCCAACATGCTTGATCCCATTTGGCCGGACACACTTTTCTGGGTCATGCCCGGTCGCGGAAGATCAACACGTCGCAGCCCCACCTAGGCACAACAGAGAGGTCAGCACGCCGTTCTAAACCTAAGCGCGCAGGGGTCTGGGCCCATCGCCCTGAGCACACCTGCACGTTGCGTACGCGGCCGAAAGCAGACCTAGCCTAGTGGCGTTCCAGTCCAATTTGGCGCGCGCCACTCAGTCGCTGACGTCACGAAGGCTTCGGCTGCTACCACGACGCCGGGATACCCATAACTACTCCCGCGTAGATGGTTAGTGCGTATAGACCAAATGGCCAGACTCAGATCAAATACCAAGATCTCGTTAAGCGTGTTATTATGAAGCAACCGCGGACACCAACCAGGGCCAGGCCCACCTCTCGCCTAGGTGGTCTCAACCTGCCCTGTCGCTCCGCCACAAAGATCCACACAGAGGGCCGTCGGGACAAAGGTCCTTTCAGCCCCCAATCCGTGAATCACTCGCGGGTACTCTTCGAGCGGACCCGACTTTAGTCACCATCTGTAGTATGTACATATGTATAGTATATACCCGTGATCACCTCCCGAGTGATCACGACCCAATAGTATAGCAAGGCAGACTGACAAGAATGTAGGGCCAATGATGATAAACTAGCATCCTATACTAAGCATTTAGGATTGCGGGTAAGGTATCAATGACTGTAGCAACAATGACAGGCTATGCAACAGAATAGGATTAATGGAAAGCAGTAACATGCTACACTACTCTAATGCAAGCAGTATAGAGAAGAATAGGCGATATCTGGTGATCAAGGGGGGGGGGGGGGCTTGCCTGGTTGCTCTGGCAAGGAGGAGTCGTCAACACCGTAGTCGAACTGGGGGTCGTCGGCAGCCTCGGAGTCTACTGGAAAGAAGTAACGGAGGGGGAACACAATAAATAACAGAGCAATCAAAGTATCACAAAGCGTAGCATAGCAATACGCGGTGGTAAAGGTGACCTAACGCAGTAGGAGGTGATACCGGTGAAGGGGGGAAACATCCGGGAAAGTATTCCCGGTGTTTCGCGTTTTCGGACAGAGGAACCGGAGGGGGAAAGTTGCGAGTTCGATAGGTTAGGGATGTGTGGTGGACGAACAGGTTGCGTATCCGGATTCGTCTCGTCGTTCTAAGAAAATTTCATGTACAAAGTTTTTTGATCCGAGCTACGGTTTATTTTATATGATTTTCTAAAGTTTTAAAATCATTTTTAGAATTTATCTAATTAATTTAATCCAACATTATCCAGAATAGTGTTTATTGATGTCATCATGACGTCAGCAGTCAACAGAGGTGTTGACTGGTCAAACTGACGTGTGGGTCCCGCGTGTCATACTCTGTTTATTCTAATTAGGGTTTAACTAATCTAATTGCTGTTTAATTAATTAACAATACTTAAATAGGTTAACTAAATAGGATTAATTAAGTTAATTAATTCTTTAATTAATTAACTAATTAACAATACTTAAATAGGTTAACTAAACAGGATTTAATTACTTTTTTATTATTTTTTTAATTTTCGTTCTAGGGCCTAGACCCCTCATGTCATAGGCACAGGGGCCATAGCGGGTGTGGGCTACGGGCACAGGGAGTTCGGGCGCACGGGCGCAGCCATGAGGACGCACTCGGTGGGGCGCGCGGGCGCCGATGGGGTCGGGGAGAGGGGCGGCCAGCGCCAGCAAGCGGCGGGGCCGGCAGGAACGGCAGCAGGCAGCGGGGCGCGCGCGGCCAATGGCCAGCGGCGACGCTAGGAGAGGGGCAAGGCCATGGCCGAGGTGGCCGGAGCAGGGGAGGTGATGGCGCAAGGCGGGGCCGGAGGCCACGGCGCCGGCCAAGCGGCCGGAGCGGCGACCGCCGCAGCGGGAGGTGGCATGGGGACGTGGGGACAGGGGACGAAGGAGCGGTGTCTTCGAGCGAGGCGAGCGCAAAGTGGCGCGGCCGGACGGAGCACCGCGCTCGGCCAGGGCGCGACCCGGCCGCTGTGAGCGCATGAGACAGAGGAGGGGAGGAACGTGCAGGGGAGGGGAAGCTCACATCGCGGAGCAGGGAACGGGGCAGTGGGCTCGGGGAAGGTTGGGGCGGACGACGGGGACGAGTGACGGAGTGGAGGAGGACGACGAGGTGGCGGCGTCCGATGAGGGAGGTCCTGAGGCGCCGGGTGGCGACGTCGTGGCGAAGGGGTCGGGGCCCTCTGCCCCGATCCAGCCGGGGGAAGGGGAGGGAGACGAGGAGGCGGCGGATGGGAGCCGTGAGGAGGAGGTCGGAGGGCGGCGCTCGGCGCCGGCGGGCGGCGACCGTCCTCGGGTGCGGGCACTCAGAGAGGAGGGGAGCGAGTAGCGAGGGGAGTGGGGGGTCTTCGCCCCGATCCAGATTGGATCGGGAGGGGGGAAGAGGGAGTGGCGACGTGGGGGGGGGGGGGGAAGTGGGAGCGGTAGTGGCTAGGGTTTCGGGGCAGGGGGGTTATGCGGGGAGTGGGGTGGTGGCTTGGGCCGGTCGAGTGTTAGCCCGGTGGGCCGAACGGCCCAGGGGATTGGGGGGGGGGGTCTTTGTCTCTTTTATTTTTGTTTTCCTTTCACTTGTTTTTTTATTATTTTCCTTTCTGTTTTATTCAATTTAAAATATTTATGCATTTTATAAAAGTGTGGTCTCTCCACCATAATTACCTATGCATTATTTGGCACAAACCGCACATTTTAGTCTTAATACTTAAAAACTTTAATTGTTTGACTTGATTTTGAATTTGAATTTTGAATCGGTTTTTTTTGAACTAACCTGAGATTAACTACAGAGACAGAGGTGACATGGCATCTAACGAGGGATTACTGTAGCCTAATTATCCGGGCGTCACAGAATTACGGGCACTTATACTTTTTCAATTTAAAAGATGTAGGCATCCGCTGAAATTTAGATTAAATTATGTAACCTTCCATCCATGTTAATTTGTACCCTGTATGGTATGTACTTGTTTATCCGCGTATTAATGAAAAAAGGAAATGCTCGCTGGGTAGTTGTGCATGTATCATGTCCATGCTGAGGGATAGACCCTCAATACTTCCAAGTAAATAAGGTTCCCCGGTGTCATGGGAAACCACAGCTCCTATGGGACCAAGGGTCCCTTGCTGGTTCGGCAGGGGGGGTGTCATGTTGCACAAAGATTAGAAGAGCCTGGGGCAGCACGGCAGAAATCACACGGGCAATTTTACCCAGGTTTGGGCCACCGTGAGGCATAAAAACCTACTCCTGCTTTGGTGGATTGATGATGGAAGAATGGGGGTTGAGGACAGTACACTTGCCCAGCAGGGGTTGCCTATGGGCGATGGTGGCTATGCGCGCATTAGTGTGTGGGTGTCCAACCTTCTAACCCCTTTTTAGGGTTGCCACGGGCCTCTTTTATATATTAAGGGGTCACCACAATGGCAAATCAGTCATTATGGACTGATAAATAGCAAACAGTGCTATCATACCTAACTCTGCAAGCTGACATAGCGCGTTAAATGTACCGCTCAATGTCACATCGTTGTTCGCCCGGCAAGCCTTGCCAGGCTATTTTGCTAGTTTCACGCCTGCTTGCTTGACACATCGCACGATGGGTTTTGTCTATAGGTATTTTTGTAGAAAGAGGCTACCATGTCGTGAATGGCTGCCACCTAATCACTTTGCGGCTGGACACCGCACTGGTTGATGCCGTGGGTCGTGTGGAGTGGTTGGTGAGGTGGTTTTTGCCTCCATGAGTCCCAGCAGGCCCTGCCGGGACATCTTGGATGTTCTCTACCAAGGGTGGCTCCGCCCTCGCCAAGCTCTCCTGCCCGGTAAGGGAGGCCTTTCTCCTGGTGGTATCTTATTTCTCTGGCTTGACCTTGGTCCTTTTGATATGCTTGTTGGTCCTTTGAAGATCTTGGTCTCCTGTACTTTGGCATGGCCTAGTGCCATAGTCTTGTTCCTGTGCCTATGCACAGTCTGGGCAACAAAACCAGGGTTTGTTGCACCGACACTTGGAGAGACATCTTGCCGGTCCCTTCCATTGTTGCCGCTAGACCTAGACTGATGGATTAGGAGCGTGGAACGAATTTGACCCCTCGCCAACCCCCCCCCCCCCCCCAAATGCCACTACAACCACCCTAACTGAAGTAAAACTTTGAAATCAAAGGATGGAAGCACAGATTTTGAGGGAGGCGAAGTTTTCCTACGCACAAGACATTCATTCAGGGACGTACTTGTGGATGGGGAGGAAAACTTATCTGTGTTTGCTACCCTTCTTATCACTCCGACAAGAAGTAGCTGCCAGGGACCGTTATGCTAGGCTGCTCTCACTTCTTCCCTTCGGGGAGTTCATCCACATCAGGGGCCCTTTTAATAGTACAAGGAGAAAACAACAACATATGATCTACCTTAAATGGATTGGTTATCATAGCAAAATTAGACTTAAGAAAATATACATGCAAGTTTAGATGCCAGCGCTTCGTTTTATTATCTTTGCACAACACTGGTATCCATCGGTGCTGTACAAACGGTTACTAACCCCTTTCCGCAATGGCATTTGGAACCGTCGCCAAGTGAGTGTGGGCGGTAGGGGTGTCCTTCCCACATGACCCAAAACTGTCGGGGATATGCCCTCCGGGCACACACGCCTGGCAAAATGAGTTCGTGTGTGACCGGCGAGCGAGCAAATATGGTTATACATACAATAGTGCTAAAAATACAATTATACAGGTGAAATCATTTCTGGTCATAAGTACATCCCACACAGTCAACCCCCGCTAAACGTTTCCGTTCGTATGTACATTCCACACTGTCCATCCAAGGAATACATTTCCATTATCATGTAGATCCCACGCAGTTAATTCAAGAAGTACCAAACATTTGCGATGCGCACAACATCACAACCAGTCAATAATTTCGAAGCGTGTGTGTGATAAGTTGACTATCGCAAACATTTAATAAGAAAGAACTATGGGTGATGTTGTTGTTAATTGCACATGGTTTTTCTTGGATGATCATGTGTGAAGTGGAGATTGAACGCACACATTTTTTCCTGGCTGATCGTGCGTGCGGTGGAGATTGATCGCACACATAGTGGATCCGAGAAACGTGTCTAATCTCCACGTCTATCGCAGACGTTTTGCTTTTGCAAACCGTGTGCAGTGTAATCCCTTATTAATCCCTAATTCAAAAATCACATTTTTGAATTTCAAAGTAGGCAATCGCTTATTTCATATCCAACCAGGTTTATTACAAATATAGGTTCAACCACGAATGCATAATTCGATGCATATGTACATATACTGAAGAACTACAGAAGCACCAAGTAAGGAATGATGAACCACAATTGTACTAAAGACTGGAAAGAGAGAGGCGAAAGACATTCTGGTTGCCGTAGAAGCTGAAGCGGAATACCCATATTGTGCCCTCCTCCATGCGTAATGCGCGCACGACTCTAGGCCAACCCCTTGTGATGGCTTCCTATCCATCCTTCACTGTCTTCATTATGACTTCTTGGTGCTCATTGTAGTCTGGATGAAATACTTTCACCTTCATTGCGTGTCCACCAATCATGTACTTTGCGAGGTAATCTTGAGTGAACTACTTCGGGAACCACTGCGAACAAAAAAGATTCAAACATTGATGTTTAACAACTCATTATGGGCAGTAAAAAGAGAAGGCTGCAGAGTTTGTAGTTACCATCCTATAGCTCACTTTTGTGTTGGATAGAGCATAAACAAATAATTTGCTTGACACCATTCGTATCTTTTTGCTAATAATCCTTATCAGTTTCCTCACATGATGCTTGTTCATGAATATCTCATTGTCCCATACGCAAAAATGGTCGATGCGTGGATCCTTGCCAAGGGCATATGTACCTACAAGCAACAAGTCAATATTAGAAGCTAACAAGTATCCAAGCCTGGATCTATATGCACTACATTATGGAACGACGGGGGAGTACATGCCGAGGGATGAAGCTAACCTCGGTGGAAAATGGTGGCCACTCCCGTTGTTGTCCTGCATAAGTAGTGGAAATGCATGATAAGTACAGCAACCTTAACATCAAAAAAATATAGCAAAGGTAAAAAAATATCATCTCCAAATGATAGCTTGAATGTGTTGGTCTCAACATGCTGTTAAAGCATATATAAAATGGAAGGCAATGTTACCGACAGCAAGCTTAACAGCCATCAAATATTGCATTTCAAACTGGTATTGTTGAAAATGAATAGAACATAGGTAATGCTTAAACATCACTAGATAAATGTGTAAAACTAAAATAAAGGGCATGTGTTAACTAAACCAGGCATAACTGGAACCAAATATAGCCGTTTAAACTGGTATTGATGCAGTCGAGCGGCATAGTTCTGACTTGCACATAATGAACAATATATTGTGAATGACTGAAATAAACAAGGCATAAATGATCAGTATAACAACCAAATATAGCCATTGAAAACTGGCCAGAGTCTCACTAGAACCAACCTAACAAGCAAATAAAGGTAAACAGGGCATATGTTTGAAAACTGGACAAATGCTCACTACAACCAACCTAACAAGCAAATACAGATAAACAAGGCATCTGCTTGAAAACTGGACAAATGCTCACTTCAACCAAACTAAGAAAAAAAATACATATAAACAAGGCATCGACTTGATAACTGAAAAAATGCTCACTGCAACCAACAATGAAACACAGATAAACAAGGCATCTACTCACTATAAACAACCAAATATAGCCATTCGTGAAACTGAAGTGGACAATTCATACTTAAACATCACATAGCCCTATTTAACAATACATTTTTTCATAACTTAAATAATTAAACACGGCACAGTTATAGCACCGCACGACAAATTCTACTACAACAAAGGGTACGGGTTGGCAAGCTAGAAAAGGTAAGATTTGCTGATAGGATGTTGCCTCACATTTCATGGATGGGATCCTTCCATTTGGAAGAGCACAGACCCATGGTGGAAGAACCTTTGTGGGTGCCCACCTCGTGGTCATGGTTGTGGTCGATGAGATCTGACTTGGAAATTGAGGATTCCGGGCTGCCTCCATAGAATGTGTCCTTAGAAATGACAAAATGGCCTCAATGGCATATAAGGATTGCAAATCCTTGACCGCTTGGCGGAGGAGATCACTGGTAGAGCCGTCGAAGAGATCGACGGCGGTTGAACCAGAGGTGTTGGGGATGGACCACGTAACCTGTGACATGGCCCACGTGAAGCCGTTGCTGTCGACGAGCTTGATGTCGTAGCCAGCTTTCCTAAGATATAGTAATACACTAGCCTGCTAATGTGAAGCCTTCGACATGGCGACGTAGTCAACGTCTTCACTAGCTTCCGCGGCGAGGTGTTGCTCCGGGATCGACAGGTCAGGGCTAACGGAGGCCACCTCGCGAATGTTCGGCGAAGAGGCCATGATAAACCTCTTCTTGGCCAAATGCTCGTCGGGCTCCCTGGGATATGTGGTCAGGCTTAGGCCGCGACATTCTGGAGCTGGGAATGTGGATCAGGAGGTGAGGGACACTGCAGGCCTCATCTAAAAACTCAGGGGAGTGGGGCGACGGTATGGGAATCGCTGGGTAACCTGAACTTTATTATCTAAGCTAGGAGGAACGAGCAGACTGGCATGGGTTGGCGGCGGCAGCCGCCGCGAGCTAATGTTCAAGGGGGGAGGGGCGGGTAGGTGGACTGTGGTGGGGGTATTGTGGTGTTTGAGGATACGCCACGACTACTGAAATTTTTTAGTAATGGTGGGCGGAGATGTTGGTGGATGAGGGAGGGCGACGTTTCAAATGCGTCGGCTACTGCAATTTTACTATAAGGTCGGTGCTAGAGGAGTGTGGGCGACGGTTGAAGTACGACGGCTACTAAAATTTGGGTAAAGGAATTGATGCGGGGCAGGAGTGCCCAAGATCGCGCACGGTCCAATAAGAATATGCGTGTATGATAATAAGAAAAAGTGGCCGAACAGCCGATTTTTGCAATGTTCATGGCGGGTAATTTATTTTTATATTTCTAGCTAGCTGGTCTATCGCACACGGTTCATAATAATTTCTAAATAAACTCAACCGCCTTTAGCTGGCGTAGTCGTGGTGATTTTACAGGGCACTTGCATCGCACACGGTTAAGCCAGTACCTCCACCATTTGCTCGCACTTGCGCAATCTTGGTGATTTTACAATGCACTTGCATTGCACACGGTTAAGCCAGTACCTGCACCATTTTGCTCGCGCTTGCACAGTCATGGTGATTTTACAGCACACTTGCATCGCACATGGTTAAACTAGTACCTCCACCATTTGCTCGCGCTTGCGGAGTCGTGGTGATTTTACAACGCACTTGAATCGCACGTGGTTAAGCTAGTACCTGCACCATTTTGCTCGCGCTTGCGTAGTCGTGCTGATTTTACAGCAAAAGAATAACCTATAAAAACATAGTCTACAAATTAGCAAAACGAGGATGACCCCAAGGTTTATATAATATGCAACTTCCCACGGGGTAACCCATCCTTGGAATACTCCATCCCGATCACGCTTAACTTCTGCGTTCTATTCGACTAGGCTAGTGGATGGGAAGCGGCACCTTGCTAATAGAATTGCCTACTTGCCTCCTTTAGGGAGTTTCACGTTGGTCACCCTATGGGACCTACTCCCTCCTATCACGCACATTTGTTCTTTTAGAAACTGTGTGCGATGGCTGGTGTGTCGCCTCCTAGCCTTCAATGAGCACTGACACTGGTAGCGGGAAACCGATGGGAGAAGAGGCGGGAAACCAATGAGAGGACTGGCGGGAAACGATATCTTGTTTAGAAAACATACAAGAGAAGGAAGCGTGAGCTAGCACGACACATGCGCACAGTGCTTATCCATGTACTACATGTGTCGTCGAAAGGGCTGAGGGTTGTCGTTCGATGTGGGAGCATCCAATAGTGTAGATGTACGATCCGTGGGGTTTGGGTTTGGGCCAATCAGAACGCACGACTCAGATCGCGTGCGGCATCGGCCACGGTTTGGTAGGCACACGGCTTTTTTGGCCTTTTTATGCACTAATTGAGTTTCCTAGGCATTTAATGTCCATAATTCAAATCTAAACTTCAATTACAGGCTCTAGTTCACCAAAATGGCTAGAAAAATTATACATGTGTCCTTGGGTGCATGTTTAGGTCCCATGCCAGGAATTGGAACAAATTACAACCGTACCGGCATACTGGCTCGTCCTCAAACATTTACAATCTTGGTTTTTAAATCCCCGTAAATCTTAAACTCACCAGGAAGTCATGAAAGTTTGCATGGTGTCACGTCATGGCGCATATATGTCATGGTAAAAACATTGTCCAATTTGGGCGAAGCTTTATTACAAACCTCTTACAAACCGGAGCTTCTCTCAAAGAAGCCTCGTGGTTCTGATAGGGAAACGTGTTCCCCTTGTGGCGAAACGTAATCACTGGCTCTTTTCGCCTTGTATTTCTTCTATGGGCAACATGGAACGACAGGATATCCATGCTAAAATTTAAACTTATTCAGGGTTTGTTTGGCCTTTCTTATACACTAATTGAGTTTCTTAGGCATTTAATGTCCATAATTCAAATATGAACCTCAAATACATGCTCCAGTTCACCAAAATGGCTAAAAAAATATACATGCATGTTCCCTTGGGTGCATGTTTAGGTCCCATGCATGCTTGGAATGGGAACAAATTACAACCGTACCAGCGTCCTGGCTCGTCCTCAAACATTTGGAATCTCGGTTTTTAAATCCCCATAAATCCAAAAATCACCAACAAGTCATGAAAGTAGGTATGGTGTCACGTCATGGCACATATATGTCGTGGTAAAAACATTGTCCAATTTGGGCCAAGCTTTATTACGAACCTCTTACAAATCGGAGCTTCTCTCAACAAGAAGCCTTGTGATTCCGATAGGGAAACGTGTTTCCCTTGTCGTCGAAATGTAATCACTGCCTCTTTTCGCCCTGTATTTTCTTCTACAGGCAACATGAAATGACATGATATCCATGCTGAAATTTAAACTTATTCAGGGTTCGTTTGGCCTTTTTATACACTAATTGAGTTTCCTAGGCATTTAATGTCCATAATTCAAATCTGAACTACAAATACATGCTTAAGTTCACCAAAATGGCTAGAAAATTTGTACATGCATGTGTCCTTGGGTACATGTTTAATTAGGTCCCATGCTAGGAATGGGAACGAATTACAACCGTACCGGCATCCTGGTTCATCCTCAAACATTTGGAATCTCGGTTTTTAAATCCCCATAAAATCCAAAACTCACCAGAAAGTCATCAAACGTGGCATGGTATCACATCATGCCAGATATATGTCATGGTAAAAACATTGCCAATTTGGGCCAAGCTTTATTACCAACCTCTCACAAACCAGAGCTTCTCTCAAGTGAGCCTGATGGTTCCGATAGAGAAACGTGTTCCCCTTGTGGTGAAACATAGCCGCTCACTCTCTTCGTCTTGTATTTTCTTCTACGGGCAACATGGAACGACATGATAACTATGCTGAAATTTAAATTTATTCGGTGTTTGTTTGGCCTTTTTATACACTAATCGAGTTTCGTAGGCATTTAATATCCTTAATTCAAATCTGAAGTACAAATACATGCTCCAGTTCACCAAAATGGCTAGAAAATTATACATGCATGTGTCCTTGGGGTGCATGTTTAGGTCCCATACAAGGAATGGGAACGAATTACAACCTGACCGGCGTGTTGGCTCGTCCTCAAACATTTGGAATCTCGGTTTTTAAATCCCCATATAATTCCAAAACTCACCAGAAAATCATTAAAGGTGGCATGGTGTCACGTCATGGCACATATTGTCATGGTAAAGACATTGCCAATTTGGGCCAAGCTTTATTACAAACCTCTTACAAACTGGAGCCTGTCGCAAGAACCCTCGTGGTTTCGATAGGGTAACATGTCCCCTTGCAGGCCAAACGATAATCGCTCGCTCTTCTAGCCTTGTATTTTTGCTACACACAACACGTATGGAACAACGGGAGATTCGCGCTGAACTTTGAAATTATTCAGGGTTTGTTTGACCCATTTTATTCATTAATTGAGTTTTCTAGGCATTTAATGTCCATAATTCAAATCTAAACTACAAATACATGCTCCAGTGCACCAAAATCGCTAGAAAAAACGTACATGTGTACTTGGGGTGCATGTTTAGGTCCCATGGAACAAAATGGGAATGAATTCAACAGTCTCGCCATCCTGCCTTGGCCACAAACATTGCGAATCTCGGTTTATAAATCTCTGTAAATCCAAAACTCACCAGGAAATCATGAAACTTGGCAGGGTGTCACTACATGGTACATATAATTGTCCAATTTTGGCAAAGCTATATTACAAGCCTCTTACAAACCGAAGCTTCTCACAACCCTCGTGGTTTCGGTGGGTGAAACGATAATCGTTGCCTCTTCAAGCCTTGAACTTTGTTTTCTACCGGCAAGATAGAATAACAGGAGTGTCGCGCCAAAATTGGAAATTGTTTAGGGTTCGTTTGGCCATTGTATATATTATTAATAATAATGAAGTTTTCTACGCATTTAATGTAGTCCATAATTCAAATTTGAACTACAAGCACATGCTCCGGTGAAGCATAATGGGTGGGAAATAGTACATGTGTCATTGGGCGCATGTTTAGGTCTCATGTAATGAATGGGAATGAATTACAAACTTGTCGTCGTCCTAAAATATTGAGAATCTTGGTTTTTAAATCCTAGTAAATCAGAAACTCCCCCAAAAAACAGGAAACTTGGCATGGTTTCATGACATGGCACATATATGCCGTGGTAAAAAAAGTCCAGTTTGAGAAGAGGCGCACACATTAGTAGCCAATGGAGTCCTTTGTGAAACAAAAAGCTGACACGTTAATATCCCAAATGGTTGTATTATATGAACCGTGTCAAAATTTAACCATACTCAGTGCCGTGCGTGCAGCTGTTTGATTAGACGGGACGAGCGCGAGAAGTCCGCCGTGCAGGATCGACGGGACACGTGCGAGCAGTTCTCCGTGCAGGCTCGACGGGGCGCGTGCATCCTGTCCACCTTGCAGGCTAGACGGGACACGTGCGAGCAGCAAGGCCGCCCATGCTCACCAGGAAGCGATCTCTTTGACCTCCATGCACCAGCCACCGCCTGCCTCACTCACAACTTCTCCATTAATGGGTTAATTAAATAGCCTGCCTCCGGTGTTTGCTTGTGATCCCATGGAAGCATTTGCTTTATTCGTGTTTTCAACTCGTATTCCGGCCTAGTTTAGATTGCCACATATGACGACAAATAAAATGGAAATGGATAGTACGACGACAAATTTACAATGGCGCAGATACTAATTGTCTTACATATTCCGGATAATTTAAAATGCCACATGCGGGAAAGCCCGGAAGACACAGGGCAAGAGAAGAAGGAAATCACAGACAATGCTCTGGATCGCTAGTGTATCTACTCTTCGAAGGATCACCGGGCGATGACATCCCCCAGCTCCTTCTTCAATTCCTCACGACGTTGCCTGAAAGCAGCCATGAATTTATCCACCTCCTGCTCGCACTCGATCCAGAGCTTCCTCAAGTCGCCCATCAGTTCCTTGATGACCCCTGTCAGCGTCATCCCCGAGGCACTGCTCTGCTCATGCAGCATCTTCCAGTCGGCGGCCTCCTCGTCCTTCTCGGCGAGTGCCTTGAGGAGCTTCGCATTGTCACCCATGAGTTGCTCGATGAGGCCGGTCGCCTTGTCAACCGAGGCATCGCTGATCTCGAGCAGCTTCATCAAGCCGTCGACCAGCTCCTGCTGCTTAATGAGGCCAGCAAGAATGTCGTCGCCGCCGGCCAAGGACTTCAGAAATGCTAGCTCGTCGCGATCTCTGACGCGGTGAGTGCACTTGTGAGAGCCCTCGCGTGCCCGTGAGAGCTTTTTCGAGGGCTCCGCGGTGCGCCGGGACATCTCTGCTGTGGCTGCGGCTACCGCTTTGCGACGGGACCTCTTTAGTTCTTCCGCGGCCTTGGTCTTTGTTGCCTAGTTATATGCCTACCCGAAACTCCTCCTACCAGTCATGGCGGAATGACTTGACAGGAAAGACCAATTTTGTGGGTGATGGGGATAGGAACTCTAAAGTAATTTTTGAGTGGGTAGTTTTTATAGCCCAGTGCTAAGTGTCAAAGTTTGAACACACACTAGTTTCATCGGTGTGAACAGACTTGCAATTGCTTATTGTGTTGTAATCTGCAATGTGACGAGAAACAAAGTCAAAATTTATTGATGGTTCTGGGCCTAAAAAGCCCCATTTCTGTTGTTCTGCGTCATTGCAAACAATTCTTTTGGATCAACAGTATGCCTCGCATCAAAAGCCCGAAACATGGGCCCTTGTTCTCGGATGTACGTGTACGTGTCTGCCCACTATCACACACGGTCTTGATATCACCATCATGTCCTATGGATGCACCGTCACATCTCCCACAGGGTGCCAGAAGGTTGTCCACGTGGTTGCTCGCGTGGCGTCCCTGCACGCGCTCTGCTCGCCTTTGAGTCAAATTACAATGGCAACGGTTAATAATTGTCTTACATATTCTGGATAATTTAAAATGCCACATGCGGCAAGGCACAAAACACTCATGACCTACTTATGCATACAATTATAATAAAATATAGGCTAAAAAGCTGAGCCGGCGGCCTTCCGACCATGGTCTTCACGGACTCCATGATCAGCATATCACCCTTGTGGTCGTTCATTATGTGTACCTTACTAATCATCACACACGAGTACTCGCAGACACATCAGGTGCGCTACTCCTAGACACTGCAAGCAACTAGTTTGCATTTTTCAAAAAAAAATTGTACGAATAGAATCACACACGAACTTACTGTAGTAACCCTCTATGTTATATTTCTCGTTGCAAACAGTTCATCTGAGTGGGCTGTTTGCTACGTATCACACACATCTGGTTTACACGAATCATTTGTGTTCTTTTGGCTGATCGCAAATGCTGCATATCACACACATCTTGTTGAGACCAACCATTTCGGTTCTCTTGCCTGATCAAAAACATTTTGTCCGAGTGAACCGTATGTTGTATATCACACACACCTTGATTTGGCTAACTGTTTCTGTTGCATTCCCTAATAGCACATAGTTCATCGGAGCAAATTGTATGCCGTATATCGCACACACATTGATATGGCTGCCCATTTTTGTTGTTCTTCCTCATCGCAAACAGTTATGGTGGATCAACCGTATCCCAGCATTGCACACGCAAGTAAAATCTGAACCGTGTTTGATGTCTCCGCCATTGCAAACGTTTTGCACCCTTTTTTGACGGTTTTTTACACCGCCGTTTGCGATTATTGCATGGCACACAGTTTCGTCGAAGGGTCTTTGATCGTAGTGTCATTTTAGCAGCATCCTGCAATAGTGCAGGGTCTGTGTCTAGCTTTGTACAAAGGGTTACATGCCCGTCGACAAGGCTTGTACAAAAGGTGGTTGCCGAGAGTTGAGCCCGGCAGTCGCGCCCTATGGGTAGAATTTAAGAAGATGCTAAATATTCCATGAGTTTTGCATTTGGATGCCAGCTTCGGTCTCCAGACAGACTGCGCCAGGTCTGGTGACTTGTACTACTCGGTAAGGGCCTTCCCACTTTGGTGTCAACTTATTGGTACCCTTGGCGAATTGAACACGCCTATGGACAAGGTCACCTTCCTCAAGGCTCCGGGCATGAATCCTGTGGCTATGATAGGGGTGCACGGGTTGCTGGTATCGTGCAGCACGTACAAAAGCTCAGAGACAATCTTCCTCGAGGAGCACGGAATCATCATGCATAGCTGCTCTTGCTCTACCTCATCATTGGCAAGTACTCAAGGTGACCAGTATATGAGTTCTGTGGGGAGCACTACTTCCGCCCCATATACTAGGGAGAAGGGAGTTTGGACGGTAGCTCAATTTGGTGTCGTCCGGATTGACCAAAGAACCACCGGAATCTCATCATTCCAGCGCTTGCCGCATTTTTGCAACTTGTCAAAAGTTCTCGTCTTCGGCCCGCGCAACACTTCAGCGTTCATCCTCTTAGCTTGCCCGTTGCTCCGTGGATGAGCAATAGATAAAAAGGAGACTTTGCTTCCGAGGCTCTAGGTGTACTACATAAAGGTGCGGCTCGTGAGTTGGGCGCCGTTATCGGTAATAACTTTGTTGGGCACTCCAAAGCGGCACAACAACCCTTTCAATAACTTGACAGCTGATTGTGCGGTCATAGTCCTCACTGGCTCCACCTCTGGCCACTTTGTAAACTTGTCGATTGCTACGTACAAGAATTCAAAGCCCCCGGAAGGACGGGGGAAGGGGCCCAACATATCGAGCCCCCATACCGAAAATGGCCAGGACAAAGGGATCGTTTGGAGAGCTTGAGAGCTTGATGAATGTTTCTGGAATGGAACTGGCAGGTTTCACACCTGGTGACTAGCTCAGTTGCATCCTGGAGGGCTGTGGGCCAATAGAAACCCTGTCAGAAGGCTTTTCCAACCAGGGATCTCGATCCAATGTGAGAGCCACACACACCCTTGTGTATCTCTGCCAACAGCTTCAGCCCATCTTCCCAGCAAATGTGCTTCCATTTCACACCGTTTGGCCTTTTTCTGTGTAGGGTGTCATCGACAAACTAGTACATTGACCGCCGAGCTACTATTTCAACTTCTTCTTGCTCTACGGGAAGCTCTCATGTTTGATCAAAACAGATTATGTGTTGCGTCCAAGTTGGAGCCTGTGGCTCGACAACAAGGACTAAAGTCACCTCCTCGTTCGTGGGACCGCTCACATTGACCGCAAGAACTTGTGGTTCCGTAGGAGGGTGCTGCTCACTAACTGAAGTGGGGTTGTCCCCAGCAGCCTCTCTACCAGCAGCTTCAGGAAGTCCTGCCATGAAATACTTGTCGAGTCCAACTTCCTCATTTTTCTGGCTATCGTTGAATGGGACACTGACGACTGAGTTAGATGGAGGGAAAAAGTCCCTGGTTCCGCAGGGAGCTTTTGTGCAGTGCACTCTGACAAGTGATCAATGCTGTTATTTTCCGCATGTGGCACGTGCTCTACTTGTAGTCCATCAAAGTGCTCTTCTAGCTTCCTCACTTCCTCTACATATGCCTCCATCAATGGACTTTGATAATATTTGTTAAGTTGCCTCACAATGAGTTGAGAGTCTTCGCGGATAATTATTTTCTTGATTCCCAACTCCACTGGAATTCTGAGTCCGGCAAGGAGCCCCTCAACACTCAGTAGTGTTGTTGGTGGCCTCCTACTGAGGGAACTGCATTTGAACCAATATTTGAGATGCTCTCCGGTGAGTGCGACAAGAAGCACGCCAGCTCCGGCGCCCTGCAATGAGAAAGCACCATCAAAATACATGATCCACTCTTGAGGCAACTCATTGCCGGGAAGAACTGTCTCTAGTACTTCTTCGTCTGGAGTGGGCGTCCATTCTGCAATGAACTCCGCCAATGCTCTGCTCTGAATAGTTGAGGTGCTCTCATAGTTTAAGCCAAAGCTTGACAGTTCTAGTGCCCACTCGACTATTCTTCAGGTGGCTTCGGGGTTCCTCAATATGCGTTGTAGTGAAAAACGAGTGACAACTGTGTTCTCGTGGGCTTGGAAGTAGTGGCACAGCTTCCTCGAAGCCATGAAGGCCGAAGATCAGCTTTTGCACTCCAGAGTACATTGACCTACCCCCTGTAATAGGGACCTGACAAAGTAAACTGTCCGCTGCACCACTTTCTTCCTTGTCGCCGTCTTGGGATTGCCTTTGTTAGCATGCCTCGCTTCTCCCTGGCTTGTGTCAAATTCTGCCGCGGGTGCTTCGGTCCATAGGGGTCAGTTGTTGCAGCTGCTTCCTCATCCACTTCTCGTTGTGCCACCAGTGCTGCACTAACCACTTGGTTTGTTGAGGCTAAATACAGCAATAATGGCTCTCGTGGTTTAGGTGCAACTAAGCTGGGAGCAGAGGGAAGGCAAGTTTTTAGATCTTGCAGCGCTGCTTCTGCCTTCGGGGTCCACTTCACCTGCCCCGCCTTTTTCATGATTTTGAAAAAGGTAAGGCGCGCTCGACAGACTTAGAGATGAACCTACTCAGTGCGACAATGCATCCATCCAAATGCCTTACATCCTTGAAAGTCTTGGGCACTTGTATTTGCTCGATTGCTTTGATCTTGTCGGGATTGGCCTCTATTTCCCGTTGAGACACAAAGAAACCAAGGAGCTTGTCGGATGGGACACCAAACACATACTTCTCTGGGTTTAGCTTCAAATTGATCTTGCGCAAGTTTGCAAAGGTCTCTTCCAAGTCTTGAATTAGTGTTGATCTATCCTTGGTTTTGACCACTATATCATCCATATAAGCTTCCATATTTCTATGCACCTGGGGTTTGAAAGCAATCAGCACTGCCCTCACAAAAGTGGATCCGACGCTCTTTAACCCAAAAGGCATACGCATGAAGCAGTACGTGCCACATGGAGTTATGAATGTGATTTTCTCTTCGGCTTCCTTGTCCATATATATCTGATGGTACCCAGAGTACGCATCTAAGAAGGAAATAAAATCGCATCTACAAGTGGAATCAACAAATTGATCAATTCTTGGCAGAGGCAAAGGGTCTTTTGGACAAGCTTTGTTCAAGTCAGTGAAATCAATGCAGCCTCCATTTCCCACTTGCCTCGCGCACTACCACTGGGTTTGTTAACCAAGTTGGGTGCAGCACCCCTCTAACTAAACCAGCTACTTCAAGTTTTCTGATCTCCTCTGTAATGAAATGCTGCTGTTCTAAAGCTTGCTTTTTGACCTTTTGCTTGACAGGCAGAGTATGAGGACAGACAACAAGGTGGTGCTCGATTACCTCCCTGGGAACTCCGGGGATGTCAGATGGTTGTCAAGAAAAGACATCGACATTCGCCCGCAGGAAGGCAATGAGCACGCTTTCCTATTTGTCATTATGGGTGACGCTGATGGCAAATGTACCATCAACGCCATCATGCCTCGGTGGGACCTTTTTCACAGCGGGTGAAGCAACCTTGAGTCTTTTGCTAGTTGAACTCTCCAGTAGGTCGTCAATGTTGACAACGATTTTGGCCAACGGGAATATAGTGCGATTAAAACAATAAATGGTGAAAATGATAAAATACACCATTGAGTGTAAACGGACATGGTGAATTTCCATCGGTAATACAAAACAGCGGGCACACAAAATAAATTAATAAAAGAGTCGATATCTGGATTTTTGCAAAGTGAATAAAGATCTCCATGAAAAATTTGTCCTGACTAAAATCACACATAACTTCCATCCATGAACGCCGTCACCTACGGCGGATGTCAAATACCTACATAAAATCATAATGTTTTTGAAATATCGACCGTAGGGTAAATGCGAGGCCCATGTGAAATATCAACGCGGTGGATAAAATAAGACATGCGTCGATATATATATATATAAGGAAATAAGAAGAAAACACCAGGCCATCATATAATTGTCCATGAAAGAATATTTGCATATTTTTTTATGGCACGGCAAAGAAATTGGAATGAATTTTCCAAAAAAAAAGAAAACCATTTCAATTTGTCATTACCAGCTCATTTATACAAATGTCTACGTACATGCGTGCATAGTGGGTGAGACCAATTTACAAGGTGGCAATGGATCAGCTAATCACCACAAGCAAACTGATGGGCTAGCGTCCAAGCCCACACGTTAAAAAATACTACATGGGCTAATTAGGCTAGTGGCAGTTCAAAGCTTGATCAAAGAGCAATTAATTAAAGGAAGGAAATATAAGAAAAGAAGCATGCGGGGACTCCCACGACCCATGCACTCCCACGATTACACCAATGCATGCCACGATCAGAGAACGTGGGCGCGCGCCAGAGAGCCTCCGCTGCTCTCCCCACGCCTATAAATATAAGCATTCCTGGGTGTACAAGGCTATTCCCTTTTCCCCTAGGTTGGTCTACTCATTTTCATCTGCTGTTTTGCTGCTGCTATACATACACTGCTGCAAGGAAAAATCCCAACACACACATACGTAAGGAGAGGGAGGCTGGGAGGAGTGGAGCAAGAAGGTGAGATTCATGGTTCTCTCCTAATCCCTTTGCTTCTCTTGTTAGTAATCTACCGCATGTTTTCTCAATCTCCGCTCTTGGTTTGGTCAAAATGACATGAGCCAAGTAGTGTTTTCTCATATCATGGTTCATGATCTGGTCATATGGAAACAGTTCATGAATTCATCACCATGTTACCCAATTTTGCTCTTGGCTTGGTCATATTGACATCAGTCAAGTAGCTTTTTGCTTGATATGATGGTTCTTGATATAGTCATATTGACACAGATCTAGATCTTTTCTTCAAGTAGCATGATCCTTGCTTTTTCCTCCATATGATGGTTCTTGATTTGGTCATATTGACACAGATCTTGAATTTTTCTCCAAGTGACATGATTCTTGCTCTTGGCTTGGTCACATTGACACACCCCATGTAAACTTCATCCTCCACAAATTTGGCATTCTACTCTTGGCACGGTCATATTGACACATGTCGAATAGTATTTTCACCATATTTGAGAGCTCACTCTTGGCATGGTCATATTGACATATGTCAAGTAGTATTCTCACAAGTTTAATATCTTACTCTTGGCACGGTCATATTGACACATGTAAAGATGTTTTCTCACAAATTCGACATTTTGTTCTTGCCATGGTCATGTTGATACATGTCAAGAAGCATAAAATGCATGAAAATTGCCTCTGGTTTGGTCATATTGACACAAATCAAGGTATTTCTTCCCTTATGTATAGTGAAGACTTTGTTCTCAACAGAATCACGGCAATGGTATGACTCGGGGAAAGTCAACATGAAAAATGATGGACAAACTATATACTATAGATTGCATATAAAAAATTGCAAAACCATAAGTTCTCATCAAAAGACACCATACTTAGTCGCATGCTTGATGACCGCATCTCTGCATGAAATGCTAAAATTGAGTCATGTAGCAAAACTTAATTAACCATGTTCAAAGTTGGGTGCATGGAAAACCGACATTCCCACTTCATGGTGCATAAACAGAACACCACCAAATCATAAGCGGTATTATATTAATCAAATGTCTCTAAAACAGACCAAATGGATATGCTATATGAAATGCATCGGCCCCAAATAGTGCTAGTTTGCATCATCGACAAATAACTAGATATTGGTGAATCTAGTGTATGCACGTGCAGAGTAAAGTGGACACGTCGTACCTAGCCAACTCTAGGTTAATTGGTGTACATCCACCTAACTAGAATAAATTGTATGATCCCTTCATATGGACATACATCATAAAAAACTAACTAAAAAATGACCAGAGTCATAATCTGAGTCTGATTGCACTTGAAATATTGTAGTGCACTTGCATATGCCACCGAGACAAATTAAATGTTTTTTTATCTGCTCCATATGTGTGTATGCTCAAAAAGGTCGCATCTAGCTTATCTACGCATAAGACAAAAGTTAGATCATGCATCTCCCATACGGCTTGCAAATATTAAGAAAACATAGATGTCATCTACTCATAAAACAAGGAGTACTACAACTGTTAGTACTAATGTATTTTGCATACACAGAACACGCACATGCATGATTTTACGCCCCATACGCGTGCATCATGATGTTTGAAGATTCATTTAACAGATTGGTTAACCATTAAGATGACTTTCTCATACAAAGTAAAGAAAATAAATCAAAGTCTATATAATAGTTAATCAACAAGGAAAAGTAAGCGAAGTTGCACACACGTACTACCAACATCAGTACGAGTTAAATGAAAGCAAATGCAAATGAAAGTCATCGCATATGATAACATCTACAAAGTCCAAGGCTCCCCCGAGCATGCCGGCGTCGACGACAGTGAGGAGGAAGAATTTTCCTTTATCATTTTGTAATGGTCGTATGTTGTAATCCCATGTAGTAGAGATGTTGGAATTCTTAATCAGGGTTTTCTCTCCGGAGATGTAATTAACAGATCTTTTATGAAAATGTAAGAGCTCTGGAAATAATGTACCTGCAATGTTTGATCTTCCTTTTATTGTATGCATTTACGCATTCGAATCTATTCATTCTGTATCAATGACGTGGACGCGTGTCTCACACCCGCCATTTTCCCGTCATTAGATTCTGGCACGCCTGGTCGGACATATTTCTCCCCTCATCTTCGAATTCCAACATAGGATTGCAACATGTGAATTTCTAAAGTACATGAAGTATATAAACATTGTGTACGCAAAATATACTCAAAGAAGTTTTCTTTATTCAAAGGTATGGAGAGTCACGTACCTCGTTCGGTGAAACTCCGCATTGGAGACATTTGGCTTGATGTGCCAGTTGGTCCATGTGCAACTTCAACAAATCAGCATCTGGGTACTATGACTGCATCACCAACTGAACATGACCAATGCATAGAAGTCTTCTCTGCACTCAAGTTTGGGGAAAGTATGATGGTCGACAAAAAGGAAAAAGGGAAGCCAATGGACAAACTCCACTATGAGCAACCTATGGATGGGGGCAATGCCATGATTATATTGCCCTCCTCATTGTTTCTGCATGGAATGGCATCAAAGGTTCAGAATAAAGTTCAAGATGATGCTCCAGAGCCTATTCCTTCGTTGGCCAATAAAACCAATGGAGAATGCTCTGAGATGGCTCCCAAGTTCACCCTTGAATGCAAGGAAGTACACCCCAATTCCCATGGCCATGAAACATGTCATGTGAACCCAATATCAATATTGTCATGTCCCTTGTCGTCATCAACACCTGTTGAATATGATTCCTCTCTGACTTCTTTTGAGTCAATGTGCCCTAAACCTCAGCGAAGAAATGTTCACCATGTCAACCTTCGCAATATTAAGGTTGGCAAAGTCCGTGTCCAATTCCTCAAGAGTGTAGACACCAATCACCCAGACCACCTTTTTCTTATCAGCAAGGGTGGTATAAGAATTCATACTACGGTGACTAGAAACCCTTCAACAGTTGTTGCCTTCATCTGTTTCATCTGGAAAAAGTATCTTAATCATGCAAAGTGCCGTGTTGTCAGCCTTGACTGTGAATACACTATATACGTCCACAGCAAAGAGCGTAAGAAGCTTCCACTTGAGCAACAACTTGCTCTCTCTAATCAAGAGCCACGATGTGTTGCTGTCTTGTAGCTTTGTGTGGGCTAGCATTACCTAATTTACCAGCTATACCAGGCTCATGCCAGGAGTTTTATCCCTCCACTTCTGCACAACTTCCTTGACAATGACACAGTCGAATTTGCGGGTGCCGCCATTGGCAATGACATAGAAAAACTCAAGTTCTATAACTTGGGTATCAGAAACCCTGTTGATGTGCAGGGACTCGGTATCAAGGTTCCTAACCAAAAAGCAGGCAATTTGGCTTCATTGGAGAAGCTTGCAAAGAAGGTCACAAACATAAGTCTTAACAAGGACAAAAGCATCACTGCTAGTCACTGGGAAAAGTCCAACCTGGACCATGACCAGATCAAGTATGCATGCCTGGATGCATATGCGAGCTTCGAGGTTTATAGGCGACATTCCAACATAACTGGTTATCTTAGGACCCGCTGAAATGTTTGTTCCTGAGTGAAATATGTAACCAGTTATCTTAGTGCATGTTGAAATGTTTGTTCCTAGGTGAAATATGTAAAAAAAAGGTTGTTCCGTCTTTATCAACGAAAAGGATGTACATGACCATTATTTCTTTATATTATGGTTATGATTATTCACTAGGTGCATTTTTTAATATGATGATGCAGGGAAGAAAATGTTGTATCATCATAATTTTGTTCTTATAGAAGACAAGTGAATCTGAAGGGAAATGACATATATTTTTGATGTGATCACTGGTGCCGAAACTATTGTTTCGCGTTCAAAAATATTTCAGGCTATTTCATGTTCTACACAAAAGGACAGAAACTTAGCCCGCTGGAGTTTGATGCAACAAGTATCAGAAAAATGCAAGTTGTTTCTGGAGAAGAAGAATATGACCAAGGTACCAGACGTGCAAACACAGGCAGTCAGTGAACATCTGTTTTATATTGGATCTATTTTCGTAAAGTTTCCATCAGCAATCGAACCCGAGGAAGAAGCGATCAAGCCGACGTTTAGAACGCCACCATGCAGTTGATTTTTCGTTGGAAAGAATTCCACTCCAAATTCTTGTGTGACAACGTGAGAGTTAAGTTTTTCTTTATCCAGTAGTACTAGTTTCGTTGTCTTTTCTTTGAGTCCAGGTTCCTACGTGATCAATCTTGCCGGTTAGTTAATTAGATAAGCTTTGTTTAGTTTAAAACAATAAAAGAGAGATAGAGTCCGGATGGAAGTTAACTAGCACCTGGGTCGGTTCGACCAGGTATGTGACGCCCATAAAGAGGGCTGGCTACGGCCAATGTATGGGAGGTCATTTTTCAGAGTTAGACAATGTCGTGTATCGACTATTAAGGGGTCTTTTTTGGGTGTCCGTGGTATTTATTTTGTGTGAATTTTCTGCGTAAAAGTTGCACTTGGCTCGAGGTCCGTCGTTCTTGACGGGTTGCGTGCTGGTTACGTCTATTTCGGCGGGAGGTTCCTCGTGAGACGAGGAATTGTCTGTTGGTCGTCGTCACCCCTGCTTCAGGTTACACGTACTGCTCGTGTAATTGGGAGTATTTTTTATCCGTGGATCTACAAAGTTATTGCATCGTGAAAGATCGGACCAAATCAGCGGCACAATCGAGGTCGTGCCTCATCAATTTTGCATTAATGCCCGCAATACAAATGTTGCTTCATTATGTGCACCTAATTAAGAAAATCACACACAAAAAAATACTCCAACAATTATGAGTCTAAACTGTGATGCAGAAAAAGGGAACATACTCCAATACCTCACGAGTATAAACTGTGGTATAAAACATATATTACTCCAACAACTTACGAGTATAAACTGTGATGCAAAAAAATCATCTAAAATACTCCGTACCCTCACGAGTATAAATTGGGGCACACAAAAAATTACTCCAAGAACTTATGAGTATAAACTGTGATGCAAAAAAATCATCAAACATATTCCATATCCTCGGGAGTCTAAACTAGGGCACCCAAAAAAATATATACTCCATACCCTCAAGAGTCTAAACTGGGACACCCAAAAAAATATATACTCCATACCCTCAAGAGTCTAAGCTGGGTCACCAAAAAAAATACTCCGCACCCTCATGAGTATAAGCTGGGGCACAAGAAAAACTTTTACTCCAATGACTTACGAGTATAAACCGTGATGCAAAAAAGAAAGCATCAAAAATACTCCACATCCTCATGAGTGTAAACTGAGAAACACATTTTTTACTCCAACGACTTACGAGTATAAACTGTGATGCAAAAAAAAAACATCAAACGTATTCCACGCCCTCATGAGATTAAAACGGTGGTACAAAAAGTAGTATGTAAAAAATATATACGGGTGCACATGATTGAAAATATTTCTCATGCATAAAAATAGTAGCATCACTATCGAGCGATGGACCAAGCCCATGTACGGGCTTCCCGGCACACCAACCATGAGAAAGATGTGAGTCTGTATCTTAAAAGCGAGCATCTTATATCTAAAAAAAGATCTTTATAACTGTGCAACGGTCCAAGTTCATACAGAAGCTTGATGGAACGCCGATGGCAAGAAAAATCAACTTTGTTATATAGGGGTACATTTAGTATCATGTAGTCTCCACATCCGTCCGGACCAAGTCATGAAGACTTGCCGGATCGCCAAATGAGAGACAACTATAATAATGCCAGTTTCATATAATGTTTATCCCTATAGTTGTACGATGGACAGAGGAATATCATAGCTTCCCAGCACGCCAACTATGCGAGAATTTCATGTCAAATATATGATAATATCTTAAAGTAAAAGAAAAGAGATTGTTCTGACTTAAGGCTACTGTAATTGTTGTACAGGCATATTTGGCCTCATGGATGTACGATGGACCAAGTTCGTATAGAAGCTTGCCGGCACGTCGACCATGAATGGCGAATTCCTATAGATCTAAAGTCTGATGCAGGTGATAATTAAACAGAATTAAGCAAGTTGCTGCATGGCGTCGTTCCGATGATGTTTCTTAATAATCATTTAGCCAGTTTATGACGTTCACAAGTAAAGAAGGATGAATCTAAGGTAAAGCAAATTTCTTATATAGGAGTAGATTCACATGCAAATTAGCCATGATATGTTGACCACTGGAAATAGCGGTGCAGAAAGATATTTATGGACATAATAACCAGGGCGTCACCTACCATCAGTCCAAGTAGAAATCTAATTCTGCTGAAGTTTGCCAACCCGACTAGAAATTTCCTTTTCTAGACAAAAAAAAAACGAGAGGTCAGAAGGATCAACACTAGATGAGAAGGAATTATAAGAACGACAGTGCAATATAGCTGTACATACCTAATGGCCAGAAGATCCGATCTGAGCTGATGTTCCCGAACTGCACGCAGGAGAAAACGATCCTGCTGGGCGACGACGTGAAGAAAAGAGAGAGAGAGGGATAAATATACTTGTTGGGCGTAGTTATATGGCGGCCACCCCGTAACAACATCATAAGATTTAGTCCTTATCCGATTCGTAGATCCAAAGCAGCGTACCACATGTACGTGAGGCTAATATCTGGCCGATGATTTTTTGAATAAAATAACAGTATATGCGTACGCCTTCGATACTATGCCAAGTATTGGAAATATGCTCAAAAAATATATACGCATATTTTCGAGCTTTGAATCCGAATATTAATTAAAAAAATACTCACATTCAGACCTCGAGGGGCATCTGTTGACAATGATTTTGGCCAAAGGGAATATAGTATGATTAAAACAATAAATAGTGAAAATGATAAAATACACCATTGAGTGTAAACGGACATGGTGAATTTCCATCGGTAATACAAAACAGCGGGCACACAAAATAAATTAATGAAAGAGTCGATATCTGGAATTTTTGCAAAGTGAATAAATATCTCCATGAAATATTTGTCCCTGACTAAAATCACACATAACTTTCATCCATGAACGCCGTCACCTATGGCGGGTGTCAAATACTTACATAATATCATAATGTTTTCGAAATATCGACCGTAGGGTAAATGCGAGGCCTATTCCATCGATCATGTGAAATATCAACGCGGTGGATAAAATAAGACATGTGTCGGTATATATATCTAAGGAAATAAGAAGAAAACACCAGGCCATCATATAATTGTCCATGAAAGAATATTTGCATATATCTTGTTTTATGGCACGACAAAGAAATTGGAATGAATTTTCCAAAAGAGAAAAAGAAAACCATTTCAATTAGTCATTACCAGCTCATTTATACAAATGTATACGTACATGCATGCATAGTGGGTGAGACTAATTTACAAGGTGGCAATGGATCAGCTAATCACCACAAGCAAACTGATGGGCTAGCGTCCAAGCCCACACGTTAATAAAATACTACATGGGCTAATTAGGCTAGTGGCCGGTTCAAAGCTTGGTCAAAGAGCAATTAATTGAAGGAAGGAAATATAAGAAAAGAAGCATGCAGGGACTCCCACGACCCAGGCACTCCCATTGTTAGAAGGGAGAGAGGGATTGGTGGAATAGTCGTTGTATTGCTTGAGCCTCATGGGCATATATATAGGAGTACAATCATCTATTTGGAGTACAAGACAAGCCAGAACAAATCGTAGTCTATCTTGTCTTTCCTAATAAACATTATACTCAACATCCCCCCTCAGTCATAACGGTAGCGACGCAGACGGTGAGATTGGATAAGAATCCGAAGGCAAGCCGACAGACACCCCCCCACAGTCATAACGGTCGACACATCGCGGAGTTGTGGCTGGAGTGGCAACCGACGAGGTTGCTCAAGCAAGGCGGTAGCCCTTTGTGCCGTTTGTCGAGGTAGCCGAGAGCGTGTGTGGTGGAGCCGTGGTCGAAGTAGCCGTGCGAAGAATTTCGGGTCAATGTCGAGTCGGGGTAGCCGGTGTCGAGGAAGTCGCCGTGGAGCCGCGGGCGCAAGGAGGCGCCGTGTTAGTCATAGGCGCAGTGATGTCGAAGTAGTGGTGCGCCAGGAAGAAGATGTTGTTGACGACGCGTCGCGGCGGGTTTGCCAAGCCTGGGAACACATCGTGGACGAAGGCACGCACTGGTGTTGCCAGCACCGGGCATGCATAGACGGACGAAGACGAAGTTGACGGAGCACCGACCAGGCTTGCCAGGCCTGGGGCACGTCGTGGATGAAGGCACGCATCGGTGTTGCCGGCACAGGGCATGCGTAGACGAGGGACCTGCACGAGCTGTACGCCATGTCGGAGAAGTCGGATAGGCCGGCAGAGAAGAACTCGACGACGGTTGCGGCGCCAATCGGCGCGGGGCCAATGTCGCCCGCGGTTGTCGGAGTAGATGAAGCGGTCGGGGTAGATGACGGCGACGCTGGCGACGAGCTGGTGCTGGACGAAGACGAAGGGGGTGGACGGGCGGCGGCGGCTACGAAGGTAGCGGCGGCGGCCAAAGAAGAGCGGCAGCGGCGGCCTGAAGGCGGCGGCGGCTAGGTTAGCAGTGCGGCAACGGTGCTCGAAGTAGGCGAAGAACCCTGACAGCATGACGAAGACCGGCGCGGACGGTGGCGTTCCCGCGCCAAGGGAGAGGGCGCGGCGCATACCACGGAAAGTCGACGTGCAGTGCCGGTGGAGTGGACCGCGGGCCGGGGCGCTACGGCCCGAAGGGATGACGCAGCGGCGGTAGGCGGGTCGGGGCGACGGCGGGAAGACCTCGGGGCGGCGGCGGGGACCGCGGACAACGGCGGTTCGCGAGTCGGTGCAACCGTGGGGACGGCCTCGGGACGGCGGCGTGGACCGCGTGCCACGCTTACTACGGCCCGATGGGGCGACGCAGCGGCGGCGCGAGGGTCGGTGCAGCCACGGGGACGGCCTGGAGCGGACGGCCCTGGGGTGGCGGTGGACCGCGGGCCGCGGCACTACGGCCCGAAGGGGCGACGCAGCGGTGACGCGGGTCGGTGCAGCCGCGAGGAGAACCACGTGGCGGCGGCGCTGCGGCCCGACGGGGCGACGCAGCGGCGGCCCGATGCTCGATCGGTGAAGAGGCGCGTTGAACTCGGGGACGATCCTCACGGGACCTGCGGAGGCGCGCGTAACCGACGGGCCAGGTCGAGCGTGCGGCGTAGATGAGGTGGATCGCGGCGGCGAGCAGGTGATCAAGCCGATCGCGCGCGAGGTCGGGGATGCCCCTCGGTGGAGGCGCGGTGGTGGCGGGGTCCGAGATGAAGCCGGCGGCGGCGGTCAGCAGGGCGGCTATGATTGGCCGCTGCATGACACGAGGCCGTCGGGTCGGGGTGATGCAGGAGTCCCGGTCGGAGCAGGGCGGTGACGGGCGGGGCGGCGCGCGAGCGGCGGTGGCGAAGGGCCGCCGCATGACGCGAGGCTGCCGGGTCGGGGCGACCGACGGGCCGACGCGTGGACGACGCGCGAGGCCGTCGGGTCGTTGAAGAAGCCGGCCGATCGCGCCGGTGTTGGAGTAGAGGCGCACGGGGTCGACGGCGGCGGTGGGCGATGCAAACCGGATCACACGGACCGGAAAACCAAAAAGGAGACGCCGATCAAAGCGACCGGCGAGAGAGAAAACCCGAATCAAAGGATCGGGAAAAAAAGACTCTCTAGGGCAGCCGGCCGACACGGCCGGTGGACGAACCCTAGGTACGGGCGACGCGGCCCCCGGCGGCTGTCATGGAGGTCGACCGCCCCGGGGGCAGCGCGCAGGTGCAGAAGCGGCGGTGGCTAGGGTTTAGGATCGACTTGCGATAGATACCATGTTAGAAGAAAGAGAGGGATTGGTGGAATAGTCGTTGTATTGCTTGAACCTCATGGGCATATATATAGGAGTACAATCATCTATTTGGAGTACAAGACAAATCAGAACAAATCCTAGTCTATCTTGTCTTTTCTAATAAACATTATACTCAACACCCACGATTACACGAATGCATGCCACGATCATAGAACGTGGTCCTGCGCCAGAGAGCCTCCGCTGCTCTCCCCATGCCTATAAATATAGGCATTCCTGGGTGGGCAAGGCTAGTCCCTTTTCCCCTAGGTTGGTCTGCTCGTTTTCATCTGCTTTTTTGCTGCTGCTACACATACACTGCAGCAAGGAAAAATCCCAACACACACATACGTGAGGAGAGGGAGGCTGGGAGGAGTGTAGCAAGAAGGTGAGATTCATGGTTCTCTCCTAATCCCTTGGCTTCTCTTCTTAGTGATCTACCTCATGTTTTCTCAATCTTCGCTCTTGGTTTGGTGAAAATGACATTAGCCAAGTTGTGTTTTCTCATATCATGGTTCATTATCTGGTCATATGGAAACAGTTGATGAATTCATCCCCATGTTACCCAATTTTGCTCTTGGCTTGGTCATATTGACATGAGTCAAGTAGCTTTTTGCTTGATATGATGGTTCTTAATTTGGTCATATTGTCACAGATCTAGAACTTTTCTTCAAGTAGCATGATCCTTACTTTTTCCTCCATATGATGGTTCTTGATTTGGTCATATTGACAGAGATCTTGAATTTTTCTCCAAGTGACATGATTCTTGCTCTTGGCTTGGTCACATTGACACACCCCAAGTAGCCTGCATTCTCCACAAATTTGGCATTCTACTCTTGGCACGGTCATATTGACACATGTCGAGTAGTATTTTCATCATATTTGAGAGCTCACTCTTGGCATGGTCATATTGACATATGTCAAGTAGTATTCTCACAAGTTTAATATCTTACTCTTGGCACGGTCATATTGACACATGTAAAGAGGTTTTCTCACAAATTCGACATTTTGTTCATTCCATGTCATGTTGATACATGTCAAGAACTATAAAATGCATGAAAACTGCCTCTGGTTTGGTCATATTGACACAAATCAAGGTATTTCTTCCCTTATATAGAGTGAAGACTTTGTTCTCAACAGAATCACGGCAATGGTATGACTCGGGGAAAATCAACATGAAAAAATGATGGACAAACTATATACTATAGATTGCATATAAAAAATTGCAAAACCATAAGTGCTCATCAAAAGACACCATACTTAGTCGCATGCTTGATGATCGCATGTGTGCATGATATGCTAAAATTGAGTCATGTAGTAAAACTTAATTAACCATGTTCAAAGTTGGGTGCAGGGAAAACTGACATTCCCACATCATGGTGCATAAACGGAACAGCGCCAAATCATAAACGGTATTATATTAATCAAATGTCTCTAAAACAGACTAAATGGATATACTATATGAAATGCATCGGCCCCAGATAGTGCTAGTTTGCATCATCGGCAAATAACTAGATATTGGTGAATCTAGTGTATACACGTGCAGAGTAAAATGGACACATCGTACCTAGCCAACTCTAGGTTACTTGGTGTACATCCACCTAACTAGAATAAATTGTATGATCCCTTCATATGGACATACATCATAAAAAAACTAACTAAAAAATGACCAGAGTCATAATCTGAGTCTAATTGCACTTGAAATATTGTAGTGCACTTGCATATGCCACCGAGACAAATTAAATGTTTTTTTATCTGCTCCATATATGTGTATGCTCAAAAAGGTCGCATCTAGCTTATCTACACATAAGATAAAAGTTAGATCATGCATCCCCCATACGGCTTGCAAATATTAGGAAAACATAGATGTCATCTACTCATAAAACAAGGAGTAATACAACTGTTAGTACTAATGTATTTTGCATACACAAAACACGCACATGCATGATTTTATGCCCCATACACGTGCATCATGATGTTTGAAGACTCATTTAAAAGATTGGTTAACCATTAAGATGACTTTCTCATACAAAGTAAAGAAAATAAATCAAAGTGTATATAATGGTTAATCAACAAGGAAAAGTAAGCGAAGTCATTCAAGCATGTACACACGTACTACCAACATCAGTATGAGTTAAATGAAAGCAAATGCAAATGAAAGTCATCACATATGATAACATCAACAAAGTCCAAGGCTCCCCCGAGCCGGCGTCGACGACAGCGAGGAGGAAGAATTTTCTTTTATCATTTTGTAAGGTCGTATGTTGTAATCCCATGTAGTAGAGATGTTGGAATTCTTAATCAGGGGTTTTCTCTCCGGAGATGTAATTAACAGATCTTTTATGGAAATGTAAGAGCTCTGGAAATAATGTACCTGCAATGTTTTATCTTCCTTTTGTTGTAGGCATTTATGCATTTGAATATATTCATTCTGTATCAATGAATTGGACAACACACTCTGGAGAGGCACGCTTCCCGGAGTCCTTGCCGGCAACCCTGCTAGCCTTCCTCCCCTTCTTTGTTTCCTTGGCGGGAGCTACAGCTTTTGTGGCCTCAGCTGCTACCGCGTCCCAATACATCTGGTCCACACATATAATTGCATCTTTCTTATCTGACAGGATGGAAATGTTACCCATCGGCCCTGGCATGTTCAAAGTGTTGAATGCATAGTGGGATGCTGGCATGAATTTTGCTAGAGCTGGGCGACCAAGAATTCCACCGTAAGGCAAGCGAAGCTCAACAACGTCAAACACGACTCTCTCAGCCCGAAAATTCAGTTCCCCGCCAAATGTCTCAGGCAATGTAACCTTTCCCTTAGGTTGGCTCCTTCCGGACTTGATTCCTTGGAACATGCCCATGGCCTTGAGCTCCTTGTCAGGGATTTGCATCTTGCCAACCACTTGAGGGGAGATTAAATTTAGCTCGGCCCCACCGTCAACTAACATCTTTGTTACTATGAGTTTGCGGATTGTCGGGGAAACCAACAACGACAAACACTCAACCGCAGAGGTGCGGTCGGGGTGATCCTCTTTGTCAAAGATGATAGGCGTGTGGGCAATTTAAGTTGCCTTTGGGAGTCTGCCGCTGGCTCCATGGCATTGACCTCATGCGCCCACTGCTTGAGCTGGCGATGAGATGAGTGCAAAGATGCACCTCCAACAGTACACATGGGTTCGGTTTCCTTCTGGAATTCTTGCTCACTCGTTTCTTCCTCGTCCTCCTCGTCACTCCCATCATCTCCTTCTTTCTTTTCACGACCTCTAGCAGGTTTTTTCCTTTTGCTAGACCTTGCTGCAGCAGCCCCCTCCACCACCAAGGCTTTTTCTGCCAGCACCCTCTTGGTCTCTCTCCCTATAACGCTTCTTGTATTCAGCCTTTTATTTCTTAACAAGCTGCTCAACTTGATGGCACTCTTGGAGATCATGAGCCTTGGTGCAGTAGATTTTGCAGTATGGCCCAATGGATTTCTTGGCTTTCTCTACTACCATGGCCTCGGAGAAATTAGCGCACATGGAAGCTCCCTTGCCGGGGGCTTTTTTTGTCCTTCTTGCCGGCACTGAGATCACCAGAGCTCTCAACGGCCAATACTGCCTTCTCCTTACGCTTCCTATTGCGCCTCTGACTTCTTCTCTTCGGGTTGGTGTCCTCATCATCATCTTCTGAATCAATCTCGACGCCAGCCTCCTCACCGGGGAGTCGCCTTCCTTGTTTAGCCTGAGGACACTTATCCGCCAAGGTATACAATTTGTTGACGGTCTTGGGAAACCGGACATTCATTTTGGCTCGCATCCTCTTGTTGCACACGTTCGAATGGAACACGGAAATCACGGCTGCTGGCACTACTAGGGAAAACCCTAGCAGTAGCGCGTGTTTTGTGCCCACTAGTAGCGCGGGTGGCCGCGCTACTAATAAGGTGCTACAGCTATTGCTTAGCAGTAACGCGTGCCATCACGCGCTACTGCTAGGACAAATAGCTGCAGCGCTTGTTCACAACCGCGCTACTGCTAAGGTATCTACTTCAGCGTGTTTTCTTTCCATCGCTACTAGTATTTTTTTTATTTTTTTATTTTTAGTGTATTTATGCGCCATCATACAAATATTGGTACAATACCAGCTGTTATGAGGTTTACATCATTATGTCCATAACAGTGTATTAAATGAAGGTGGATTAGGTTCAAGTGGAGGCAATATGTGGTGCATGTCAAAAGTATACTACTAATCCAAACTTGATCTAGTTTGGACTAGTAGTACTTTCGATGTGCACAACATGTTGCCTCCACTTGAATCTAATCCGCCAGCACAAGCTATTTAATCATCATCATAGTCATTACCACCAACAGTATTTATTTAATCAGCACTAACACTAGCTAATAATAATCATCATAGTCATTACCACCAACACTAGCTATTTTAGCATCATAGTAATAGTGTAGCACATCATCATCCTCAAACTCATTTCTAGCTAGCTAATCACTCCTGCTGCTCTCTCTTAGGTAAAATAACATAAAACATATATAGCTCTCCTCCTCGATCAAACTGGAGCATGCAGATGAACCTGTCTCCTAATCGTGGGTAGCGCATCTGTTTGCTACCCCCTAGTACTTCTCTGCGCTCCCCCATCACATATTTGGTCCAGTCTTGCACTATTAAGCATCCGTCGCTAATCTTGAATGCACTAAAGTAGTCTGTAGGATATCTTGGCCGTAAGCTGATAATACTCATGGTACCTTTAGTCTCGATCCCATAAGGCAGAACATTCATTGGGAGTCCCTGTTGAAGAACATCGTACAGTAACATACTTAGCAATGAAGTTTAGCTTCAAAAATAATTTATGGAAAAGATGCACCGATGACAAATAGTAAAAATCTTACCATCCTTCCTAAATAGATGTGACCGTAGTTCATTACGAACACTATTGGTCGCACATTTTCAGTACTAACATTTCTAAATGCAGGAAGAAAATTTGTCTTGACAGTATCAAGATCCTCAAGCCATGAAACATAATGACTGAGCTCCTCGCAGTCGAGTTCAGTCCCAGGACAGTATACGGTCCTGTCTACCAAGCGCTGGACATGTTTGCTTGCACGGAAATAAGCTGAAAATACAAATTAGTTGTCAACTATTTTTGAATAAACAATATCAAAGACATAAATATGGTTGAGAAACTTACATAATGGTATAACTGGAGGCATTTGCACATCGACCCAGATGTCGGTTACCTTCAATATCATATTCCGAACGAATATCAAAGGTGATAACCATATCAGGCTCAAATGCATAAGTCTTGCATAGTGCTCGCCATGTTTTGCATCCAAAATAGGTGTAGTCGTCTGAATTGTATAACTTCGCATGGAATATATAACCATGCTCGGTCTTCAAGTAAACTTTCTTTTCCTCCATACTATGACTGAAACCTATCTTATCCAATACAAAAACTCTTGCATGGCAGGGGATACGCTAGTAGAATAGTAAAAAAATATAAGTTGAAGCAAATGAAGCAGATGTCATGCTTAATTACGAAAAAAGACTTGTCGTTGTGACTTACTGTATCCACTTCGAAGTTCTCGTCCAGCTTGACGCTGAAGCGCCTATCATCATCTAGTAAGATTCCGTCGCACAGGCCGCGCTCGTCTTCGCAGTATTTGCAAATACCGAAATCCTTCTCGTCGTCAGACATTTCCTATGTTCATAGTTAAAACATTAATTGAAAATCGATCGAAGACAACTACCAAGATACTCAACACACAAATCCGGGGCACTCGATATTTCCTACATATTCTAGCACAAGTCATGCCAAAATTCACGGAAAAATCCGGCATGACCTTTGCTAAAATAGGACATATCGAGCGCCTGAAATTTGCCGGAACGGAAATGAATCAACACCCCGGCAAAACATAGGCCACTCGAAGGTGTAACCTGCAAACATGACCGGCCACTTGGATATTGAGCAACACAAGATATACATTTCAAAATATCTTATAGGACTCAAATTAGCATGCATTCAATAAGCAAAAGTAGATCATCTCATGCGTCAGTACATCGTCGAATATTATCGCTAATACATCATGAATAGTGTTATACATATAACATCACTAATACAACTAAAACTCTAGCACACGACGGGTATCGGCGCGGGTGGTGGACTCCCACAGAGGAGGCACCATCACGGGATCATAGCTCCAGTGAGATCCCCGGAGAACCTGCCAGGTATTGGAGAACGGCCTGTGCTCCAACGCAAACAAGTAGCGACAGACGTGCGCGTCCTCCTCACTGACACGGTGACGCACCACCTCCGCGGAGTCCTCGAGCCTCTGGATCGTCACTGGCCCACGCGACCGCCACCAAAGAAGGTTCGGGTCAACGACAGGCTAGCTCCTCACCAACCTGCGCCCCCCGATAGGTAGCGCCTCCCAGTACCACCCCGGCGGAGCCCAGTCCCGGACATGGCCGATATGGTCAAGCAGGTGTCGTCCTCCGCCGACTCGACGACGAGGATGCGGGATAGCCATCGTCCACGTCGAGGCGGGAAAAATTGCTTTAACTAAAAAATCACCTAATTAGTACCTAGTTCTTACTAAGTAGTTCTTACTAACTAAATAGAAGAAGGTCAAATTTTACTCGTTTTATTATGCATTACACTAGTGTTTATTCATCGTCTAAGAAAACATCACCTAAGAAAAAATCCCAGCCGCATCTATATCCAATTCATTTCCACCCATAGATGAACCCTAACTATTTGATGCAACTAAAATTTGAAGAACTCTATCTAGGCAGAGGTAGGGGAGGGGGAGGAGCAGGCATGCTCACCTCGATCGGGTGCCTGCGGCGAGAGAGGGGCAGGCGGCGTCGAGGTCGGGCTTGGGGAGGCGTCCGGGGCGGCGTTGAGGTCGGGGGCGGCGTCCGGGGCGGCGTTGAGGTAGGGGGCGGGGGCGGCGTTGAATCCGGGGGCGGGGGCGGCGTAGAGGGTGTGCGGAGAGCGCGTGGCGACCGACGGGCGACGGCGGCGGCGAGAGCGGAGTAGTGAGATTTGGGGGAAGTGGCCATGGGGAAGGACGAACGCGGTGGTTAAGTCAGAAGTAGCAGTAGCGCGTTCCTAGAAACACGCTGCTGCTACATTAGCTACAGCGCGTTCTGCGATACGCGCTACTGCTACAACTTTCTCCTTTCTCACTTATTTTTCTTCACATTTTATTTTTTTCCTTTCACCTTCTTCTATTTCTTTCATTTTCAATTACCTTTCTATTTGCTTTTCATTTAATTTTATATCCCTTAGTAGTAGCGAGTTTAGGGCAAAACGCGCTGCTACAAAGAAAGTAGCAGTAGCGCAGTTCAATGTAGATCGCTATTACTATGTGTACCATATCGGCTAAGCCATGAGAATTTTAGTAGTAACGTGTTTCCAGCGAGACACGCTACTGCTACGACATTATCTGCAGCGCGGTGTCGGCAGGCTCGCTGCTGCTATTTAGCACCAGCGTGCTTCTTTGACACACGCTACTGCTAAAGTTCTGTGTATAAGGTTTTCCCTAGTAGTGTGGGTGTATCTCTGGCATGTTACGGTGCACTCGACTGAACCTCTGGATATATTTACGCAAGCCCTTCCCTTCCTTATGTGGCAGGACTTGCAAGTCACTGGGCTATTCATGCTCTTTGTGGCCACCCGTGAAGGTGCCAACAAACTCATTGCACAAGTCAGCCCATGACGAAATGGAGTTTTTCGGCAGGTGCATCTACCATCATCTCACATTTGGCTTGAGTGCCAAAGGGAAATAGTTGGCGAACACGTTCTCATCTATACCCCTGGAAACATGAATGACAATTGTGTAAATGTCCAAAAACCCTGCCGGGTTTAACTTCTCGTCGTATTTCTCCGGTAGTTCAGGCTTGAAGGCTCGGACAAATGCCCATGGGACCTGCCGCAACTCACAAGTGAAGGCGGGGCACCCAACCTCTTTAGGCAAGTACCCGCAGACACTGGGCGCAGGTTCGTCAACATCTGGGCCATTGGGTTTGTTAGATTGATGGTGTGCCTCGCGACATTGCTCTATGGTGACGCGTGCGTCTTCTTTTAGCCGGTCTTCTAGGGCTCACCGCTGATCTTGGTGGGTTTGTAGGCCAGACAAAGTCATCGACGTCTTGTCGGGCTCGTTAACACGTTTAGTTTGCTGAAGCTGCCTCTGGGCTTGTTGTGGCGGAGGGGACTAGGCTGTTGGTGCAGCCTCCTCAACACGGCCGTCAGCCTAGGCTGCCGTCGTCCTTCGCGGGTATCGCGACGACTCCACACGCTGCGATTTACCGGCGTCAGCAAAGCCGAGAAAACTTTGGATACTGGCCCTCCACTCATCCATCTTGTCAGCCGCCAGTGGAAAATTCAACAGGAGTTGGGCCCGCGCCATTTCTTTTGAGTCCGTGCTTGGCATGGCTAACGAGGTAGACTCCGACGTCGCTCGACACCTGGCTGAACCGATCACCAAGTCGGTCTGGTGAGGAGTGGGTTGTGGTTGGGGGTCGATGATATGTCTCCAATGTATCTATAATTTTTGATTGTTCCATGTTGTTATATTATCATTCTTGGATGCTTTGCATTCATTTTATAGCAACATTATATCATTTTTGGGAATAACCTATTGACATAGTGCCCAGTGCCAGTTGCTGTTTTTTTGCTTGTTTTTTTACTTCACAGAAAATCAATACCAAACGGAGTCCATACGCAGTGAAACTTTTTGGAGATTTTTTCTGGACCAGGAGACACCAATTGGGCCAAAGAAGTACCAGAGGGGGGCTCCAAGGGGGCACAACCCATCTGGGCGCACCTGGGATCCCAGGCGCCCCCTGGTGGGTTGTGCCCACCTCGTTCGCCTCCCGCACCGCCTCTCCGATCCAAAAACAAAAAACCCTAGGGGAGCAGACGAAACACAATTCCAGCCGCCGCAAATTCCGGAACCACCAGATCCAATCAGAACACAATCACAAAGGGGTTCACTGTCACGCCCAATATGCGATACTATCCTAAAGAGACTCGAAGGTCCCACGAAGGATAGAACCGCATATTGAAACGCTTTTGCAAGGTGGATATCATTACATCAACATTACATAATAGTTGGGGATACATACAAAAGGCATACAATGTCACATGAATACATAAACAGAAACTCAAACAATATCCACCCTGCTAACCCAGGCTGCCGACCTGGAACCTATCCCCTGATCGTAGAAGAATAAGAAGAAGAACTCCAAAACAACCAAACATCATTCTCGCGTCATGATCATCGCATAACCTGTACCTGCAACTATTGTTGTAGTAATCTGTGAGCCACGAGGACTCAGCAATCCCATTACCATGGGTATCAAGACTAGCAAAGCTTAAAGGGAAAGGAAGGAGTAAAGTGGTGAGGTTGCAGCAGCGACTAAGCATATATGGTGGCTAACATATGCAAATGAGAGCGAGAAGAGAGCAAAAGGAACGGTCGTCAACTAGTAATGATCAAGAAGTGATCCTGAACTCCTACTTACGTCAGACATAACCCAGAAACCGTGTTCACTTCCCGGACTCCGCCGAAAAGAGACCATCACGGCTACACACGCGGTTGATGCGTTTTAATTCGGATCAAGTGTCAAGTTATCTACAACCCGATATTAACAATTTCCCATCTGCCACATAACCGCGGGCACGGCTCTCGAAAGTTTATACCCTACAGGGGTGTCCCAACTTAGCCCATGATAAGCTCTCGCGATCAACGAAGGATATACCCTCTCCCAGGAAGACCCGATCAGTCTCGGAATCCCGGTTTACAAGACATTTCGACAATGGTAAAACAAGACCAGCAAAGCCGCCCGATGCGCCGACATCCCGATAGGAGATGCACATATCTCGTTCTCAGGGCAACACCGGATGAGCACTCCGTACAACTAAAACCAGACCTCGAGTTTCCTTGAGGGGGCGCTGCAAAGGACTCTAGTTCGGACCAACACTTAGACAAGCATTGGCCCGGGGGGGGGGGCTGAATAAAGATGACCCTCGAGAGAGCGACTCCCAAGGGAAAAGTAGGTGGTGGTGAGGCAAATAGTAAAACCAAGGTTGGGCCTTGCTGGAGGAGTTTTATTCAAAGCGAACTATCAAAGGGGGTCCCATAAATCACCCGACCACGTAAGGAACGCAAAATCCGAGAACATAACACCGGTATGACGGAAACTAGGGCGGCAAGAGTGGAACAAAACACCAGGCATAAGGCCGAGCCTTCCACCCTTTACCAAGTATATAGATGCATTAATAATATAAGAGATATTGTGATATCCCAACCAAAATCCTGTCCACCATGGAGCAATCTTCAACTTCACCTGCAACTAACAACGCTATAAGAGGGGCTGAGCAACGCGGTAACATAGCCAAACAACGGTTTGCTAGGAAGGGTGTCAAAGGTTAGAGGTTCATGGCAATTTGGGAGGCTTGAAGAGCAAATGATAGGTAACGCAGCATAGCGATAGAACGAAGCAACTAGCATAGCAATGATAGTAGTGAGATCCAGGGTAGCGGTCATCTTGCCTGAAATCCCGCAAGGAAGAAGAACGAGTCCATGAAGAAGATGAACGGGAGTAGTCGAACGAATCCTCACAATCGCAACATTACCGGAACTAAGAAGCAACACCGGAAAGAAAGAAACAACATAGTAAACACACAAGCATAATCATGGCATGATGCACAAACAAGTATGATGCATGACCGGTTTAATGAGGCATGGCATGGCAAAGTGCAACAAGCAATACTACAAGTTAAGTGGAGCTCAATATGCAACGAGTTGCATATTGATGAAACACCACATCAATTATTTAGTTCTCCCTCGGTTTAGGTACACAACAATATTAAATGTTATTAAACATGGCAAGGGGTGAATCATATGAAACTACCTAACTAGGCAAGTTTAAATGAGTCCAGAAGAATAAACAACAATTCCGGAAAATCCCCATGTCCATATTTTAGATTCGGTACTGTTCTGCCCTAAACCATATTTTAAGGTTGTTAAATAGGAAAATAAAGTGGACCATGTTAAACTAGGCATTTTCCACCCCATTTACATATAAAGTTTACTTAAAACCGAGCTACGGTTATTTAGTTATGAAATAAATCATTTTAATATGGCATTTGAGCAAATTTAAACAAACAAGATTTTAAACATATTTAACATGGATGAAAGTGGCATATTGGGAAACTAGGTGAAAAACTAAGCATTTTTGATATATAAAACATTTTAATCCGATGCACGGTTTGTGAGTTATTAAATGCATGAACTCTAGGCACTTTTTGTAAAACAGTTAAATTACTGGATAAAGCGAAATTCGCAGAACTGGAAAAAAAACAAGACATGGGCCAAATTTGCTGGGCACTGGGGCGCTCACCATGGGCAGGAGGATGGATGGGACAAGGGGGCTAGATTTTAGGGATTGGTCTTGGGTTGGACTATTTATATAGGTAGGGGATTAGGGTAGTGGTTAACTCGGTCCGTCCGATCGCAATCGGGCGGTCGAGAATAAATAGGTTAGGCAGACCAAATAAGAAAACGGGGATGTTTTGTAGATATTTGGGGATGATCCGGAACCAACGGTGATGACTGTCCGGGTCGGGTTCGGGGAAGTTTCGGACACGCGCGAGAGGGGTCAAGGGAGGTCAACGAGGACAAGGGTCTGACAAAATGACAACGGAGGCAAAGAGAGAAAGTGCAACTGCGAACGTCTACGAGTTTTTATGAAAACATGCAAATGCAATGCGAATGATGACATGAGATGAGATGCATGACATGAACAAACTGCAAAACAAAAGACAAAAACCCAAACACGAAGGAAAAATCATATCGCTCTCCGGAAAAGGCAAGAGTTGGAGTTACGAATATGGAAAGTTGCATCCGGGGCGTTACAACACTCCACCACTACGAGAGGATCTCGTCCCGAGATCTAGGATGGCACCGGAGGAAACAGAAGAGGAAGAGAAGAGGTAAAACGAAGTTGCTTCTTTGACGAACGAGTGAAACCACGAACCTTGAGAGGTTGAGCAATTTAAAAGAAAAAGTACAACAGAGATGAATGAGATTGCAAACAATCCGTTAGAAAAGAGGAACAGGGAACATTACGAGAACTTGAAGGTTGCAAAGACATGAATCAAGAGTTTAATGGACAAGATAGAATTTGAAACCACTCCGGTTAAAACAAGATGAGAGAGGAAGAATGATATAATTTGGGCAGTACTCCGACTGTAAATGGAAGGAGTTGAACATGAACTTGACAAATGAGAGGATACTTGATGAAATCAACAATACACTGCCTCCGGAATTGAAAGAATGGCACAAGGGGTAAGAAACATTTCAGACCGCACTCCGGTTGAGAAGGGAGGCAAAACTTGATAAGATGAGAGAACTCGAATGAAAACACGACACTCCGGCTAAACGGATAAGCAAGGAAAATAACATGATCTTGACAAAACAAGATAATTGGTAGAAGAGAGCAACATCACAAAGCCTCCGGAAACAATGCATGATAGTTAGATAGTTGGAATGAATAGAACGAAGAATGAAACCAACGTCTCCTACCATAATTGAATTTGAAAGAGCATCCCGACGAAGTAGGATTGAACGGAGTTGTTTGAAAAAAAACAATGGGAAGCACAAGCTTGTTGTGGGCTTATGGAAAACATCTCGAGACTATGAGGTGACAACTGGCCACTAATGGAAACCAATGATTTGATTGAGAGCACCAAAAGATGAAAACTTCTTCCACCAAGAGGATAAAGAGCAAGCTTGGGTCATGCCTAATCACCATAAATAGCAACAACCCTTAAGGAAAGGCTTTAGGTGAAAACTGACACGAGATAACTCCAACGAAGAAGTTGATTAGGTCGAAAAGATCTCTTGAACGAAGAGAAAAATGATGGATTTAAATATCTCATTCTTAACAACTTGCGAATCATGAAACACAAAGTGAAATTGTCAAGAATGACATAAGACCACCTCAAAAGGTAGAAAGAATTGCACTTCGGGATGCACGATGAAGAATACTTGAGCTCCTCAAAACAGAAACATGTGTTGAGCACCATGTTTATTTTAGAGTATAGCTTGACGGATCATAACTTCAAGAGAAATCTTGAAGAACAATTGAAGAATGAAGAGAATCCTTGACGAACCACCATGTAGAGCCTCCATGAAGAACTCCAGTAATAAAAGGATGATAGAAAGAAAGAGAAGTTGAAAACACAAGGTGAAGCCTTGCAAAGATTTAGATGGAGCTTCGCGACAATATAACCGAGAAAACTTGGAACTCCGAGAAAGGAAAAGATGAAACACTAGAACCGAGAATTACTTCATCATGAACAATCTCCGGAAGAAAAGAATTGAATCACCTCGAGGAAATAAGAATAAGATTTATTGTATGCTTACCCTTCATCAAATTAAATTGATGACTAGCAATGGATTTGGCATACTACTTATTCCCGTAGAAAGGATTAAGAGAGATATAGCGCAAACTTGAGAAGGTATTGATGGAACCACCGGTGGGATTTGGAAACAACGAATGAATTAATATGATAACGAAGGAAAAGAAATCTTGAACGAACCACCGTAAGAATTGAAAATGAAAATAGCAAAGGCACAAATCACCGGGAAGAATTAGAAAACGAACGAAGATACTTGAGAGATTTTAGATACAAGAGAACGAAGAGATCATGAGCTGATTAGAGGGTATTTGAACGATGCACTGGAAGAATTCAAGAACGAGAGCTGAAAGCTGAGAATGAGTAATATTCAGAAATGATGGCCTTCGGAGGAAAGAAATGGAAACAACTCATGAAATGCTCCGTATGGGTTTAAAGAATTCCCACAATCGAAAACAATTATGAGAGGATGGCGTCAAACTTGAACTACGCATCTTTGGAAGAACGGGTAAGGATTTAAGAGGAACTCTTCTTCGGTCTTCAAAATTCGAGAATGATGACGAGAAACACCACCATGAATTGTTGAGACACTCCGGAAGGATTAAAAGAAAAAGGTTGAGCCAAAGATGAAAAGAATTTGAAAGCGATCTTGGAGATGGCATCTGACTGATGAAATTCATTCTTACGTCAAACTCTGAAAAGAATTTGGAATGGCTCCGGAATAATTAGAAGAGCTAGGTAAGATCCTGGGAAAAGACCTGTGGGTTAGGGCCCACTAAAAAGAGAACATCGTTGAACAATTGCATAAAATAGAGATTGCACCGGTAGAATTAAGTAGCTTGAATGAGATAAAAAACTTGAAGTAACTCGAACGGATTAAGAATGGAAAAACAAATCTTCTGAGATATCTTCAACACTCTGGAACAAATGAATAGCGAGAGGTGAGTGATTGAGAGGTGCACCAGCATGAGAAAGCATTAGAAACGAGGAAAAGAATATGGTGAATATTGAAAGCTTGAATTGGATCCACCGGAGAAGAAACAACAATGAAGGATGATGAACTTGAAACTGTTGAGCATCTTCATGGGAAATTACCGGATAAAAACATTGATTGAAAATAGTGAAGAGACTTCACATGAATAAATGGATACTTGATTAAAATAAATGAGTCCTTGAAGAAAAGTGTGGGAGGGTGGGGAAAACAAAGACAACTTGGGATGAACGAAACAAACACCATTGAGAAAACTTAGAATTGATCTTGCGGATGGAGAGAATGATGGGATCATCTCGAAGAGAAGCGCACCGGTTGGAAAAGAATTAACATGACAACCTCAATGATCAAAAAAAGGATTAGTATTCACATAGCAATATGAGAACACCATTTGAAAGGTATGGATTCAACATTTGACTTCGAAGCAACTCGAATACCACAAATAAAACAAAACAAAGGATTTGTCTTGCAGAACAAGTCGGAAACAAACATATGATAGAGATTTACCCAATCCCATATCATGCATTTGTCGGAAAGATATTCTAGGAGCTACTTGAATTCCCACCTATAAACTCCCGAAACTTTCTGGTTATGCAATCTGGTGTTGGGGATACAGGGGAAGCAATATATCTCACTCAAACTAACAATCCCTACATCCAAGCTGTATCCATACGTCAACACATAACCAAGAAACCTTCAGAAATCGTGTACCTCAACCTTCGAAAAGCATCCGTTATACGAGCTATGGCAATACTCCCGAACTCCCCAGTACTGGGTGGCGTCGAGGTTATCTCACCAACAACTGCATAAAAGAGATTTTCGATGTCGGCAAAACTCAGGTATTCCAGAACTGCAACGATAAAATTATGATGACAACACCTCGGAGCTCAACTCCCCGGGACACTGCCACAACCCCTAAATGACAGGAGGCACCAAGAACAATGTTCTCGTCATAAGAATATCGGAACGATCCCAAGATACCCGCGTGATCCTAAAAAACTTTTAGTGAAATTTGAGAAGAGGAAAGTCAAAACATCTACGTCAGGAGTCCTCACCAGAGCGACGAAGGGGGTTGAGGAGTAAAAAGAATCCTACTCTCCGATATATATAATCCTAAGACTCAAAATAGTTTTTTTTCTAGACTCAACAATGGCCAACAAACAAGGGGGCTCCTATGGTCGGTCGAGGCTCTGATACCAACTTGCCATGCCCAATATGCGATACTATCCTAAAGAGACTCGAAGGTCCCACGAAGGATAGAACCACATATTGAAACGCTTTTGCAAGGTGGATATCATTACATCAACATTACATAATAGTTGGGGATACATACAAAAGGCATACAATGTCACATGAATACAACAATACAACATACAAGAACAACATCCGACTACGGATGAATCATAAACAGAAACTCAAACAATATCCACCCTGCTAGCCCAGCCTGCCGACCTGGAACCTATCCCCTGATCGAAGAAGAAGAAGAAGAACTCCAAAACAACCAAACATCGTTCTCGCGTCATGATCATCGCATAACCTGTACCTGCAACTGTTGTTGTAGTAATCTGTGAGCCACGAGGACTCAGCAATCCCATTACCATGGGTATCAAGACTAGCAAAGCTTAAAGGGAAAGGAAGGGGTAAAGTGGTGAGGTTGCAACAGCGACTAAGCATATATGGTGGCTAACATACGCAAATGAGAGCGAAAAGAGAGCAAAAGGAACGGTCGTCAACTAGTAATGATCAAGAAGTGATCCTGAACTCCTACTTACGTCAGACATAACCCAGAAACCGTGTTCACTTCCCGGACTCCGCCGAAAAGAGACCATCACGGCTACACACGCGGTTGATGCGTTTTAGTTCGGATCAAGTGTCAAGTTATCTACAACCGGACATTAAAAAATTCCCATCTGCCACATAACCGCGGGCACGGCTCTCGAAAGTTTATACCCTGCAGGGGTGTCCCAACTTAGCCCATGATAAGCTCTCGCAATCAACGAAGGATATACCTTCTCCCAGGAAGACCCGATCAGTCTCGGAATCCCGGTTTACAAGACATTTCGACAATGGTAAAACAAGACCAGCAAAGCCTCCCGATGCGCCGACATCCCTATAGGAGCTGCACTTATCTCGTTCTAAGGGCAACGCCGGATGAGCACTCCGTACAACTAAAACTAGACCTCGAGTTTCCTTGAGGGGGCGCTGCAAAGGACTCTAGTTCGGACCAACACTTAGACAAGCATTGGCCCGGGGGGGCTGAATAAAGATGACCCTAGAGAGAGCGACTCCCAAGGGAAAAGTAGGTGGTGGTGAGGCAAATGGTAAAACCAAGGTTGGGCCTTGCTGGAGGAGTTTTATTCAAAGCGAACTGTCAAAGGGGGTCCCATAAATCACCCGACCGCGTAAGGAACGCAAAATCTGGGAACATAACACTGGTATGACGGAAACTAGGGCGGCAAGAGTGGAAAAAACACCAGGCATAAGGCCGAGCCTTCCACCCTTTACCAAGTATATAGATGCATTAATAATATAAGAGATATTGTGATATCCCAACCAAAATCCTGTCCACCATGGAGCAATCTTCAACTTCACCTGCAACTAACAACGCTATAAGAGGGGCTGAGCAACGCGGTAACATAGCCAAACAACGGTTTGCTAGGAAGGGTGTCAAAGGTTAGAGGTTCATGGCAATTTGGGAGGCTTGAAGAGCAAATGATAGGTAACGCAGCATAGCGATAGAATGAAGCAACTAGCATAGCAATGATAGTAGTGAGATCCAGGGTAGCGGTCATCTTGCCTGAAATCCCGCAAGGAAGAAGAACGAGTCCATGAAGAAGACGAACGGGAGTAGTCGAACGAATCCTCACAATCGCAACATTACCAGAACTAAGAAGCAACACCGGAAAGAAACAAACAACATGGTAAACACACAAGCATAATCATGGCATGATGCACAAACAAGTATGATGCATGACCGGTTTAATGAGGCATGGCATGGCAAAGTGCAACAAACAATACTACAAGTTAAGTGGAGGTCAATATGCAATGAGTTGCATATTGACAAAACACCACATCAATTATTTAGTTCTCTCTCAGTTTAGGTACACAACAATATTAAATGTTATTAAACATGGCAAGGGGTGAAGCATATGAAACTACCTAACTAGGCAAGTTTAAATGAGGCCGGAAGAATAAACAACAATTCCGGAAAATCCCCATGTCCATATTTTAGATTTGGTACTGTTCTGCCCTAAAACATATTTTAAGGTTGTAAAACAGGAAAATAAATTGGACCATGTTAAACTAGGCATTTTTCCACCCCATTTACATATAAAGTTTATTTAAAACCGAGCTACAATTATTTAGTTATGAAATAAATCATTTTAACATGGCATTTGAGCAAATTTAAACAAACAACATTTTAAACATATTTAACATGGATGAAAGTGGCATATTGGGAAACTAGATGAAAAACTAAGCATTTTTCATATATAAAACATTTTAATCCGATGCACAGTTTGTGAGTTATTAAATGCATGAACTCTAGGGACTTTTTGTAAAACAGTTAAATTACTGGATAAAGCGAAATTCGCAGAACTGGAAAAAAAACAAGACATGGGCCAGATCTGCTAGGCACTGGGGCGCTCACCATGGGCCATGGCCTAGATCGGAGGAGAGGCCAAAGCAGGCCGGCTGGGCGCTGGGGACTTGGCACTCCCGAGGCCACGCGGCTGGGCCGGATCTAGCAAAAGGGAGGTGACTCAGGCGCGTGCGGTCGGTCGTGGGGCTTGACGTGGTTAACGCGAGCGAGGAGTGGGACGAGGCGCTGGTTCAGGCGAGCGAAGAAGAGGCCGGCGACGCCATGGACTTGCGAAGGCGAAGCCCCTCCAGCAAGGCGAGGATGGGGCGAAGGCGACCCGTTCCGGCAGTTCGGGGACGCGGCGCCTCGCCGGATCTGGCGGAGATGGTGAAGAACGGAGCAGGGCGGCGGCGGGAGCTGCAAGGCCATGACGGGGAGAAATTCAGAGAAAACGGGAAGGAAGAAGAACGAGGGAAGGAGGTGGGGCATGGCGCTGGACCCGTGGCTGCCGGAGTCGCGCTCGCCGGCGTGGAGGAGGAGGCCAGGGCGGCGAGGTCTTGGAGACCCTGAGCTTGGGCGCTCGGCCTTGGGAGCGTCTGGGCTGAAAGGGCTCCGATGAGGCGAGGCAGGGGAGGCCTCGGATGCCATGGCTTGGGGCACGAGGAGAGCTTGAGCGCGGGACGGCGAGGTCCTGCCAGGCGGGGCGGCAGCTGCATCCTGGTACGGAGAGAACGGGAGAGAAAGATGAGATACAGAGAGGAGGAAAACGAGGGAAGGAGAGGGTGCAACGGGGGCTCATCTGCTGGGTGCGCCGGCGATGATCGAGGAGCTCGGGAGTCGGGGATGCGGGAGTTGCTGCTGCAGGGAGCCTCGGCTCGATGAGGAGAAGGAGCTCGGGCGCGGGATGGAGAAGATCGAGCTGGCAGAGGAAGGAGGAGGCGCTCGGCTAGGTGAATCGAGGGGATCGGGAGGGAGCTGAAACCGAGGGAGATGGTCGAAGGCTGCTGGTGGAGACCGAGAGGAATTTTGGATTGGGGCTCAACGAGGAGGAGGGAGAGCGTTGGTTGGATGAATCGAGCAGGGGAGATCCCGAGGGGGATTCGGTGGAGAGTGGCGGCGGGCAGGAGGATGGATGGGACAAGGGGGCTAGATTTTAGGGATTGGTATTGGGTTGGACTATTTATATAGGTAGGGGATTAGGGTAGTGGTTAACTCGGTCCGTCCGATCGCAATCGGGCGGTCGAGAATAAATAGGTTAGGCAGATCAAATAAGAAAACGGGGATGTTTTGTAGATATTTGGGGATGATCCAGAACCAACGGTGATGACTGTCCGGGTCGGGTTCGGGGAAGTTTCGGACACGCGCGAGAGGGGTCAAGAGAGGTCAACGAGGACAAGGGTCTGACAAAATGACAACGGAGGCAAAGAGAGAAAGGGCAACTGCGAACGTCTACGAGTGTTTATGAAAACATGCAAATGCAATGCGAATGATGACATGAGACGAGATGCATGACATGAGCAAACTGCAAAACAAAAGACAAAAACCCAAACACGAAGGAAAAATCATATCGCTCTCCGGAAAAGGCAAGAGTTGGAGTTACAAATATGGAAAGTTGCATCCGGGGCGTTACATTCACCGTCCTCATTGGTGCCTCTCCGATGATGCGTGAGTAGTTCAATGTAGACCTGCAGGTCCGTAGTTAGTAGCTAAATGGCTTCCTCTCTCTCTTTTGATTCTCTATACAATGGTCTCTTGGAGATCTATTTGATGTAACTCTTTTTGCGGTGTGTTTATTGGAATCCGAAGAACTTTGAGTTTATGATCAGATCTATTTTATCCATGAAATTTATTTGAGTCTTCTTTTGATCTCTTATATGCATGATTACTTATAGCCTCATATTTCTTCTTCGAATCTTTGGTTTAGTTAGGCCGACTAGATCGATTTTTCTTGCCATGGGAAGAGGTGCTTTATGATGGGTTCGGTCATGCAGTGTTCTTTCCCAGTGACAGAAGGGGCAGCAAGACACATATTGATCGTTGCCATTAAGGATAACAAGATGGGGTCTAGTCCTACATGAATAGATCTTGTCTACATCATGTCATCGTTCTTATTGCATTATTCCATTTCTCCATGAACTTAATACACTAGATGCATGATGGATAGCTGTCAATGTGTGGAGTAATAGTAGTAGATGCAAACAGGAGTCAGTCTACTAATATTGGACATGATGCCTATATAATGATCATTGCTTGGATATCGTCACAATTATTTGAGGTTCTATCAATTGCCCAACAGTAATTTGTTTGCCCACTATATGCTATTTTCTCGAGAGAAGCCACTAGTGAAATCAACGGCCCCGGGTCTATTTTCTTATCATATATTTTCAGATCTATATTGCTATTTGCCTTTTCATTTATATGCATATTTTATTTTCATATCTATATCACCAAAAACCCAAAAATACCTCGCTGAGTTTTATTTGCTTCACTACAAAAAAGGACATCCGTGACATTTTGGGCCGAACGAATTTTTTTGTCATACTTATGATACTTCTATGACGATAATTGTGACAAAACCTGGTATCATCATAGAAGTAGTGGGCTCCTACTTCTATGACAAAAAATCATGAAAAAAAATGGGCTTTTCTTCCTGGGCGGGCCGGAGACGCAGCTGCATGACATTCTTTGGGCTGTCCATGACGAAAAAAACCGTGGTAGAAGCGAGGGCGCGGAAAATATCGGGGAGTTCCCGGTTACGGTGGGTGGTCGGGTGCCGAGCGATGCGTGTTTCTCTTGTACCATATGCGCGTGAGTTCGAGGCATTGGGCTCTAACTGAACCCAAGCGAGGCATCGCCTAACTGAACCCGAGCGATTGCACTACAGGCTACACATTGCTGAACCCGAGCGATCGAGCGATTCCTTCGCTACTGCTGCTAACTGAAGCCGATCGATGCTGCCTCTGGATGAACAGTGAGCGGTGCTAGGGAGGGTTGGATGAACAGTGAGCGTTGCTGGGGGGTTTTGATGAACAGTTCCCCGTGGTGTTGCCGCTGGATGAACAGGACCCTGATTGATCGAGCCGGTTGGGGCTGGATGAACAGGACCCCGTGGAGGGATGGATGAACAAGAAGACCCCGTGGAGGGCTGGTTGAACAGTAGCCGGTGGAGGGCTGGATGAACAGTAGCCCGTGGAGGGGTGGTTGAACAATAGCCGGTGGAGTAGCGCACGGTGGAGGCTGGATGAACAGGAGCCCGTGGATGAACAGTCGCAGGTGGAGGCTGGAGGAGGTCGACGGTGGATGAACAGTAGCCTGTGGAGGGTGGAGGAGGTTGATGATGGAGATGAACAGTATCTCGTGGAGTCCCGTTTTGCGGTACGCCACACCCCTCCTGATGAACAGGACCCCCATTTCGACCGTAGCGCTCCAACACAAGTCTATTTCCTCCGTTTTGTGGTACGCCACACCCCTCCCGATCAACAGGACCCCATTTCGACCATAGGAGGTCCAACAGAAGTTTGTTTCCTCCATTTTGCGGTATGGTAGACCCCTCCCGATGAACAGGATCACGTTTCGACCGTGGCCGGTCGAACACAAGGCCGTTTCCTTCGTTCTGTGGTATGCCATGCCTCGTTTCCATCGGCTGTTCCGTCCAAGCCCTCCTGATGAACACAACGACGCATTCCATTCTGACCTAGCCGGTTGGCTCCCAATGAACATGATGACGACGTTGTTTCTCCGTTCCTACCCAGCCATCTACACAAGCCCTGGCTGTACGTATGCGCGAGTAGGCGTTTGAGACCCCGCCCGTATGTACGTACGTGGCCGTATTTACTTTCTTGCACCTTGGTCACTGTACGTACGTGTACATGCTACGTGCGCGCCTCTACTACCACACGTGCGCGCCTCTACATCGACTAGTATGTACGTACAAGTTCGCACGGGAAGATGTAGCTGGTGGGTCCCAGCAGTCAGGGGGGCGAATCATATTTTCTGCACGGACACACTTCCTTGCGTGCGAAGATGTAGCTGGTGGGTCCCAGCAGTCAGGGGGGAATGTTTTTTCATGAAATACGGTGGCCCGTCTGGTGGGTCCCTGTTGTCAGGTGGAGGAATAATTATTTTGCGCGTAATAAGGAGGCACTTCCTTGCGGGCGCCGTGGACACAACTGCCAACTTCTCCTCGTATAGTACTCTTCCGATGGAAGTCGTTCCTTGACCATGTTAACCACGCTGCTCCGAGAGCACTAGGGCGGTGGACGACGGCGAGGCCTGATAACCCACAAGTATAGGGGATCGCCACAGTTTTCGAGGGTAGAGTATTCAACCCAAATTTATTGATTCGACACAAGGGAGCCAAAGAATATTCTCAAGTATTAGTAGCTGAGTTGTCAATTCAACCACACCTGGAAACTTAGTATCTGCAGCAAAGTGTTTAGTAGCAAAGTAATATGATAGTGGTGGTAACGGTAACAAAAGTAAAGACAGCAAAAGTAATGTTTTTGGTATTTTGTAGTGATTGTAACAGTATCAACGGAAAAGTAAATAAGTGTAAACCAGTATATGGAAAACTCGTAGGCACCAGATTAGCGATGGATAATTATGCCGGATGTGGTTCATCATGTAGCAGTCATAACGTAGGGTGACACAGAACTAGCTCCAGTTCATCAATGTAATGTAGGCATGTATTCCGTATATAGTCATACGTGCTTATGGAAAAGAACTTGCATGCCATCTTTTGTCCTACCATCCCGTGGCAGCGGGGTCCTATTGGAAACTAAGGGATATTAAGGCCTCCTTTTAATAGAGAACCGGAACAAAGCATTAGCACATAGTGAATACATGAACTCCTCAAACTATGGTCATCACCAGGAGTGGTCCCGATTATTGTCACTTCGGGGTTGCCGGATCATAACACATAGTAGGTGATTATAGACTTGCAAGATAGGATCTAGAACACACATATATTCATGAAAACATAATAGGTTCAGATCTGAAATCATGGCACTCGGGCCCTAGTGACAAGCATTAAGCATAGCAAAGTCATAGCAACATCAATCTCAGAACATAATGGATACTAGGGATCAAACCCTAACAAAACTAACTCGATTACATGATAAATCTCATCCAACCCATCACCGTCCAGCAAGCCTATGATGCAATTACTCACGCACGGCGGTGAGCATCATGAAATTGGTGATGGAGGATGGTTGATGATGACGACGACGACGAATCCCCCTCTCCGGAGCCCCGAACGGACTCCAGATCAGCCCTCCCGAGAGAGATTAGGGCTTGGCGGCGGCTCCATATCGTAAAACGCGATGAAACTTTTTCTCTGATTTTTGTCTCCTCGAAAGCCAATATATGGAGTTGGAGTTGGAGTCGGAGGGCTACCAGGGGGCCCACGAGGTAGGGGGCGCGCCCAGGGGGGAGGGGCGCGCCCCCACCCTCGTGGATAGGGTGTGGGCCCCCTGGTCTTCATCTTTGGCGAGGATTGTTTATTATTTATTCTAAGATATTCCGTGGAGTTTCAGGTCATTTCGAGAACTTTTGTTTTCTGCACATAAAACAACACCATGGCAATTCTGCTGAAAACAGTGTCAGTCCGGGTTAGTTCCATTCAAATAATACAAGTTAGAGTCCAAAACAAGGGCAAAGGTGTTTGGAAAAGTAGATACACCAGAGACGTATCAACTCCCCCAAGCTTAAACCCTTGCTTGTCCTCAAGCAATTCAGTTGGCAAACTGAAAGAGAAAAAGAAAAACTTTTACAAATTCTGTTTGCTCTTGTTGTTGTAAACATGAAAAGCCAACATTCAAGTCTCAGCAATTATTATGAACTAACCATACTCACAATGACACGTAGGTCTCACAATTACTCATATCAATAGCATAATCAGCTAGCGAGCCATAATAATAAAACTCGGGTGACAACACTTTCTCAAAATAATCATAACATGATATAACAAAATGGTATCTCGCTAGTGTAGGACCTTGAAGTATGTCTAGAGGGGGGGTGATTAGACTACTTGACCAATTAAAAACTTAACCTTTTCCCAATTTTAGAGTTTGGCAGATTTTAGCTATTTTAGGACAAGTCAAGCAATCATCACACTATTCAAGCAAGCATGCAAAGAGTATATAGGCAGCGGAAATTAAAGCATGCAACTTGCAAGAAAGTAAAGGGAAGGGTTTGGAGGATTCAAACGCAATTGGAGACACGGATGTTTTTGGCGTGGTTCCGATAGGTGGTGCTATCGTACATCCATGTTGACGGAGACTTCAACCCACGAAGGGTAACAGTTGCGCGAGTCCACGGAGGGCTCCACCCACGAAGGTTCCACGAAGAAGCAACCTTGTCTATCCCACCATGGCCGTCGCCACGAAGGACTTGCCTCACTAGCGGTAGATCTTCACGAAGTAGGCAATCTCCTTGCACTTACAAACTCCTTGGTTCAACTCCACAATCTTGTCGGAGGCTCCCAAGTGACACCTAGCCAATCTAGGAGACACCACTCTCCAAGAAGTAACAAATGGTGCATTGATGATGAACTCCTTGCTCTTGTGCTTCAAGTGATAGTCTCCACAACACTCAACTCTCTCTCATAGGTTTTGGATCTGGTGGAAAGAAGATTTGAGTGGAAAGCAACTTGGGGAAGGCTAGAGATCAAGATTCATATGGTAGGAATGGAATATCTTGGCCTCAACACATGAGTAGGTGGTTCTCTCTCAGAAATGGTAAGTTGGAAGTGTAGGTTTAGTCTGATGGCTCTCTCCACGAATGAAGAGGAGGTGGAGAGGTATATATAGCCTCCACACAAAATCTAACCGTTACACACAATTTACCAAACTCGGTGGGACCGATTCAACAGACTCGGTTGGACCGATTTAGTAAACCTAGTGACCGTTAGGATTTTCGGTGGGACTGACATGCAACTCGGTGAGACTGATTCGGTTAGGGTTAGGGCATAACGTAATCTCGGTAAGACCGATTACACAAACTCGGTGAGACCGATTTTGGTAATAAACTTTCCAGAGAGTTTGTCAGGTAAACTCGGTGGGACCGATTTGCTCTTTTCGGTGGGACCGAAATGTTACAAAAGGGAAACAGAGAATTTACATTGCAATCTCGGTGGGACCGATCGCTCACTTCGGTTAGGCCGAAACGTTACGAAGGGAAACAGAGAGATTACAATCCCATCTCGGTGAGACCGAGATCCCTATCGGTAAGACCGATTTGCTTAGGGTTTGTGGCAGTGGCTATGACTTTTGAAATCGGTGGCGTCGGATAGGAAGAATCGGTGTGACCGATTTTGGCTTTAGGTTTAGGTCATTTGTGGATGTGAGAAAGTAGCTGAGGGTTTTGGAGCATATCACTAAGCACATGAAGCAAGAGGCTCATTAAGCAACACCTCATCCCTCCTTGATAGTATTGGCTTTTCCTATAGACTCAATGTGATCTTGGATCACGAAAATATAAAATGAAGAGTCTTGAGCTTTTGAGCTTGAGCCAATCCTTTGTCCTTAGTATTTTGAGGGATCCACTTTCATCATCCATGCCATGCCATTCATTGAGCTTTCCTGATATAATAGTCTTGGAATAGCATTAGCTCAATGAGCTATATGTTGTTATGAATTACCAAAACCACCTAGGGGTAGTTGCACTTTCAATCTCCCCCTTTTTGGTAATTGATGACAACATATAGATCAAAGCTTTGACAAATGATGATAAGATTTAACAACATCGACGCTTTGAGAAGTATGTGATAAGCAAGAGCTCCCCCTAAATTTGTGCATAGTTTAAGATTTGCTTTGGACTGCAAATGAACAATGAATTAGGCTCATGGGTTACTCTTCCATGTCACATACATCTCGGTGGAGCGCTCAAAATGATAAAAAAAAGAATACATGCACTCATCACCAAGCAAAGTGAATGATCACATAGGATAGATAAGATAATATCATCAAACGTGCATAAGTGTAGCTTATGATCATACACATGATCATCAATGTCTCACAAGAATAGCATAGTATCTCAAGCAATCAAAAGCAAACAAGTTTAACCACCAAATCAAGAGAGAACAAAAGCAACACTCTCTCTCTCAAAGCCTATGATCTATACATTTTTCTCCCCCTTTGGCAACAAGTTACCAAAAAGTTCATAGAAAATGCATAGTGCTAGATCGTCTGTCAGGCTTGATCTTCAGGTGGTGGTGTCTGGATAACTCCAAGAACGAAGGCTTCAGTTGAAGTAGAGGGTGCTGGAGTTGACGCTGGAGCTGGTTGCACTGGAGCAGTAGGGGCTGTAGCTGGTGCAGAAGATGTGGCTCTGGTGTCTGTCACAGGCACTGCAACTGACCTCTGTGCTCTAGGCACTCTGGCAAACACATTAGTGGTAGTCTTGCCCTGTCTCTCCTGCATGTCATCTTGTAGCTGCTCCACAACTGATTGAATCTCAGTTACTTTGACATCAAGATCATGGAATTTGAGTTCCATGATTCTTTCCAAGCTCTCCTGATTTTGAGTGAGGGTGGCCAATCCCTTCTCAATCCTCAGAGTTGATGCTATTAACTAACCAAGCTGCTCCTGCTTGTTCTTCAAGAAATACTCAGACGCCTCCTCTTGAGTTGGCATCCTGGCAGCCTTCTCCTTCCTTGCCTTATCCTTCTTCTCTTGAGCTTGAATTGATGATGGATCATTCTCATTCATGACAACCTGATTGTCCTCAAAGTCTGGATAAAGTGGAAAATGTTCCATATCCAATTGATATTTCCCTGTGCCCATCTTTGAGTTAATCAACTCCTGAATCTGAGAGGCATATCCACAGCTCCTCTTCTGATCTGCTGCAGTCCTCTTAATGGTCTCTATCATAAGGCTCATGACTTTGAACTTCTGTGGCACATCAAACAAATGCAACATGTTGATTGCATGCCCTCTGATCATGTTGTGATCACCAGACTTAGGCAACAGAGTATGCCTTAGGATCCAATTGATAGTTGGCAGCCCTGACAGAAGGAAGTGGACTGATCCAAACTTGTGTGTTTCAACAGCCTTGTCTGGGATCTCCTTGTACATGTGTGCCATGGAATTGTGATCCATCTTCTTCTTGGCATAAATATCCAGGTCATCATCATCTTCCTTTGGGGCATTGATCAGTCTTGCCCATTCCTCAATAGTGGACTGGTACCTTGTACCTTCAGACATCCAAACTATCCTCCCATCTAGATAGAAGTGTGTTGTGGAGTACAATTGCATGATAAGTTCATCATTACAGTTGGTGAGCTTTTGCCCAACATAATCAGCAACTCCACAAGCAACAAAGTTGTCTTGCACTCCAGGATAGTGCTCTTCATTGTCCTTGATGTAGGTCCAGTCGATCCACCTCATATCACAAACTATGGGCTTCTTGTCCAACAAGATTGTCTCATAGAAGTCCTGCTGTTCCTTTGTATGGAACCTGTAATGAACAGCAGTTCTTCTCCTTGAGGCATATGGATCTTCCATCCTCCATATCCTCAACCCTGAGTCCTTCCTGATTCTCATGTCCTCAGCCACAGGATGGGCATCATTGTGGTCTGGTATCTTGGGCTTGAGCTTCCTTAGGACATGTCCTTCTTCATCTTCCTCATCAGCAACATTAGGCACTGGGGCCTTATTCTTCTCAGCAGCTAGAATACTCCTGGTATTCCTCTTTGGTGCAAGATTGGCCTTGGGGGCAGCTTTGGGTGCTTCCTTGGGCTTAGATGTTGCATCCCCTGATCTAATAGCATCACCCATAAGCTTTGGTGCCTTGGGTGCTGGTGCAGCAACCTCTTCTTCCTCTTCAGAATCTCTTCTCATTGAGGGATTTCCAAGTACCTGGGCAGTTGTGGTTCTTGCTCTCTTCTTCTTCTTGTCCTGACCAGCTTCATCCTCTAATTCAATGGTGAACTTCATAGTTTCTCCAGTAGGAACTTTCTTGGATTTGGAAGTTGTGACTTTCTTTGCAGGTGCCTCTTTGGGTTCAGTCTGTTCTGGCACTTGAGTGGACCTTCTGACCTTGGGCATTGGTGTCCTCTTGGCAGGAACTTTCTTGTTCAGTCCAGGCTTTGTATTCTTTGCTGAGCCATACTCCTTTTTGAGCACTACTTTCTTGGAAGTAGCCTCATCTTTAGCTTCCACATAGTCCTCATCCTCTGAGTCTGAGGTTCTCTTCCTCCTTTGCCTGGTAGCAGCCTTAGGCAGGTAACTTGGAGTGCTTCTGCTCCCATCATCTGAAGAACTTGAGGGACTAGTGCCCTTACTCATGTCAATCTGCTCTTCTGACCTGTTCTGGCTGTCACTCTGGTCTGACATGCTGCAAACACTGACTGCTGACCCTGTGAAGAGTTATAGATGAGATAGAGTGGATGAGCATCACAAAATGCAGAGATTTTTGCAAAAGAATGATTCCAAAATTCAGTTTTAGTTTTCCACAGAAAGCATTTCAGATCAACCGATTTTCAAACTCGGTGATACTGAAGCAGTTTTGGAACCTAAACTATCGAACTCGGTTGGACCGAGTCACAGTTCGGTGGCACCGAGACTGCTAGGGTTTCACAAAGTCCTAAAATCGGTCGCACCAATTAGTAATTCTCTGTCAGACCGAGAGTTACTAGTGCAATGGCATAAGTCAAATCGGTGGGGCTAAGTTTTTCAACTCGGTGGGTCCGAGATGGTTTCGGCGGAAACCTAACCCTAAAATTTTGAATCTCATCTAATCTACGGACTGCATTGACTGGATAGGAGTGTTTCAATCATGGAAAGAATCAATAAGAACACAATGTGCTAGGAATCAGACGAGGATAGCACTGTGATCGAGTCCATACCCTAGCTTGGTGATGAACTCGCTACGGCGGCAACGGCGGGGGCGAAATCCGTTGACGGTGGCGGAGACCAGCGACAGGAGGCGGCTGGCGACGAGGAGACGATCTGGAGACCTGGGATGGCAGAGCGAGCTATTGCGCGGGCGAAGGGGTTCGGAGGAATTTCCAAATGTTTGCCCGTGACTATATATAGCCCTACCCTGTCGGTGTGACCGAGTGGAACAACTCGGTGGCACCGAGATGCATAACTGTGTACAGTTACAGCAACTCGGTGTGACCAAAAAGTTCAAATCGGTTGCACCGAGATTGAAAACTTAGATCAACTCAATGATCTCGGTAGGACCGAAATGGAGGAATCGGTCAGACCGAGAATCACAAAAAAGTTTTGGAAGTTTAAGTCTATGACGAATCGGGGACTCCGAGTGCTCCTCACACTGAGTGGTTCGAATCTGACTTGATCAAATTTTGTGATGTAGCATGAAGAGAGTTTGAGACGAGAAGAGCATAGATAGCTAGAGAAGGTTCTTAGGCATTCTTGTCCATCCACTTGGCAAAAAGAAAAGAAGCCAATCAATCAAAACAAAAGTGGATGTCCTTGAATGAGTAAAATATGCACCAACATGCTCACACAATAAGATGGCAAATGAAATATGTGGCAAAGCATGCACAACCAATTCTAGCATCTATCAAACAATTGGCGATGACTAGGTCATCTATATATGAGTACATTGACTTAGGAGTCAAATGAAAAACATTTGATCATAGGTCATACTCATCGTTTAAGCTCAAGTGGGGTTACCACTTTTACATAATGCATTGATGCGTTCACACCATTAGAGTTGCTTTGACTCAATTCTTAGAGTTAAGCTCCCCCTAGATGTGAGATCCCCCCTTAGAGGGATGAACTAACCTTGGGTTTTGTCGATGATGACTTCATGTAGGTGTTGAAGATGTAGATGCTCAATGTTGATGTAGATCATTTGGAGCAATCCTTTGGAGTGAGTTGCACTTTCAACTTACCTACATGGGTTAGTCCCATAAGGAACAAACAAGAATATCCATAGACATAGAGTGATGCACACACAAGATGATGTCCATGAAATCATTAGGTTACCTTGTCCCTTGCCTTACCAACATGAGGGTTTGTGACTCCTTAAACTAGTGCAAGATGTGGAAGTTGATTGCACTTGTTCTTGCCATAATGATATGAGTGAAGAATGTTGGTGGAGTCACCCTCAAGAACTCTCTAGTTCTTCTTCTTTGGGATCCACATCATCTTGATGGGAATCCTTGGAGTTGTAGTTGTACTTGATGAAGTAGAACTTGACGTAGTCTTGGGAACCCACTTGAACGAGGCCTTAGGTGCTTCTTCAAATGCATCAATCTCTTCTTGAAGCTTGTCCTTGCCTTTGTTCTTGTGGTCTTGTGGTGGAAGATCATCTTGGGCTTGTGTTCCCTTGAAGGAAGTAGGATCATACTTCTCTTGTTGAGGAACAAACTTCGTCTTGGGGTATTGATCTTCTTCCCACTCAACTCCATTGGCATTGAACTTTCGTTCAAAACCAACACCTTGATTCTTCCAGTGCCTTCCTTGCTTGCATACAATTTCCTCGAATTGCTTACTCCCAGCAAGGCTCTTGTAAACACCTTTCTTATAATTCCCTTCAATAAGCTGTTTTCTTGCTCAAGTGTAACTTGGCTAAGAGAATCATTAGTGGAATCAAGAGAACTACTAGAAGCAACAATATTGGATTTGACATTATTATTGTTACTACTAGAGGAAGTATCTTTCTTGTACTTGTTACTAGACTTGACTTGAGGCATGTAAGTAGATAAGAGTAAACGCTTGGCAATGTAAGAAGAACTTTTCTTACGGAGATCATCATTGATTGCTTTTAAGAACTCATGCTCTTGCTCAAGATTGAGCTTTTCAAAGCGTAACTTCTCATGAGCCCTTAAAAGTTCTCGATGATCTTCGAAGATAGTTTCATGAGCCAACTTAAGAGTGTTTAGTTCTTCAGTTAGGAGCTCAATATTCTCCTTATCATTGTCATTCGTTTTATCTTGATTAGCACGATTAATCAACGTTTGATCATAGTATTCATCACTAGAGTTGTCAACAAGTAAATCCTCATCCACAAGCAAGTCATCTTCATCACTATTGAAATCAACATACTCAGGATGTGTTACCTTTGGACCTTTGGCCATGAAGCATCTTCCAATTCCTTCATTTGGTGAATGAAATATGTTGTAGGAGTTGGTTGACACAAGTGCTAGACCGGCAACACCTTCATCTTGAGTATATTCAGAGTCGGAGTGATAGCTTCTCTCGGAGTGATTGTCGGAGTCGGAGCCGGATACCCATTCACCAACATGAGCTTGATGTCTTCGTTTTGTGGAGCTCCTTGATGATTTTTCCTTCCTTTCCGAATCCTTGTTTCTCCGTGAGGGTCTTCGTTCATAACGATCATCTCTACTCCTCCTCTCTCTTGGTGGTGATTCTTCTCTTTTGCTTCTTCTTTTTGGAGAATCTTCTCTTCTTTTGTAGGGTGTCGTACACTCATTGGAATAGTGTCCGGGTCTCCCACAATTATAGCAATTGCACTCTCGACTAGAAGATCTTTTGTCATGGGAAGACCTTGACTTGGAGCTTCTTTCTTTGCTTCTACTCTTGTAGAATTTGTTGAAGTTCTTCACCATTAAGCTCAATTATTCATTGAAGGTTTGTTTCTCACTTGATGATGTGGGGGCTTCACTTGAGGCTTTGTAAGCACCACTTGACTTGTTGTGAAGTTCCTCCTTATCCTTGAGTGACATCTTATGAGAAATAATTCTTCCAATGACTTCCGTTGGCTTGAGATCTTTGTAGTTTGGCATCATTTGGATCAATGTGCACATGGTATAATACTTTCCATCCAATGCTCTTAGGATCTTCTTGATGATGAATTTGTTGGTCATCTCTTCACTCCCTAAGCCGGCAATCTCATTTGTGATAAGAGCAAGCCTAGAGTACATTTCAGCGACACCTTCACCATCCTTCATTTTGAACTTGTCAAGCTGACTTTGGAGCACATCCAACTTGGATTCCTTGACGGATTCGGTACCTTCATGCATATCAATCAAAGTATCCCAAATTTCCTTTGCATTCTCAATACGGCTGATTTTGTTAAATTCTTCGGGGCACAATCCGTTGAAGATGATATCACAAGCTTGAGCGTTGTATTGCAACATCTTCAATTCTTCCGCATTAGCTTCACGGTTTGGTTCTCTCCCATCAAATAATTCACCTTGCAGGCCAATACAAATAATTGCCCAAACGGCGGGGTTATGTCCAAGAATATGCATTTTCATCTTATGCTTCCAACTAGCAAAATTAGTACCATCAAAGTAAGGACCTCTACGGTGATAATTTCCCTCGCTAGACGCCATACTCTCCTAGGTTGTGAAACCAAGGCTATGACCACCAAAAGCTATGGAAATCAAAGCAAATGGAGACCAAAGCTCTGATACCACTTGTAGGACCTTGAAGTATGTCTAGAGGGGGGTGATTAGACTACTTGACCAATTAAAAACTTAACCTTTTCCCAACTTTAGAGTTTGGCAGATTTTAGCTATTTTAGGACAAGTCAAGCAATCATCATACTATTCAAGCAAGCATGCAAAGAGTATATAGGCAGCGGAAATTAAAGCATGCAACTTGCAAGAAAGTAAAGGGAAGGGTTTGGAGGATTCAAACGCAATTGGAGCCACGGATGTTTTTGGCATGGTTCAGATAGGTGGTGCTATCATACATCCACGTTGATGGAGACTTCAACCCACGAAGGGTAACGGTTGCGCGAGTCCACGGAGGGCTCCACCCACGAAGGGTCCACGAAGAAGCAACCTTGTCTATCCCACCATGGTCATCGCCCAGTGGTGGACCTGCCTCACTAGCGGTAGATCTTCACAAAGTAGGCGATCTCCTTGCCCTTACAAACTCCTTGGTTCAACTCCACAATCTTGTCGGAGGCTCCCAAGTGACACCTAGCCAATCTAGGAGACACCACTCTCCAAGAAGTAACAAATGGTGCATTGATGATGAACTCCTTGCTCTTGTGCTTCAAATGATAGTCTCCCAAACACTCAACTCTCTCTCATAGGTTTTGGATCTGGTGGAAAGAAGATTTGAGTGGAAAGCAACTTGGGGAAGGCTAGAGATCAAGATTCATATGGTAGAAATGGAATATCTTGGTCTCAACACATGAGTAGGTGGTTCTCTCTCAGAAATGGTAAGTTGGAAGTGTAGGTTTAGTTTGATGGCTCTCTCCACGAATGAAGAGGAGGTGGAGGGGTATATATAGCCTCCACACAAAATCTAACCATTACACACAATTTACCAAACTCGGGGGAACCGATTCAACAGACTCGGTCGGACTGATTTAGTAAACCTAGTGATTGTTAGGATTTTCGGTGGGACTGACATGCAACTTGGTGAGACCGATTCGGTTAGGGTTAGGGCATAACTTTATATCGGTAAGACCGATTACACAAACTCGGTGAGACCGATTTTGGTAATAAGCTTTCCAGAGAGTTGGTCAGGTAAACTCGGTGGGACCGATTTGCTCTTTTCGGTGGGACCGAAATGTTACAAAAGGGAAACAGAGAATTTACACTGCAATCTCGGTGGGACCGATCGCTTACTTTGGTTAGACCAAAACGTTATGAAGGGAAACAGAGAGATTAGAATCCCATCTCGGTGAGACCGAGATCCCTATCGGTAAGACCGATTTGCTTAGGGTTTGTGCCAATGGCTATGACTTTTGAAATCGGTGGCGCCGAATAGGAAGAATCAGTGTGACCAATTTTGGCTTTAGGTTTAGGTCATTTGTGGATGTGAGAAAGTAGCTGAGGGTTTTGGAGCATATCACTAAGCACATGAAGCAAGAGGCTCATTAAGCAACACCTCATCCCTCCTTGATAGTATTGGCTTTTCCTATAGACTCAATGTGATCTTGGATCACTAAAATATAAAATGAAGAGTCTTGAGCTTTTGAGCTTGAGCCAATCCTTTGTCCTTAGTATTTTGAGGGATCCACTTTGATCATCCATGCCATGCCATTCATTGAGCTATCCTGAAATAATAGTCTTGGAATAGCATTACCTCAATGAGCTATATGTTGTTATGAATTAACAAAACCACCTAGGGATAGTTGCACTTTCAGCTAGCCCTTTCCGAGACCGCAAAACATAACTGCAGAGCACCTTTAAAGATCAAGGACTGACTAAACATTGTAATTCATGGTAAAAGAGATCAAGTCAAGTCATACCCAATATAAACCAATAATAATGAATGCAAACGACAGTGTGCTCTCCAGCGGGTGCTTTTTAATAAGAAAGGTGATGACTCAACATAAAAGTAAATAGATAGGCCCTTCGCAGAGGGAAGCAGGGATTTGTAGAGGTGCTAGAGCTCGGTTTTGAAATAGAGATAAATTATATTCTGAGCGGCATACTTTCATTGTCAACATAACAACTAAAAGACGACGATATCTTCCATGCTAAACAGATTATAGGCGGTTCCAAAACAGAATGGTAAAGTTTATACTCCCCTTCCTCCACAAGCATCAATCCATGGCTTGCTCAAAACAACGAGTGCCTCCAACATTCAACGGGTCCCAAGGGGAGTTTTGTTTGCAGTTATTTTGATTTAGTTTGCATAAAGCATGGGACTGGGCATCCCGAATACCAGCCATTTTCTCGTGAATGAGGAGCGGAGTCCACTCCTCTTGAGAATACCCCGCCTAACACAGAAGATAAGGGCAGCTCTAGTTGACATATGAGCTATTCGAGCATGCAAAACAGAATGTTTATTTGAAGGTTTAGAGTTTGGCACATACAAATTTACTTGGAACGGCAGGTAAATACCGCATATAGGAAGGTATGGTGGACTCATATGGACTAACTTTGGGGTTTAAGGAGTTTGGATGCACAAGCAGTATTCCCACTTAGTACAAGTGAAGGCTAGCAAAAGACTGGGAAGCGACCAACTGAGAGAGCGACAACAGTCGTAAACATGCATTAAAATTAATTCACACCGAGTACAAGCATGAGTAGGATATAATCCACCATGAACATAAATATCATGAAGGCTATGTTGACTGGATTCAACTACATGCGTGAACATGTGCCAAGTCGAGTCACTCAATGCATTTAAAGGAGGATACCGCCCCATCATACCATATCATAATCATTCTAATAGCATGTTGGCACGCAAGGTAAACCATTATAACTCATAGCTAATCAAGCATGGCACAAGCAACTATAATCTCTAAATGTCATTGCAAACATGTTTACTTCATAATAGCTGAATCAGGAACGATGAATCATCATATTTACAAAAACAAAACAGGTCGAGTTCGTACCAGCTTTTCTCTTTTCAATAAGTCCATCATATATCATCATTATTGCCTTTCACTCGCACGACCGAGCGGTGTGTATACTAATAAGAGTGCATGTGCATTGGACTAAGCTGGAATCTGCAAGCATTCAACTCAAGAGAGAAGACAAGTAATATGGGCTCTAGGTATAAATAATCAATCATGCATAAAAGAGCCACTAAGCATTTTCATTATGGTCTTCTCGACCCCCAAAGAAAGAAAAAGAAATAAAAACTATTTACACGGGAAAGCTCCCAACAAGTAAAAGAAGAACGGGAAATATTTTTGGGTTTTCTTTTTAATTCTACTACAAGCATGGAAAGTAAACTAACTCATTATTTTTAAAGTTTATAAAACACACAAGAAGAAAGCAGGAAAAAGAAATTTAAACTAGAATGGATAATACAATGAAAGAGCATGAGCACCGACATCTAGCAATGAGTGTGTGTGAACATGAATGTAATATCGGTGAGAAATACGTACTCCCCCAAGCTTAGGCTTTTGGCCTAAGTTGGTCTATTGCCAGGGATGACCTGGCAGATATCCGTAGGTGAAGCTGGGGTCATACTGTGATGAAGAAGACTCCGGCTGCCACTGGCTGGCGGCCTCCTCTGGATCCTAAGAATAAACAGATAGTCGTGGAAGCTCATCTTGTGGCTCCGGCTCTGGGGCCGGTGCAGGGTTCTGATAGGTATGAACAGCCAACCACGGAACAATGTGAGGCTCTGCATACAAGTTAAACAAAGAAGGAGCAGGCAAAGTAATATTCTCAGGGTGATGTTTATCAAAGTATAATTTATATTTAAGCTCCCCATTGCGACTCTTAACAAGAAAATCATGTGCTATCATACTCTTGTAATATAGATAAGCACGGGGCAGCATTGTTTCTTCTTTCTCTGCATGCCTAATAGGTATTTCAAAATGTTCAGCTAGGCGCGAAGCATAAATGCCTCCAAAGATGGGGCCCTTAGTACGGTTCAGACTTAACCGTCTAGCAACAATTCCACCCATACTAACAGAGTTATCATGGTATAAACCATGGAGCAAAATAATAATATCAGGAATACTAAGGTTCCAACAGTTCCCGCATCCAATCAAGCAACGACTAGCAAATAAGGCAAAGTAGCGTAAAACAGGATAATGTATGCTAGTGATCCTTGCATCAGAAACCTTCCTGGTTTCTCCCATCGTGATAGTGTTGACAAAAGCTTCTAATTCATTACGGTGGGGTTCATCTAAGGTGCCCTCAAAGGGTATTCTGCAAACCTCACAGAATTCTGCTAATGTCATCTCTTTAACAACGTCATATAAATGAAACTCTACTGTTGGAGGTGATTTCTTAGGGAAAAAGTAGAAGTTTTGCACAAAAGTATTTGTGAGTAAGAGATACTGATGATGTTGGTCGTGGAGGAAGTCGGTGAGGCCGGCATTCTCAATCAATAAATAGAAATCTTCATGAATCCCAGCTCTCCTCAAGAAGTCATCGGAAGGCCATTCACACGGCCGGACCTCCGTAGTGCGAGGTAAATTAAATTTGGGATTCTCCTCTTCTTCCTTTTGTTTTTCCTTAGAGCTTCGGCTCGACGAGCCCTCAAAAGTCTCTTCATTATTTCTGAAACAATCTGAAATTTTTAGTAACCTCAAATAAAAGTGAACCAACTTCAATAAAATTGATAGCAACAACTCCCACAAGTGCCTAGGGCCTATATAAAGCATTGGAACTACTTGGAACCATATAAATTTGACATGCAAGCTCAAGAACATGTTCACCTATGCAGCACAAATTTGAAGTGAATAAAGCACTAGAACAAAAACTAATTGGACCAATGGAGGAGTCACATACCAAGGAACAATCTCCCCAAGCAGTTTTGCGAGAGGTGCTTTGAGCAAGGAGATCGAAAATCACAACAACGGGGGTTGGAACTCGTGCTTAAGTTGGTTTTTCGTGTTTGTGTGAGACAGAGGAAGAAGATGGGTGTAGGAATAAGTGGAGGAGGGCCACCGTGGGCCCACGAGGCAGGGGGGCACGCCCAGGGGGGTAAGGCGCGCCCTCCACCCTCATGGCCAGGTGGCAGCTCCCCCCGTGGTAATTTTTGCACAGTAAATTCTCAAATATTCCCGGAAAAAATCATATTAAATTGGCATGGCATTCTAAGGACTTTCGGGATATTTTTATATTGCACGGATAAGTTAGGAAACAGACAAACAAATACTATTTTACTTTATTTTTACTAAATAACAAAAAATATAAAGAGGGTACAGAAGGTTGTGCTTCTAGTTTCATCCATCTCGTGATCATCAAAATGAACCCACTAACAAGGTTGATCAAGTCTTGTTAACAAACTCATTCCGAATAACGCGGAACCGGAGAAATTTTGAATAACACTAAGTTACCTCAACGGGGATATGAAAATCCCCAACAATAAGAATATCATACTTTTTCTTGATAGTAGGGAGAGGAAATTCAAAACCTCCAAATATAATCGACGGGATTTTTCCAATAGAGTTGATACTATAAACTTGGGGTTGTTTCCTCGGAAAATGTACCGTGTGCTCATTACCATTAACATGAAAAGTGACATTGCCTTTGTTGCAATCAATAACAGCCTCTGCAGTATTAAGGAAAGGTCTTCCAAGAATAATAGACATACTATCATCCTCAGGAATATCAAGAATAACAAAGTCCGTTAAAATAGTAACGTTTGCAACCACAACAGGCACATCCTCACAAATACCGACAGGTATAGCAGTTGATTTATTAGCAATTTGCAAAGATATTTCAGTAGGTGTCAACTTATTCAAATCAAGTCTACGATATAAAGAGAGAGGCATAACACTAACACCGGCTCCAAGATCACATAAAGCAGTTTTAACATAATTTCTCTTAATGGAGCATGGTATAGTAGGTACTCCTGGATCTCCAAGTTTCTTTGGTATTGCACCCTTAAAAGTATAATTAGCAAGCATGGTGGAAATTTCAGCTTCCGGTATCTTTCTTTTATTAGTAATGATATCCTTCATATACTTAGCATAAGGATTTGTTTTGAGCACATCAGTTAAACGCATACGCAAAAAGATGGGTCTAATCATTTCAGCAAAGCACTCAAAATCCTCATCGTCCTTTTTCTTGGATGGTTTCAGAGGAAAAGGCATGGGTTTCTGAACCCATGGTTCTCTTTCTTTACCATGTTTCCTAGCAACGAAGTCTCTTTTATCATAACGTTGATTCTTTGATTGTTGGTTATCAAGATCAACAGCAGGTTCAACTTCTACATCATTATCATTACTAGGTTGAGCATCATCATGAACATTATCATTAACATTTCCACTAGGTTCATGTTCATTACTAGATTGTGTTTCAGCATCAGACATAGAGATATCATTTGGATTATGAGGTGTTTCAGCAATAGGTTCACTAGAAGTTTGCACAGTCCTATCATTTTTCTTTTTCTTCCTCTTAGAAGAACTAGGCATATCAATATTATTTCTCTAAGAATCTTGCTCGATTCTCTTAGGGTGGCCTTCAGGATACAAAGGTTCCTGAGTCATTCTACTAGTTCTAGTAGCCACTCTAACAGCATAATCATTTTTCTTACATTCATTTCATCAAGCACTTCTTTCTAAGCTTTAAGTACTTGTTCTACTTTAGTGGTAACCATAGAAGCATGTTTGCTAACAAGTTTAAGTTCACCTTTAATATCAGCCATATAATGACTCAAGCGTTTAATCATAAAGGTATTCTGTTTTAATTGTCTACCAAAATAAGCATTAAAATCATCTTGCTTAAACATAAAGTCATCAAACTCATCCAAGCACTGACTAGCACTTTTATTAGGAGGGACTTTAGCTTTATCATACCTATAGAGAGAATTTACCTTTACTACCTGTGTCGGGATATCGGGAGGTTCTTCAGTAAATAAGTAATTGAGATCATATACTTCTTCAACAGGCGGTAAATTAAGACCATGTATTTCTTCAATAGGAGGTAAATTCTTAACATCTTCAGCTTTAATACCTTTTTCTTTCATAGATTTCTTTGCTTCTTGCATATCTTCAGGACTGAGAAGTAGAACACCTCTCTTCTTCGGAGTTGGTTTAGGAATAGGCTCAGTAATTGGCTCAGGAGCTGGCTCAGATGTTGGCTCAGGAGGTGCCCAATTATTTTCATTTGCCAACATATTATTCAATAGAATTTCAGCGTCGTCCGGTGTTCTTTCCCTGATAAGAGAACCAGCACAACTATCCAGGTAATCTCTGGAAGCATTGGTTAGTCCATTATAAAGATATCAAGTATTTCAGGTTTCTTAAGAGGATGATCAGGCAAAGCATTAAGTAACTTGAGAAGCCTCCCCCAAGCTTGTGGGAGACTTTCTTCTTCAATTTGCACAAAATTATATATATCCCTCAAAGCAGCTAGTTTCTTATGAGAAGGGAAATATTTAGCAGAGAAGTATAAAATCATATCCTGGGGACTTTGCACACAACCAGGATCAAGAGAATTAAACAATTTCTTAGCATCACCCTTTAATGAGAACGGAAATATTTTGAGTAAATAAAGGTAGCGCGATCTCTCATTATTAGTAAACAGGGCAGCTATACACTACTAGGGAAAACCTTATACACAGAAATTTAGCAACAGCGCGGGTCAAAAAAGTGCGCTAGTGCTATATAGCAGTAGCGATTGAAGAAAAACCGCGCTACAGATACAACCTTAGCAGTAGCGTGTGTAGCTGCAAAAGTGCTACTACTAATATTCCCATTGGCAGAATGATAGGATACGCATAGCAGTAGAGGGCTTGCAAGAAACGCGCTACCGCTAGGGCATAATTAGCAGCGCGTTTCCTAGGAAGAGCGCTACTACTAACGGAAATAAAATAAGATGAAAAACAAATAGAAAAGTAAATGAAAAATGGAAGAAATAGAAAAAGGAGAAAGGAAAAAACAAAATGTAAAGCAAAATAAACGAAAAAGCGAAAAAAGGAGGAAGGCACAGCAGCAGCGTGTGTTTGTAAGAGGCGCTATAGCTAACGTAGCTACAGCGCGTGTCCTAGACCCCCGCTATAGAAACAGAAAAGGAAATTAAAAAATGGAAGAAATTTACATAGCTATAGCAGCAGCGCATTTTGCAAAAACCGCTATAGCTATCTTAGCTATAGCGCGTTTTGCGAAACGCGCTACCGCTAAGTTTGACTTAACCAAAAAACCGTTTCCCCCCGGCCACCACTTCTCCCCCAAATCCCTCAACCCACCCCGTGCGCCGCCGTCTCCCCGATTCACCGTCGCCCCACTTCGCCGCCGACATCGACGCCACCAGAGCCGTGCGCCGTCGACGACACCGGAGCCGCCCCCAACGCCACGGAGCCGCGCGGCCTCGTCAACGCCATTGGAGCTGCCGTCGACGCCACCGGATCCTTCCTCGCCACAACTACCTTCCTCGCCGTCACCGGAGACGCCCCTGTCTCCCTCGCCGTCACCGGAGACGCCCCTGCCTCCCTCGCCACCACTGCCTCCGTCGCCACCACCGGAGCCATCATCTGTAAGCCCCCACCCCTCCTCTCTCTCTCATGCATAGGTTAGCCAGTTTAATTAGGTTAATTATCTAGGTTAGGGCAAAAATTTAGTTAGGCCTTTGACAGAGAAGTAGTTAGGTTAACTAGTTTAATTAGGTTAATTATCTAGGTTAGTGCAAAAACTTAGTTACGGCTTTGACAGAGAACTAGTCAGGTTAATTAGTTTAATTAGGTTAATTATCCAGGTTAATTAGTGCAAAAATTTATTTTAGGCTTTGACAGAGAACTAGCTGCGTTAACTAGTTTAATTAGGGTTAATTATCTAGGTAAACTAGATTAACTAGCTAGGTTAAATAGGTAGGTTAATTAGGTTCGTTGGATTAACAAGCTAGGTTAAGTAGATTGGCTAGGTTAGAGGAAAATTTTATTTTAGAGCATTAGGTCAGAAGGGTTAGAGAAATGGAGTTCATTTGCAATTTAATTGGGTTCTGTGTTTAGTGAGGTCATTTTGCAAAGGTTTTTGATTTTTGAAAAGACCACTATTTTTCAAGGAAAAGAATTTAGGCAAATTTTATTTTTAATTGAAGTGGTCATGTTATATCTTTTCATTGAAGTTGTTCGATTGTGCCCAAGTGGCTTTGTTGTTTCTAGGGAATGATGCTGAGTGGCATGTGTTTTGCCGGAATGTTGATTCATTTCTGTTCCGGCAAATTTCAGGTTCTCGATTTGTCCACTTTTTAGCAAAGGTCATGCCAAAATTTTCCGTGAATTTCGGCATGACTTGTGCTACAAACTAGGACATATCGAGTGCCCGGGATTTGCCGCACCAGGAAGGAGTCAACATTCCTGCAAAACAATAGTCCTTTTTTATGTCATTATTCATTTTATTAGGTCTAGAATTAATTGACTAGATTTAATCATAGGAAACATGGCTAGCAACGATGAAGGACAGGGTTCTGGTGATTGCGACGACGTCTACCGGGCGACAGACGAATTTTTTAGCCTTACCGACGATCAACAGATGTTGTTGCTGGGCCCACCAGTGGCATCGGGGACTGAGACCGACACGTAGACCGGTGCTGAGACCGACACGCAGACCGGTGCTGAGATTGAGACCGGCGCTGAGATTCAGACCGGCATCGAGACCGACGCTGAGACCGGTGCTGCCTCGGGGAGCGGAGCCGGTGTAGAACCGAAAGCAAAGAAGCAACGGCTTCCTAACAAACTCATGACTACTAGACTGGTGGTCACGGAGGTGGACGACGGCAATTTTGAGCCAAAGCCGCCCGAGGAAGCGCGCGCGTGCTACGGCAATCAAATAGGCTGCATCATACGGACAACCACCACCATCAACGATGAGAAACTAAAGAAGATAGAAAATATGAGGAGCTCCCTCCTAAAGAAGTTTCACCAGATATTCTTGTTCCCGGGCCGGAATGAGAAGGATTATGAAGATCCAGACAAGGACCTGGCAATGAAGAAGATAAACAAACACGCCATGACCAAGTTTAGCGACGCGTTGGCCGCCTGGAAAAATCGAGTGAAAGCAAAGATCAACGACGGGGAACCCTACTCCGAGATTGTAAAGGATAATCCGACAATCACGGAAGATCAGTTTCAAATATTCAAGGAGGCTTGCGAGGCCGAAACTGCCAAAAAAAGTCTAAGTACATGAAGGGGCTTCAAAAGAGGAACATTGGGAGCCACCACCTCGGAAGCCGTGGTTACGGCGGAAAGAGGTCCAAATGGGCCAAGGAGGACGCGGAAGTCGCGAGTCTGGGCATCCCAGACCCCTTGGCGGATTTCACCGTCCTGCAGGAGTGTGACGTCCTGAGGGCCCGGCACCGTTGGGACCCAGTGAAGAAGGTTTACGACACAACACCGGTCATTACGGATTTCCTGAGACTGCTGGTAATTTTAGTTTCTGAACAATTCGACTGCACACGTTAGTCATATTTGTAAACGATGCTTGTGCCTTTTGCAGAGAGAGCAGCACCGGATTGCAGCCGAAAGCGACTCGCCGTCTGAGGCATTGGCGAGGCTCAAGTGGGACACTCCATTCAACCGGGCGTTGACCATATTGAAACAACAACCGGTGGATACTCGACCGTCGTATGGACTCGTGCACGGTGTCGGAGACGGCGCCACGTGGAAGAAGTACTACCGTGAGACCACGGAGGAGAAAAAGGAAAGACGAAGGTTAACTGAAGAAAGCATCGACAAGAAGGTTGAGATTGCGGTTGAGAAGAAATCATCTCAGACAGTCGCAACAGCGGTAGCTGCCGCAAAACAGGCGATTGCAGATATATCTACTTCCTTGGTGACGGGCGTTTACACTTGGACAAGGCAAAATCCAGAAAAAATGCAGAGGACTTTCCCCTTGCTGACTTCTTGGGAGCACCTGCTCCCACACCGGCTCCCGTACCTGCCCCCGCACCAGCTCCTGCACCTGCTCCCGCACCGGCTCCCGCACCTGCTCCCGCACCGGCTCCCGTACCTGCTCCCGCACCGGCTCCCGCACCTAATGTGCTCGGTGGTGCCTCCTCTTTGGCTGAGCTCGACGCCCTCACAGTATCTGTCACACAGGCCCCCTTCAATATAAATGTATAATCTCCCGTTTTCGTTGCCTTTCGGATGTCTCTCGTCGCAGACTTTTCTTTGCAGGCCGACGAAACCCCGTGCACCATATTGTACACCATCGGCGAACAGAAGGTGGACGTGGGGAAGGGAACGATAATGGAGCCGAAGGAACCATTGTTCCACAGCCCGTCGATCCCCCCGAACGTCTTCAAGGTTTCCGTGGCCAGTGTCAAACCGGGCCACGAGAATTTGCCTCCTCTAATACTAGTGGGGGATGATGACGAGACCCCGCGGCGGCTTGGTGATTGTTGCAATGGGTGGGTCCTGTTGTGGCCAAAGAGTCTGCTTCGTCTGGAGGCGGCCGGGAGCACACCCACGAGCACGCAGCCTCAGCAAGGTATGAACATCAACACCACACCTACCCAATTAGCGTGGGGTGTCGGGTTGGGTGATAGCGGACGGGGTAAGCAGGTGGCTCCATTAGTCGCTGATGACGTCGCCATGGATGAGGGTGAGGATGACGATGGCGCTGAACAATATGTCTATACTGGCGCCTCCTCAGGGTTTGAGCGTCATGAGTCGGTGCCTGAATTACCGTCTCAACGTATTATTGATGACCATCCGGTGGTAAAGTCTAGGAAGAGAGCGAGGAAAGGAAAAAAAGCTGATTCTATGATCCAGCCGCCTCAGCAGCCTCGGCTTCAGGACCGTGTAGATATCCCCGATGCCGATAAATGGCATATCCCCAGTCGACCAATCCTACCTGAAACAGCGCTACGGGCCAGATTCGGTGATCTAAGGAGACTTCATGACGATGTGTTGCGGGTAGAGAAAGGCCTCATCGCCTCGAAAGATCCAGGATACCCACTCTACGTGGTTAACGTTCTGCGGAAAATGTCGTACATCGACGGCTTCCCCGCAGATAAGTTCTTCCTCCGATTCGATTACATATTCGACATGTTTCACGTGAAGAAGCTGGATTTTACGTTTGTCCACCTTTATACCTTTCACATGAACTACATCATTGGGGTTGAGCAGATACGTTTTATCTGTGTCGCTGACCCGTACTACATGCAAGAGGGCTTCTTGGGAGTCTGTGCACAGCATCGTGAATACGCGAGGGATTACATCGTCAATTTCATGCTCGCCAATAAGGACAAGGAGGCGATTCTCGTGCCTTATCATCCCGTGTAAGTCATCCGCGCTGCTATCCTTCCTTCGATTTCAATAATTCATTTGCACGGTGGAGGCTAATTAATTTGAGGTGTACTTATTTTGCGCAACGGCAGGCGCGCTGTCCTCATCATCCTCTACCCCCGATTCTCCCACGCTCTTTACTTGGACTCGTCAAAGAACATTCACAAAAAGGATTACACCCACATGAAAGATGTTCTCGACAGTGCTATGTTTTACTACCAAGCAAGGGGTGGAGAGGTTAGGGACTAGAAGAGAAGGGGCGGCAGGGCCGCCTTCAGCCATAAGACCGACTTCTGCTGCATCCAGCAACCGAACGATTCTCTTAATGATGGATTCTATGTCCTACACCACATGCTGGAGTACAGACGGGATCACCAGAACCTTCACATGGCACCTAGATCTGGCGATGCCCATATTCTGCAATGGGCAAAGGACATAGGAGATATCGTGGATCATCGACTTCGAGCTGAGTTCTATAACATCCAGCGCGAACTTGCCCAAATCATCATGAATGAGGTCGTCGGAAAAACAGGGATGTTCCATGCAGAAGGACAAATGTCGCGGGAAGACGTCCAAACATGGATAGCCTCTCAGCGTCTCGACATGAAGCCTTTCACTAAGCTCGATGACTATCTCCCTAACATGGATGGATGGCACGACATGATGGAGTAATTGTCGATATATGACAATGTGTCCGTTTAGTCCATACTTTCTTTTATGACAAAACTTTGAGTTATGCACGGTGAAACTTTATTTGTGATGTAATTAAACCGTCCTCCTCCTCGACTAGCAAAATCACTCTAGTTAGGTCATTTTGGGTACGATGAACTTTGTTATTTATGCTTATGATATGTTGTTTCTATTTTTTCCAAGTCTGTCTCTTTCTGTTGCTCAACTATATATGTTGCATATCATCGACTCATGTGACGATGCAGGTGCATAGATCATAGATGGCAAAGAAGTGCTACGCCAGGAGTATATATACGACAAGTGGCCGGAGTGTCAGGCCCAGGTGTACCGGTTTTCGATTTCCGAGCGACATGCAGTACTTAGTTTAGGTTCACGCTAATGCGAGAGAGGGATACGAACTCATGTACTCAAAGTGATAGCTATTCTCGCGTATATCATTGTTTAGATGGATGACGATGTATTTGCAAGTAATCGAGACTTTTGTTTTCTGCACATAAAACAACACCATGGCAATTCTGCTGAAAACAGTGTCAGTCCGGGTTAGTTCCATTCAAATAATACAAGTTAGAGTCCAAAATAAGGGCAAAAGTGTTTGGAAAAGTAGATACGACGGAGACGTATCAAGGCCTAGGAAGGGCACGACGCGGAGCCGGGAAAGACGCGGCAGTGGAAGCCCGCGCGAAGAGGAGTACGAGGGTTCACAGGTTCGGCTGCGGTGGGAATAGTAGGGGGCGGTGAGGCCTCTATGGCAGCGCAGCCAGCCACAGGAGGCAGGAGCATGCGGCATGACTGGCTCTGCTTTGGGCGGCTGGAGCAAGAAGACCACAGGTTGAAGAAGCACTACAGCCGTTGGATGGACATCGTACGGTCACTGGAGCTAGAATTGTTCATATTGACTAAATTGACAAAGCCATCCATCCCCGTCAACTTAGTAGGCCCACAAGTCAGCCTCCCACCAAGGTGGGTCCCAGCTAGCAGGGGGAGTATTCATTTTTTTGTTCGTAATAAGGAGGCACTTCTGGTGGGTCCGAGCTGACAGCGGGAGGAACATTTTTTTCACGAAATACGGAGGCCCGTCCAGTGGGTCCCAGCAGTCAGGGTGGAACCATTTTTTTCATGAAATATGGTGGCCCGTCCGGTGGGTCCTTCTTGTTAGGTGGAGGAATAATTATTTTGCGCATAATAAGAAGGCACTTCCTTGCGGCTGCCATGGACCCAGCTGTCAGCCTCTCCACGTACAGTACTCTTCCGATGGAAGTCGGTCGTTGACCACATTGACCACGCCGCGCCGAGAGCACCACGGCGGTGGACGACGGCGATGCCTAGGAAGGGGATGACGCGGAACCGGGGAAGACGCGGCAATGGAAGCATGCGTGGAGAGGAGTACGAGGATTCACTGGTTCGGCTGCGATGTGAGGCTGCTGTCACCGCAGAATAACAGGGGGTGTGGGTGAGTAGAGGGATGCCCTGGCCAGCGGTGGGAGTAGTTGGGGGGGGGTGAGACCTGCGCGGCAGCACAGCCAACCACGGGAGGCAGGAGCAGGCGGTCGCGCCGGCGCTGGATTTGGCGGTTGGAGCAAGAAGATCAGAGATTGAAGAAACACGATGGCCACGTCTGCTAGAATCGTTTGTTGACGTATATAATAACTAAACAAGTCTTGCATACACGTCAACTTAATAGGCCCACAAGTCAAACCATTCCCTCTTTTTTTTAATAATTTATATATAGCTCATTGCAACTTCTTATGCAATTTCTTGCAGCCCGTTTTTTTGGTTGGCCAGGGCGAGGGTTGAAAATTTAAACAAAATTTTGCATATTTCTGTGGGTTCCAAACTATTTTTAATACTGAAATGTCGAGCCACATTTAAAGTACTTCGAAGATATATTTAAATTAGGTTAATGCCCAGTGAAATAGGAATCTAAAAATGTGAATTTTTTTAGAAATTATAAAGTAATTGCCAATTGGTCATCTGTTTTTATATTTACAGCCCATTTCATATTACTTTCCAGATTTGCAGGCATCTTGAAAGAGTTGCGGCCCATGAGGGCATAGATAAATAAGTAGGCCTGGATTGGGTATTCTTCAGAAAAAATAAACTGGGCTCATTTTCACAGAGAAAAAAATAGCTGGGCTGGTCACATGGTGAACATAAAATATAATCCTGGGATAGACGGGCCACAACCCAGTTCAAATCCTGCTCCGTCTCAACAGTAGCAAAAAAAAACTGCTCGAGCAACTACATCCCAAGTGTCCGCCGATCTTGTGTTGTTCTCTTGTCTATTGACTATATACGCTCACAATGTCGTGGGTCCCAAATGTCAGGAAAACAATAGGAGGAAACAATTTATTTTTCCATACGCTGACATGGTGGGCCCCTACTTTCATCCTCTCCACGTACTTATGCCGATTCCTGTTATTTGTTGACCATGTTGACAACGCGAGAGGGCGGCGCCGTGGCGAGCACACCAAATCGTGCGGAGGACGACGGCGAGGCCTCGGACGTCGGTGTTAACAATTTAGGAGACGGCGGGACGGTGATGCGTTCGCGGAGGCGCAGCCAGCCATGGGAGGAGGAAGTAGGTGGCCCCGCCGGCACTGGTTTGGTTTTGGCGGCTGGAGGAAGACAGGACTGAAGAAACATGACAGACTGTAAAAGCAGCAGGAGTACTTAACAACCTTAACTGAAACCAACAGGGGACTTAACAACCATAGCTAAAAGTAGTATGAGTACTTATACAGGTTTCGTACAAAGCACGCCTCGAACAGTGCTACTTTGCCTACAGTTAACCAAGGGTGAGGCCGCCAAGCCCTAGGACAAGGCCCAGGCGCCACCCCGCGCATCCACAACCATCTGACAGGGGCTTCGTCTCGCAATGTGGTCAATAAAAAGGATATTCGCTTTAGAGCCATGGAAAAGCAGGAACATAATCTTCTGTCCCATTCTCCAAGATGGACAGGCCTTCATTATTCGAGACCACGCATGAATAAGTATCTTTTCACCTCCAAGGGGAATGTAGTAGGTGGACATAAACATCATGTTGTGTCCAAGCGCAAGTCTGACCCGACCATGGTCAGGCATCTGTATAGGAACAATAGAACTGGGCAGTTTTTGTTTCAAGAAGGTCACAGCTGTAAACTGTGTATAAGCAATAGTTTATGAACAACATATATAACACAAAACAGCTCATACAATAAGTTTCTCGACACAGTTGGACCTGTTCAACGATTGTAGCAGTGGCACACATATCCCACGTGGCCTTCCACCATTGAAATGCCCCACGAGGACCTCAAGACGATCAATAAAGTGTAGGAACTTGTGGATGTCATCCCATTCAACTTCAGTGCCATCAGTAACAGCCGAGTTCTTACAGAATAACAAACGAGCAGCCTGCTTAACTACGAAAAAACCTACATGTGCCACCAATTATAAGAAAATATTAGTAAGAAGTAGCATCATCGTGAGAGATTCGTTGCTACTTCTAAAGTTAAATTGTGATTAGTTACACATAATAGGTGGATTAAGAAGGAATCGAGGCAACAAGCAAGAACCAGATACAAAACTAACATGGATGAACAATTGGAACGACGTCAGGGTGGAAGATCGAAGCAAAGAAGAGACCAGGTTCTGCTATTTCCATCAACATTCGTGCGCCAACTTTCAGTCTGTAACACTTGAGAAAGTTTATCCAAGTTCTGCCATAAAAAAAGCAGCGATCTTCTTGGCTCATGAACCCAACTCAGAACTTATATCCATGGCTTGTCTTCACTGTGACCATTAAACTGGTGTATTCAGTTATGGCAAGGCCGAGCATCTTGAGTACATGTGTTCTGGTAGAGCAAATAGTGCACTGCAGGAAAAATAATATGAGAAGACAATGTATTCCCTATCCAAATCTAGAAATAATTTCCTCCTTCATGTCAGTGTTGACCATCGTACTAGTAGTACCTTTTATCCAAATATAGCAATCCAATTTTCAAATTAGTCGATGGCATGTTCAAAAAAACCACACCCTCCCGGATAGAAAAGAGGATTCTAGGAACATACTGTGCGCGTCTTAAAATCCTGTGTTAGGATGAGAAGGAATAAGTGTGGCGTCTCGCCGAGGGAGCATAAACTTGTAGGGTCCTCGCACTTTGGGCACTACAAACGAAACAGACTAGATTCAGTAGGAAGAAAACTGCATCAACGGCGGCGGCTGCCATCACAGGATTTCCCGCGACCAAGGGACTTGGATTTATCGGGAATGGATGAAGAATTCATACCTAGTTCTCCATGAGATAACCCTATGCCATCGCCGAGAGGCGGTTTTCTCTTAACAAGCAAATGAGGGAGAAGGGGATTCAGGCCCAGTGAAATATTGCCGCTTCGTCCATCCAGCTTACTGCTAAAGCTGGAAAGGGGGGGTTGTGATTTGATGGCTCGTTGGGCATTACGGCGGCGCTACGACCGGGGTGTGTTTACCGTGCAGTTGTGCACTCTAATTTGGTGCATATGGCATGTGGACTCCCTTGCCGGATGCCCCACATATCAGCGAAAGCAAGTAGAAAGACAGGAGTAACTAGTTACACATAAATATATTTTTGATAGAGAGATACTCCCTCTGTAAAGAAATATACAAATATATCACAACTTTATACATAAGAAAAATCAAGGGGAATATATATAACATATATAATTATAAAAAACAAAGTTGTTTTTAACACAGTATAGACGAGTTGGTAATGATGGTGTGCCTGCCATCCTGCAATATAGGCCGTCCGATTTATATCTGACGGATAGGAAGGAAACTAAGGCAATTTTGTAAAAGTGTACCCACACACCTCTCCACATTTGCAAATAAGTCCTTCCCTCGTTCATCATTTTTTTCACAAGATAAAATACTCATACAAATGCATCTTGGTGTTACGTGCAACACACGAGCATTATGGGGGTTCAGCTGAGAATATAATACTCAGACAGGCTCACAGTTCTGGATTTTAGGCCATAGGCCCACCCTGCATGTTTGGGGGCCCATGTGTCCTACCTCAGCGCTTTTCATATTGCAAGCAATCAGTACGATGCTGGTTTTAGATGCTGTCGCAAGGAGAATACACAAAATTGAATAAAGCACGACATCTATTGGAATGAAATCGAAGGACAGTTCTTAACCAGCAATGAGAGTTGCTATTCTATCAACGATATACCATGTAATAAATAATACAGTCGTACTACTTATACACACAAGACACTTGTTTCACCATGCCAGATTATTACATAAAAATCTCTCGGAGGATAGATCAGTTCGGCAGTTGCGTGCTTCTATTGAAGAATTTCAAAGTTGATTTGGACCAGCTCTCCTTGACGAGAAAGTTCGATTTTGACATCATCCCCTATCGCAATATATGATTTAGATTTGAACCTTGACCATCCTTTAGCATCAATCATCATGCGACCATCCTTTGTACTTACGGTATATTGAGCAGGTTCATTCACACCAAGCTTGCGCATGGCAAGAGAAACTTGGCCGCGGTCGCCCGGATTGTTGAACGACTCCCTCGTTGCTCTAGGAATTCTCTCTTTGCAAACAAGAAGACATACCCAAACAGTTAGATCAACAAAGTGAATCATGTGAAACAACATGAAAAGAAAAAAGAACGAAGCACTTGAGCGGCCAATGCTTACCAAGAAGGTGGACATGTCGGTTTTTGTAAGGACAGTGGTATATGAAGTGCGAACTACAGCCCTGTCTGTTACCGGTGCAATTGCTCGTTCGGTTTCCGCTGCACGGGCTAGAGCAGATGCAAGTGCAAGTGTTGGTGTAGGTGCCGAAGCCACTGCTGCTGCCAGAGATGGTGCTCCCTGTAGAGCTGGTGCCGGTGTCGGAGCAGGTGCCGGTGTCAATGCCCGATCCTTTGGTAGATCAGCCTGATCCACTGATGCGGTCGGTGCCCAATCCTTAGCTGGGTCAGACTGAGCTATTGCTGCTGTCAGTGCTAGAGCAACTGTTGGTGCTTGATCTGTTGCTGAAGGTGGTACCGATGTGCGAGACAGCAGCGACCGTGTCTGGTCTGCTATGATTAGGTTTCTAACTTGACTAGGCTCCGTGACCATGATCCAGTTTTTTTCTTCATTTCTTTTAAACACGAGAAGGACTAATTATGGCGTTTTTGTTAAACGAAACTACAGTTCATCATAGGGATTCAGCTTGTACTCAGACAACAGACTGATCCAATTTTTTCCAGTAATATAAGTGATCGACAGTGCCTTCGTTACTGACACGACATAAGAAGTGAAACCTGCAAAAATAGCCATCGTAGAGCAAACCAAATGGTTTATTCTGGGATGAATGTCAAATGGCAAAACCTGCATCCTAAAATTGCAGGAAAAGAAAGAAACCATGACATTCCATCAATAAGATTTACTTGATGTGACACAAGTGAATCCTTACCAGGAAATCACTATGTTGAAGTACTAAACAAAATATTGATCGTCCAACTACGGGTGGCATGCACGACCCCCACCTACTCCCACAAGCAGGACAGTCCAAAGGTCGTGAAAAATCGTGTGGACCAAACATCCATGGGACTGGAAATCCTGGTGGGTGGGATAAACCCTGAATGCATACAGATATTGGAGTGTAACCATAATTGATAAATCGTCCTCACAAAAAAGATGATCAGGATACTTCAAAATATAAAGACTAAATTGAGTGGACAGACATTAACATAGACTATTCTCAGGACTGACCACACACCAAAAGCGGCAGTACTAAACAAAACAGGGTTCACAAACACAAATCAAGTATTGACCAATAGTACTTACTACAAACAAGCGAAGTTGCACTAATTAAACTCTACATACTATTTCTTGCCATTGACCTATGGGATGAACCGCGCATAACTGACTAGGCCATGGACTTCGTGAGAGATGTCTACCTGCACCATCACCATCTCGTCAACCTTGGAGAACCTAATAGATTGGTCATTCCACTCATAAACATTATGATAATGACAGGCCGCATCAGATTTGTTGGGAAGATTTACAAGAACCACAACCTTCGTAATCGAAGGCACAACCAGGAAATTGTTGTGGTCAAGTACAGCCTCGAGAACATGCGTGACAACAATGCTACAGGAAAACACTATGTAACGCCCCGAGACCGATGCTCTAGTTGCCTTCCTTTTATTTTAGTTGTTGTCGTGTGGTTATTGTGTTTGTTGCATTATCATAATTATTGTTGCATATTTCATTCCTATATGCTTGTTGCCATGATCATGTTGAGTGCCTTGTCATATTTGCTTCTTGCCTCATGATCATCTTTGTTTACATTGCATTGTGCCTTTTTTCATTTTGCATTTCATCATAATCACCATGTGCATTGCATTCTTCATGATGTTGTCTTGCTCTATGCATGTTGCATGTGACCAAACCCCTTGCTATGTCTCTCAAATCTACCCATGCATCAACACCTCCTTCTTCCTTCTTATTTCCTTTCATTTTTGCTAGTGCCATTTTCTGTCCTCCATAAATGTTCATTCTTTTCCTATAAATCTTGCACATTCCCTATAGCCTATCTGCCAAATTTCACCCTTTTTGAAGTGGTTTTGGTTAGGTTCAAAAATAGAGCAAGTTTGAAGTCAATTCAAAGTTGATTTATTTTTTTATCGGTAAAAGTGCCCAAACCAATTTATTCAAATAGTGCACATTTCAAGGAGCATGAGGATGTTCTCATATCTCTCGCAACCCTCGCATATATTCCTGTGCTTTTCGGTCTTTATTTTTTCTGTCTGAAGAAAAAATAAATGAAAGAAGAAGCAGTAGCAGCCCAGCGTAGCGGCCCACCTGCCACTTACCTGTTTGATTTCAGCCCAGTAAGCCCATCAGAGGCGATCCCTCCTGTTCTTCTCCTACCTCCTGTACGGCAGGCCATCAGGAGGCTCCACGTCGGCAGCCGGCTTTATGTGACGGCCGGGACAGCCTCCCTACCTCCTATAAATCATCCCTCGGTGCCCTAGTCTTCATCCTCCCTGCATTTCACCCTTCCCTTCCTCATGCCGCCGCCAGGTAAGGCACCAAGCTTCACGCCGACGCCATGGCCAAGAAAAGGCCGAGCTCCTCCCCGACTTGACCAGCTCGGCCCGTCCTTCTTCTTCCGCGGGGAGCAAGGCCCGCATCTCCATCTTCTTCCTCGACCTCGCAAGCGTCCATTCGAGCCCGGATCAACCTCCTCCTCGACGTCTTCTTCCCCTGCTTCCTCTGCTTCACGGACCCTGAGCACCGTCGCCATGATCAGCACGTCTTCCCGCCGGCCACGGCCACCCTCGACCTTGTACAACTCCAGCAGCACCCCCACGGTGACGATCAGCTCCTCTTAGCCCTCCTCTCTCATGCGTTTCGTTCCCGTAGACGTTGTCCAGACACGAAGGAACTCACGGTCGCTATGAGTGCCATGGCGTGAGTTCGAGTTCGTCTTTGTGCCGCTGCTTCTTCCCGCTGATCCCGCACACCGCCGTGTGCACACACACACACACCCTCCATGCTCGCGTCCTTGCCAGTTTCCCCACCTCACCGCGTTTTTCTTCCTTGCCACTGCCCGCGTCCGCATGCCCGAGCCGAGCAATGCTCGAGCTTGAGCGCCCCGCATCCCTCCGCTTGAGCACGCCAAATCCCCCTACCAAACCCGCATGCCCGCCACTGCTCAGCCGCCCTCGCCGCCGTCGCATTTGCTCGCCAGCAACCATGGCCGAAGCGAGGCTCAGCCTTGCGCCAGCCCCGCCTTGCGCATCCAGGCCCGCACCCTCGCGTGCTCGCACACACGCATCACAACCCATCGCCCTGTATGCTCCATCCAGGGAGCAGAAGCTCCGTGCAGCTCCTTGACATGGCCGGCCCTTGCTTCCCGAGTACGTCGGAAGGCAAGTCCGGTGAGGTGGCTCTGCCTCCTCTGCTTATTTGCACGCACGCGCGTCCTCTGCACACGTGCTGCCCCTTCGCTGTCACACCTCCACGCACACGCATATGCACGCCCGCATGCCCGTAGCGCCCGCTTGCCTCACCCAGTGCCTGCACGCACATCTCCTTGGCGACCATGCGATGGCCGAGAGCATCGAGCTCACGCGCATCCCTCCCTAGCGAGCCCAAGCACTTGTGCGCCCCATAGCTGCTACCCTCACTGTCTTCCGCACCCCCGCCGGCCCTTTGCAGCCGCGGTTTCTACTGTTCTGCCCGTCTGCATCACCGGCACCATCGTGAGCATCCATGGATCCAAGCTCGGGCATTTCTGTAGCTATTCAAGTTGTTCTAGTAGCCCATTTGTGTTAGCAACTCAGCTGCAACGCAGTGGTCAAAGCACAACGCACACAGAGGAGGTCTTGGTATCAAATCCCAGGGTGCCCCCAATTCTTTTGCCCCTCTTTTCTCTACTTCTTTTACTTTTGCACACACTCAGCCGCTAGGCCAAATCTCCTCCTGGGCCGCTACACTGTGTTGCATTCGGCTCGTGTAGTTTTTTTCCCTTCTCTGTAGTTTTAGTATTTTTCTCAAGCGCATGCATAATTGCATGACTACCACTATATTGCAATGTTAATAACTAAAGATCCATGCATCCAAATGAAACTTGTCATATATGCATCTTGCTCAGTTTTTCATGTACTTCCACAATATCCAACTTTCATTCATGTTAAAAATGCTTACACCTACTTTTGCATTAATTTGCATGGATAACATATTAAAATGGTTTATTTCATAACTAAATAACTGTAGCTCGGATTTAAATGTACTTTATACGTAAATGGGGTAGAAAATGCATAGATTAACATGATGCACTTTGTTTGCATGTGCAATAACTTTAAAATTGTGTATAGGGCAAAACAGTACAAAATTCGTAAATTGCATATGGGGATTTTCCGGAATTGTTGTTTGTTATTTTCGGCCTCATTTAAATTGCCTAGATAGGTAGTTTTGTTGTGCATCAACTCTTTCCATGTTAACCAACATTTAATCTTGTCATGCATCATACCTGGTTGTGCAACATGCCTTGTTCATGTGTTGTTTGTTTACTATGTTGTTTGCTTCTTTCTGGTTGTGCTTCTTCTCGATAGTTCCTGTTTCGTTGCGATCGTGAGGATTCGTTCATCTACACTTGGTTCATCTTCATCCGCTTGTCTTCTTCATGGACTCGTTCTTCTTCCTAGTGGGATTTCAGGCAAGATGACCGTTACCCTGGATCTCATTACTATCATTGCTATGCTAGTTGTTTCGATGCTATCGCTATGTCACGCTTCCTACCACTTGTTTATCAAGCCTCCCAAATTGCCATGTCAGCCTCTAACCTTTTTCACCCTTCCTAGCAAACTGTTGCTTGGCTATGTTACCACTTTTGCTCAGCCCCTCTTATAGCATTGTTAGTTGCAGGTGAAGTCGAAGATTGCTCCATGATGGACAGGATTATGATGGGATATCACAATATCTCTTATTTAATTAATGCACCTATATACTTGGTGAAGGGTGGAAGGCTCGGCCTTATGCCTGGTGTTTTGTTCCACTCTAGCTGCCCTAGTTTCCGTCATACCGGTGTTATGTTCCTTGATTTTGTGTTCCTTACGCGGTTGGGTGATTCATGGGACCCCCTTGACAGTTCGCTTTGAATAAAACTCCTCCAGCAAGGCCCAACCTTGGTTTTACATTTGCCTCACCTACCCTTTTTTCCCTTGGGAGTCGCGCTCCTGAGGGTCATCTTATTTTACCCCCCCCACCCCGGGGCCAGTGCTTGTCGTGAGTGTTGGTCCAACCTGTCAGCTGCCGGTGGCCACCAAGGGCAACTCTAGGCTGGCCTACCAGAAGTTTGACAATCCGGTGTGCCTTGAGAACGAGATATGTGCAGCTCCTATCGGGATTTGTCGGCACATTCGAACGGCTTTGCTGGTCTTGTTTTACCATTGTCGAAATATCTTGTAACCGGGATTCCGAGTCTGATCGGGTCTTACTGGGAGAAGGAATATCCTTCGTTGACTGTGAGAGCTTGTGATGGGCTAAGTTGGGACACCCCTGCAGGGTATAAACTTTCGAGAGCCGTGCCCACAGTTATGTGGCACATGGGAATTTGTTAATATTGGGTTGTAGAGAACTTGACACTTGTCTTAACTAAAACACAACAACCGCGTGTGTAGCCGTGATGGTCTCTTTCCGGCGGAGTCCGGGAAGGAACAAGGTTTTTGGGTTATGTATGAACGTAAGTAGTTTCAGGATCACGCCTTGATCACTTATAGCTTCTCGACCGTTCCGTTTGCTTCTCTTCTCGCTCTTATTTATGTATGTTAGCCACCATATATGCTTAGTCGCTGCTGCAACCTCACCACTTATCCTTTCCTTACCCATTAAGATTTGCTAGTCTTGATACCCATGGTAATGGGATTGCTGAGTCGTCGTGGCTCACAGATTACTACAACAACAGTTGCAGGTACAGGTTATGCGATGATCTTGACGCGAGAGCGATGTTAACTTGTTTTGGAGTTCTTCTTTTTCTTCTTCTTCGATCAGGGGATAGGTTCCAGGTCGGCAGCCTGGGCTAGCAGGGTGGATGTCGTTTGAGCTTCTGTTTGTGTTTCATCCATAGTCGGATGTTGTTCTTATGTATGATGCATTGTTGTATCCCTTGTATGTATCCCCAACTATTATGTAATGGTACGATGTAACTATATCTACCTTGCAGAAGCGTCTCCAATATGCGCTTCTATCCTTAGTGGGACCTTCGAGTTCCTTTAGGATAGGGTCGTATATTGGACGTGACACACTAGTTCAGCACATGTGGCGACAAGGACACAACAACTAGATAGTTTAGTAGTAGAACTCATCCTCAGGTCTTCCAGTTCACACGGCATGACTTTGAGAACTTCATCTCCACCGCGGACCTGGTTCTAATTCAATCAGAAACCATATTTTATTACTACCTCTGTTCAGAAATATATGATGATTTTTGATATTATACTACATATATGACTACATATACTCACAGAAATGAGTGAACAAAGACACTAGAACATGTCCTCCAAGGCATGAGAGAAGAGGGATTACTTGCAATATCCATAACACAAGTTACTGAGGCAAATATACCCTCTTTAAAGGTAGCATTGATGTTCATGAAGTAATCCCTCCGTCCCAAAATTCTTGTCTAGATTTGTCTAGATACGGATGTATCAAGTCACATTTTAGTATTAGATACATCCGTATCTAGACAAATCTAAGACAAGAATTTCGGGACAGAGGGAGTAGTTGAAAGTAATCTATAAGAAATCAGTGTCAACCTCTCGGCTGTTTTGGTCAAAAGAGGAATTTAGAACCGTCATTTGGCACACAAAAATCACATGCAAGATCACCTAGAAAGTTGTACTACTAGTACTAGTACTGCGTGTTAGATTAAAAAACGATCAAGATCGAGAAAAAGATCGTCAAGAAGAGATATTACCTGGACTTGCTTAATGAGGGATCCCGGAGAGGGGGGCTTGGATAGGGCAATGGCTTTGAGTTGTCTGCGGTAGTCTCGGTGGGGTACTTGCGCTTCTTCGTACCATGAGCCTCGACGCTTTTGGCCAGAGCCATAGACATCACGTCGGCCGGTGCTCCAGCGTCCATCCAAGAGAGGAAGCTGAGAGAGAAGAGTGAAATGAGGAACGGGATGAGGGAGAAGCGAAGAGAGTGGGGGTTTTCTTCAAGAGAGGAAGCTGAGAGAGAAGAGTGAAATGATGGTTGCTTCGTCCATCCAACTTATTGCTTGAAAGGAGGGGATTTTGTGATTTGACGGCTCATTGGGCATTACTGCGATGCTTCGATCGGCGTAGTCAACCGTCACTCTACTACAGAGTAATTTAGTGCATGGCTGGTGGACCCCGATGCTGGTTGTCCCGCACGTCAGCGAAAGTGAGTAATTTAGTGCATGGCTGGAGGAGGATCCGCACGGTAGAGCGTGTCCACTGTTTTTCTGAAGAAAAAAATGATTACAGTAAGCGTTTCCACTCTTACGACGGAGGAGTTCAAAACACGGCAGCCACTTGAACATACATAGTGCTCCTACTACTAGGCATGCACAGTGGTTCATACGTCAGTACTACATAATCTTGTTGCTAGTGTAGTAAGATATGACAATAACAAATGACGTTGTGCTCATGTCAACTATATGAACAGTAATGTAGTAACATAGTACCGCTTTTTCGACTGTCCGGTCGAGAATGAAGGGTGAGATCAATGTTAACAAAACTAGGTCTACAGCGCACGGAGAGTATGTTGCTACAGTACTCCACGAAACATGAATCATATGAAGAACGAATCAGTGTTATGCAGGGTATATGAAGGGTGCACGGGATGGGAGCAAAAGTTCCCTTCTCGACCCACTTTTGGGTGTTTGGCAGAGTGCATGAAGGGTGCATGAGTCCACACTAGTAGGTTAACACAAATACACGAAGAGGGAACAACTATATTGAGATGACAATGGAACCAAACACACCCACACGCTTTGTGCTACAGTGACTGATCTGCACCATCTGAGTTTGATCCAACGGTCATGTTGCGTCGAGACAAGGACATGCCCATGTAGAGGGCGCATAAACACCACAGAAGTCCCTCTACTTCTCGAGGCGCATGACGTTGGTGATGCAGGATGCAACCGCCCGTAGAGCCCACTCCCGGTTGACGGGAGCCAGCTCGTCAAAGACGGCATACAATGGCACGAATGGATTCTGGTGACGGAGCCCTGAAAGGATTCGCCCGGTAATGGCGACGGCAGCCCGCAACCCCTCCTTGTCCAGCTCTGCCCCCACCATCACGCGGAGAGGGCTCAGCTCCTCGGAGATATAGGTGAAGAAGGAGACTAGGTCAGGAAGCCGCAGCTTGTTGAAGTCGATCGGGTGGTTGAGCGGGTTTAGCCCGACGGCCGGCATGGTCGCACTAGCACGACGGTAGGCATCGCGCAACCGCAACACGTGCGTGGCAACTTGGTTCACCAAGTGGCTGAGGCGATCCTGGACCTCGTCATGATCGGCCCGCTCGCGCTCCAGCCGGCTCCCCTGATAGGCTATCGTATCTCCTGCCTTCTGCAGCAACGCCGCCGAAGCCTCGAGCATCTTTGTGGTGGACGCCTGCCGCTTTTGAAGCTCCATGAACTCCCGCACATAACGGAGGAGCATGGCACTCCTCTCCTCCTTGAGCTCATGGAGCTCCACGTCCTTGGCCATGAGCTTCGCATACTTGGCCTGGAGCTCCCGTGTCAGGCGCCTCACCTCGGACTCCGTGATCTGCTGCGCCACCATGGCACCATGTAGAAGCAATGGGGAGAGGAAGTAAAGGGGGCAAAACGACTGAAAGGCAATGCAATCTATGGGAAGGCGGAGGGAGCCAGCCGAGGAATGGGGAATCTTTTCATTTTCACCATGGTAAAACACCAGTCAATGACTTCTCACATCAGGGAGCAGTGGGTTTTACAGGCGGAGTCATCGTGACTAATTACTTCCGCGCCTGCTCCCGTCAATCAAAAAATTAAAAATCCTGCCGCGCCTGCTCCCGTCAATCAAAAAATTAAAAATCCTGCCGCACCCAAACACCAGAGCAACACGGCGGCGGATATTTAAATTTACCTGCCAGCAAGTAGATAAAAAAAGGGGTGAGAAAACAAATATGGCGGCGGCCTAGCTAATCGGTCGAACTAGCCCAACTAGCTATCCACCGTGCTTCACTGATGTACTCAGCGGGAAAGGTGGTCTTTCGTGATTTGACAACTCATTTACTTGCTTCGGTGCTACGACCGAGGAGGACCCAGAAAACGCACGGTGGGGCGTCCCACGTCAGGAAGAATATATGCGTGCACCACCCAGGAGGACCCCAAAACTACGCGGTAGGGTGTGCCACGTCTCGGCATGGAGGAAACATGTGCATGTAAAAATATACTGTATCAGACTTAGTACCTATGGTTCGACCTCGGGACCCAGCCAGTCGATCGAAAACACCCCACTAGCTACACAGCTTCATCATGCTAACATGGCATGAAGGATAGGTGTGGTTAGCTCCGTATCGACCGGGCAAAACATCGTCCAAGATTTTTTCAGTTACAATAACACCATGGCGGGCTAGCGCCGCTCTTCGTGTGTGACCGTGCAAAGGTTAGACGATGGAGAGGAGAGAGAGATCGCAGACCTAGGACCCACCAGTAAGTGAGTCAACGGTCATGCACATGTTGACGAGGCACTCCCTCTACTCTACTCAACGTAATACTGTATAAAATCAAGTTATGGGACACAGCCGACAACTGTTCTTGTTTCAGGCTATCGACTTACACTTTGCAGTCTAGGTTGCCTGTTCGAATCTCGTCTTTCAGATTTGTTAGTTTTGGGTCAATATTTGATTAATGACAAGTGGGACCCCTGTGTGTTGTTCCGATATTTCAGTGTAGGATGTTTTTTTGAACAAACACTTTGCGGGGTTAGACAAGTAATGGCACGAGTTACACGTATTTTGCAAGTTTATGAACAAAAATGACAACGACATAGAATATCACATCCACCCCGCAGCTTAGACGCTATGGTGATATGAGTTTTTACATCGTTGGAAGTGAGATCCAATGGCTTGGGAGTAGTCTTTGTAATGATGCACAATTTCCAAACTCTCCAAAGGATTTTTTGCAAATAAAACATTATGGCCTCGTGTGTGCCGCCGCATCTTGGATCCCAACGGCTCCCCGTTGCTCATATTAGGTGCTCCCCATGGCTTAATTACCCGCTACGGTGATACAAACATGTAGGTCGTATGATCAGTAATCAGATGGCACATGCGTAGTACTTGTACTTTTTACGCAATTCCCAAACTCTCTTAGCCGTATATTGCAAAAACATTCAAACCTCCTAGTGTGGGCCGTTAGATCTCCGTGAACTTGTATCACCATAGAATATATGGTGCGGGAGCACCTCATATTCTCCCATGCGACAAAACATAAGGTGTTCTCGCAGCATGGATGCTACGGTGATATGAGCTTTGAGGTCATTTGATCTAAGATCCAATGGCATCTGAGCAGTCTTTGTGCTTGTAAGTAGTGGCCGAACTCTTTGGGGGATTTTCTACAAAAAACCATTCGAACCACCAAGGAGTTGTTGGATCACAAATCGAACGGCTCCCAAGAGCTTGTATCACTAAAGCATCTAAGGTGTGGTAGCACATGATATTCTTACATACAGGAGAATATGATGTCCTCCTTCATCTTAGATGCTACGGTGATACGAGCTTCGAGGTCATTGGATATGGGATTCAAGTGCATCTGAGAAGTTTTTGTACAAATTGTGTGCAATTCTCAAGCTCATCAAGGTTTCCTGTAAAATATGAAGACATCATGTGAGCTGCTATATCCCAGATCTACAAGCTCCAAGCAACTCGTATCGGCATATAGCATCTAAGGTATGGGGCACATGATATTCTCCCGGGGAGGAGGGGTGGGGGTGCACAACTAGTCGGTGTTTGGGAGGATGGGTACAAATATAATCTAAACAACCCTAAATAGAGCTTTAAAATTTTATCTAAGGTCGAGGGGTTGACCCCCGACAATCATAGCTCCGCCTAAACACAACATTTGCATGTACTGTAGTACTAGACTTAATATTCATGTTTCAGTTTCCTGTTCATTTTAAATATTGAATTGAGGACCATGCATGTATTACATTTTACTCCCTTCTTTCCTAAAAATTAGTCTTTTTAGAGATTTCAAATGGACTGGCACATATGGATGCATATAGACATACTTTAGAGTGTCAATTCACTCATTTTGCTCCGTATGTAGTCACTTGTTGAAATTTCTAAAAGACTAATATTTAGGAACAGAAGGAGTATTTTTGAATTCGTGTCATACATGCATGGTTTGGAAAAATAGATGCACTATACTTATTGGATTGTTGTTGTGTTCGTGTGTGTGTGTGTGCGCGCGCGCGCGCGCGTGTGTGTGTGGTCATATGCTTGATACATACAAAGTTTTCTCACCTCCATATTGTTCATCTTTTAAATTTGAATTTGCAATGAAAAACTTACTAGTGATACCATGAAATGTGAAATCCATGTTGAGATCACTATATCACAAACTCACTCTAATTCAAGAACTCGTCATAAATCAATTACCACGTTGAGATTAGTATTTGAAGGAAAATACGGGCATTGTAATACACATAGATTCGTTCGTCAATTTAAAAGATTCCTTTCGTATTCTCGAGTGGTAGGACCCAACAGCATACCAACCAGACCTTGGCTCGTATTGATCCTAAAAAAACCGGGCTCGTGTCCTTCTGGTGGGCGTGCGTGGTATGCACATTAGGCAACCCCAACCAGTCGAGCCTCCGTGTTTCGAGTCAAAATATCTGGCGGCCAGAATTGCAGCCCTAGGAAATTCCCCTCATGTCCCCGGTCCATAATGACTACAGATGAGCAACGGAGGGATGCTTTACTAACTAGACAACATTACCTACCGTGCCAACCACGGTTCAATTCCCTCGGTCGCTGCTCGCCAAGGTCACCCATCAACTGCATTGCCTAGTGTTGGACATGTGTACATGTACGTAGGTCAGGGTTCTGTATGCAGTACCTGTAGTATCTATCTCCCTCCGTATGTACGTGTATCTTAGGAGACAAGATACTGGTCGCACCCCTTGTACCTATATATATGTGCCTAGCGCACGATCAATCAATTACCGATGCACCAAATCATTCTCTACATGGTATCTATCGCAAGTCGATCTCCCCGCTTCCGCTAACCCTAGCCGCCGCCTCGGGCCGCCGCCGCTGCCGCGATCTTCCGCCACCGCTGCCGCCGCCCCAAGCCGCCGCCACCACCCCTCCTCCTCGCGCGCCACTTCCTCCCCACCGCACGCCTCCACGCCGCGCCGCCCCTTCCTGCCGCCGCGCCGCCTCTCCTTAGCCGCGCCGCCGCCTCCCTCCCCACGATCTCATCATCATGTCTTCCAACGCCTCCTCCTACTCCAACCCCTTCGCCGTCGACCCTGCCGAGATCCGCGACATCAACGTCCATGCACGTGTCCCCGTGACCCTCGACGCCTCCAACTCCACGTACTTCACGCTGCTCTTTCGCGAGAACAATCTCGTGGATCACGTGGATGGCACCGTGGACTCCCGCACCATGGTGGACAACGCCGAGTGGACCGCGATCGACGCCACGATCATCCGGTGGTTCTTGACCACCATCTCCAAGGACTTGTTCCACACGGTCGTGAGCGCCGGCGACGACGCCCGCGCCCTGTGGGTCAAGCTGAACGGCCTCTTCACCGACAACAAGCTTCAGCGCCGCGTTTTTTTGCAGCAGGAGTTTTTTGACTGTCACCAGGATGACCAGTCCATTGATGACTACTGTCGCCGCCTGAAGACGTTGGCGGACGAGCTCCGTGACATTGGAGCCAAGGTGGACGACGACCTCCTCCTCAGCATGCTCAACGCCGGCCTCAACGAGGACTTCGGCAACGCCGCCTCCAACCTCACCTTGATGTCGGAGCCCTCCTTTCCCAAGTTTGTGGCGTACTTGAGGTTGGAGGAGCGCCGGATGAAAGGGGTCAAGAAGCATATGCATCACCATGCCCTCGCTGCCGGCACCTCTCGCGGCGCCCCTCCACCGACCGCCCCACCCGCGCCGCGCCAGCAGCCGCCGCCACCAGCGCCTCCGGGGTACTTCCCCCTCCCTCGTCAGCAGCAGCAGGTGACTCCCCCATGGACATACGGCACCAATCCGTGGACCGGCGTCGTCCATGCGTACTCCATGCCGGTCCCTCGGGCTCCGGCCCCGGGCATCCTCGGGCCCCGCCCGGCGGGTCACCAGGCCCTCTTCGCCGGGCAGAACGCTGCTCCATACAGCGGTTATGGTGCCGTCCCCCGCCGCCGCCCGCCTACGGGTCCGCGCCGGCTTATGGCGCCGCCGCCGCGCCGGCCTATGGGGCCGCGCCCGCCTACGGGGCCGCCGCTGCTCCGGCCCTCGGGGCTGCTCCCGCGCCGGCCTACGGAGGGCTCTACCCTCCTCAGGTGCCGCCGCCGTGGGACCCGGCCTTGCTCGCTGCACTTCACTCCGCCCCATCACTGAGCTCCTATGGTGGCGATGGTGACTGGTACATGGACTCGGGCGCCACTGCTCATCCCGGTAACCTCACATCTGCCACTCCCGTTCATACTTCCACCCGTATCACCATTGGTAACGGTTCCTCCCTCCACATTACTCACGTCGGTCACATGTATTTCCCTTCTACTTCCACTCCTGTGCGTATGTCTAATGTTCTTGTGTCTCCTGACTTAGTCACTAATCTTGTTTCCGTTCGTCGCCTTGCTCGTGAGAATCCTATAACTGTCGAATTTGACGATATCGGTTTTTCTGTGAAGGATGCCCGTACACGGATGGTGCTCCACCGATGTGAGAGCCCGGACGAGCTCTATCCAGTGCATCCCTCCGGCGCCACCACCACCCGTCGCCCCGCCGCCTTCGCCGCTAGTGTCGATCTTTGGCATGCCCGTCTCGGTCATCCCAACTCCACCGTTATGCGTCAGATTCTCCAAAGTTTTTCTTTCTCATGTAATAAGGTCGACGATCACACTTGTGAAGCTTGCCGTCTTGGCAAGCACGTTCGTCTTCCCTTTAGCGAGTCTACAAACATTTCCACCTTTCCGTTTCAGTTATTGCATAGTGATGTTTGGACGTCCCCGGTTGCTAGCAACACGGGCTATTTATACTATCTGGTGATATTGGATGATTTTACTCATTATGTGTGTACATTCCCTCTCCGTCGCAAGTCTGATGCTCTTGCCACACTCACCGCTTTTTATTCATATGACACCACACAGTTCGGTCATCCCATTCTTGCCTTGCAAACCGACAACGGCAAGGAGTTTGACAATGTCGCCGTCCGCAATTTACTTACGTCCCACGACACCATCTTTCGCCTCACCTGCCCCTACACGTCTTAGAAGAATGGTCGCGCCGAGCACGTCCTTCGCACGCTTAATGACTATGTCCACACGTTGCTCTTCCACTCCTACGTACCTGCTCGGTTCTGGCTAGACGCGCTCGCGACCGCCAGCCTCCTCATTAACATTCGCCACTGTGGTTCCCGCTGGAACTACACCCCTCACCAGCTCCTCTTCGGTGCGGTTCCATCTTATGATGGTCTTTGCATTTTTGGGTGTCTCTGTTATCCTAGCACCACCTCCACTGCTCCTCACAAACTCGCGCCCCCGTCTCTTCCTTGCATCTTCCTTGGCTATCCTCCCAACACCAAAGGTTACCGGTGCTATGATCCAGTCTCCCACCGCGTTTTCACTTCGCGGCATGTGTACTTTGATGAGCTTGTGTTCCCGTTTCACCAGGTACCATCACCTTCGGAGTCTCCTGCGGTGCGGTTCGTCCCTGCCTCCACCTCTGGCGGACCGCCCATCCGCGCCCCGGGTCCGGCTCTGCCCGCGCTCCCTGCACCGACGGCCCCTGGCGCTGCGCCCCCTGCCGCGGCCCCCGACGCCGCGGCCCCCTCGGCCCCTGGCGCTGCAGCCTCTGCCGCGGCCCCCAACACCGCGGCCTCCTCGGCCGCCGCCGCGACCCCCGTCGCCGTGGCCCCCCTGGCAGGCCCCGCCGCGGCCCCCACCGCGGGCCCCGTCGCTGCGGCCCCCACTGCGGCCCCCGTCGCCGCGGCCCCCTTGGCGGCTCCCGTCGCCATGGCTGCACCCCTCACCGGTGTGGTCACTTGGGCTCGGACTGGGACCCTGCGTCCCAGCACGCGCTACTCATCGGACGAGTATGCCTGCGCAGCTTCTACCTCGACGCCGTCACCGCTCCCCACCTCCGCTCGTGCAGCCCTTCGGGATCCGAACTGGCTAGCTGCGATGCGTGAGGAGTTTGACGCCCTGCAGCGCAACCGTACGTGGCAGCTTGTCCCGCAGCCACCCCGTGTCAATGTCATCACTGGCAAGTGGGTCTTCCGCCATAAGACTCGCTCCGACGGTTCTCTCGAGCGCTACAAGGTGCATTGGGTGGTGCGCGGTTTTCACCAGTGCGTCGGCGTGGACTTCACCGACACCTTCGCCCCGGTTGTTAAACCGGGCACGATTCACGCTGTTCTCCAGCTCGCTGTTTCTCTCACTTGGCATGTTCACCAGCTCGATGTGTCTAATGCTTTCTTGCATGGTCATCTCAATGAGCAGGTATTCTGTCAGCAGCCAACTGGTTTCGTCGACACCGACTATCCGGACCACGTGTGCTTGCTCTCCCGTTCTCTCTACGAGTTGAAGCAGGCACCTCAGGCCTGGTACCAGCGGATCGCGGCCTTCCTACAGCAACAGGGGTTCCGGTCCACATGGTCCGATGCCTCCCTGTTTGTCTACCACCAGGGCCACGCCACCGCGTACCTCCTCCTATACGTCAATGACATCATCCTGACTGCGTCCTCGCCAGCGCTTCTTCAGCAGATCACAGCTCGCCTCGGCACCGAGTTCGCTCTCAAGGACTTGGGCTCTCTCCACTACTTCCTCGGCATCGAGGTAGTGCGCCGGGCTACTGGCTTCTTCCTGCACCAGCAGAAGTATGCCTACGAGCTTCTGGAGCAAGCGGGCATGCTTAACTGCAAGCCTGCTTCCACGCCTGTCGATACGAAGTCTAAGGTGTCCGCCGTTTAGGTGTCTCCGGTGTCCGACGCTCCCTTCTACCGCTCCATCGTTGGTGCGCTTCAGTACCTCACACTGACGAGTCCGGACATTCAGTATGATGTCCAGCAGGTGTGCCTTCACATGCATGCTCCTCGTGACACCCATTGGGCTCTCGTGAAACGTATACTTCGGTACATACGTGGCACCACAGCCATGGGTCTCACCTTGACGGCCTCGCCAGACACCAGCCTTGTCGCCTACTCCGACGCCGACTAGGCTGGGTGTCCCGACACTCGACGCTCCACCTCCGGCTACTGCGTCTACCTCGGGCCCTCTCTGATTCCATGGTCATCTAAAACGACAACTCACGGTCTCACGATCGAGCGCCGAGGCCGAGTATCGGGCCGTGGCCAACGCCTTCACGGAGTGTTCCTGGCTACGACAGCTACTCCAGGAGTTGCTATGTGAGGTCACCAAGGCGACGCTCGTCTACTGTGATAACGTCTCCACGGTGTACCTCGTTGCCAACCCTGTCCATCACCGACGGACGAAGCACATCAAGCTCGACACCCACTTCGTCCGGGAGCACGCCGCACTTGGTCGTGTTCGTGTTCTCCATGTTCCCACCGATCAGCAGTTCGCCGATGTGATGACGAAGGGGCTAGCTACCTCGACCTTCGAGGGGTTTCGGTCCAGTCTTTGCGTCATCGGCGACGCTTCGACTGTGGGGTGGGGGGGTGTTGAACATGTGTACATGTACGTAGGTCTGTGTTCTGTATGCAGTACCTGTAGTATATGTCTCCCTCTGTATGTATGTGTATCTTAGGAGACAAGATACCGGTCGCACCCCTTGTACCTATATATATGTGCCTAGTGCATGATCAATCAATTATCGATGCACCAAATCATTCTCTACACCTAGTACTACTACTACTACTACACCAGGATGAGCACAGAATTGAACCCATTTGTTCGTGCCTAGTACTTGAGTTAATATATCAGGCAATGCACTAGTACGGAAGGATTATCCTTTTACTCTGCATATATAACTTGTCTGAAGTCTAACTAAGCAAAATGTTTGACCAAATCCTTTCTTAAGAAATACAACAGGACAAATGTATGGCTTGAAAATTTATTGCATGATGCAGGTTATGATATTGTTTCGAATCCTGGATTTTAAATTTCAAAAAAATCCAAAAGTGACCAGAAATTCTTGAAACCGAGCATGGTCACGTGATATGGCACAAATATTCCTTCATAAATTCTTTCTTCAATTTGAGACAAGCTGCTTATGACAAGTTGCACAGATGAAGAGCCAAGGTATTTTGGAACAAAGACCTGTCACGTTAAGGCGAACGCTTTCACTATCGAAACCATGGGCGTTTACGCGCCGCCACGAGTCCCGCTTCTCATCGGCAGGTGCCGACCGAGCAAGCGTGTGAGTCGATGGGAGGTGTGCGAGCAGAATGCTGCGCCGGCTGACAGGGAGGTGTGTGAGTAGACCGCTGTGCAGGATCTCCAGGAGGCGAGCCCTTTGACCAGGCTCCTTCGCCCACCTTCATCCCAACTGCTCCCACTTTTAATGTCGACGGCGCTGCAGTTTAAAATAAACCCCGCACTACCCAGTATCACTACAATCTTCTCTCTTCCTCTCCAATTCTCCTGTCGTCTACCTCCAACCAGCCTGACCTAAACGTACACCATGCCGCATCATGATGGTCTGCTCTTATTCTTCCAGTTTCATGAGGAAGACACCAAACTGGAGTCTCAAGAACATAAGGCGCTTTGGGACGAGCTTGAACTGGCCTTGCGGGAAGACGCGTCACCTGTCCCCGCTCCAGTTCCGGCTCCCGTCGCCCCGACTATGCCAGCACCCTTCCCTGTGGCATTGATGGGCTAGGAGCCACACATTGTCGCCGAGCTTGATGCCACGGGGTTCCACGAGGTCCCCGCCGACTTTCATGCACCCGTGCACCTGCCAGCGCATGCGCCTGCGCGTGCACTGACGTGCGCGCCCGTGCCAGTGCCCGTGCACACGAATGTCTCCGCCACGCCGTTGCCAGCGCCTATCCCCGCGTGGGTGCCAGTGCCCCCCTCAGCGGCATGGATGGCCGCTGTCGACCGCTTCCTTGCACCAACGCCAGTCGCCTCCTCCCGGCAGTTGACTCGCTCTGAAGTCCAGAACATTTTGGCCTTCCTAGAAGCTAGGCCAACGTCCAGGAGTACGCCAACAACGGCGCAAGATGCCGCCGTCGCCATCGGTCAGTTGCCCGACGACACACAGAGCACGGCAGAGGAGCCGCTTCTCACCGCAAGACGCCCCCGCCGCCGCCACGTAATCTAAATTTGCCATGAAAAACATTCGGATTGCCATGCTTAAAATCCGAACGTTTACCATTTCTGTTTATTTTAGATCGATTGTCGTATAATTTAAAGTCGGAGTCAGACTGAACGAAATCTATGGTTTGATCCATTCAATGTTCTCCTAGAGTCGTATCAAATTAAATATAAAACTTCATCAAGCCACATGTATTCCTTCAAGCCAAACGACCTAGACTGCTTCAATGTCGAGCGCTCAACACGTTTAGCGTGCAGTTAATTTCATGCCAAAAATAGTGCTAATCACATAATAACACGCAAATAATATCTTACTTAATATCCGCATGCACTTAATATACTTCCAAATTAACGTGCATTGCACGTACACACTGACTAGTGCTGCTAGTATGTGAAATTGGTGCCATAACTTGTGAACACGTCCAGATATGATCAACGGCAACATCGGTCGTGAGTTCTTCGTGTTTGCCCGTGCGTCTAAACGCAGAAGGGGAGGAGAGAGAGAGCACACATCGAACCCACCAGTAAGTGAAGGCGAATAGTACGTGCTAACAAGGCGGTCCCACTAATGTACTAAAAATAATATTACATGTTATCCATTAAATAGGCCGTGGTAATATAAAAACATTATGTGAACAAAGGGGAGTACAACAAACATTGTTGTTCTACGTATGTTGCCTATTGACGTGCGGCTTGAAGGCCCTAGTCGCATGTTCGATCCTCGTCCTTTATTGTTTAATTTGTATATGGGTCCAAATTTGCTTCATGACAGGTGGGCCCCATGGTGTGTAGTTTGTAGCACTTTAATTTGTGGGTCGAAATTTGTTCCATTCCAACTGGACTATCAGTGTGTAGTTTTGTAGCTTATTTATAATAATTAAAGAGAACAACAGAATTTTTTACAATGCGACATTGAAGGCGAGCAAGGACGTGCGAGAGAGCGATGACCGAGCCAGAGGGAAATCAACTAGGGGAGCTGCGGGGGTTGCAACGGTGTTTGGAGTAGTTATGGGCCCAATGCTACAAAAATATAATCTAAACCGACCGGAATAAATGCCTACACAAATTAATCCAAGGTTGGAGTGCCCCTTGCAATGTAAATAGGTCCGGGTTTGCGAGGGATGGAGAGGTAGCTTCAATGTGTGGAAGATACGGCGTGAGAAAGCGAGGTCAATCGAGAGACATATAGATAGAGAGACAAAGTGAGTGTGATCTGACATTCATTGAACATATATATATGCTCTGGAGAGATATTGTCCGATTGAGCTTTTGGCAAGGGTGAGGGCTGTAAGATAGAGCTTGAGAGATAATCCAGTCACAGACATGTAGATATATTTTGTGCGAGGGAGGAAGCAAGGTCAATTGATCACGTATATAAAGGGAGAGAGATTGAGCAAGTGTGGGTTGTCGTGCGATCGAAAGAGTGAGAAGGGTTGGAGAGAGTGACCTAGATAGACAATGTGCATGAGAGAGTATACAATGTGAGTAGGTCGAATTGGGCTCAAACATGGTGATATATCGTTTTTGTTGGAGAAAGAGCGAGGTCAATCGAGACATACAAAGAGAGAGAGGGAGAGATAGAGATAGAGATAGATAGATAGATAGATAGATAGATAGATAGATAGAGAGAGAGAGAGAGAGAGAGACTGAGCGAGCGTGCCCGCCATGAGGTCAAAAGAGTGGGGCGGCTTGGATGGACTGACCTAGATAGACAATCTGCATTAGAGAGTATAGAGTGTGTCAATCGAGGCCCGAACAGGGGGATATATCATTTGTGTGTGAAAGAAAACGAGGTTAATCGAGACTCAGATAAAGAGAGCGAGATTGAGTGAGTGTGGCCCACCGTGTGGAAGAAAGAGTGAGACAGTCTCGAGAGAGTAACCTAGATAGACAACATGCATGCGTGCACACGAGAGGTTGGGGGGCTAGATAGGCAATGCATGTATCTAGCGCGAGAAGGTGGGAGGGAGAGGGAGAGAGAGAGAGAGAGCTCGGCATGGGGTGCAATGGCGGGTGTGTGTGTGAGGTAAATACATTTGGTAACAGAGTGGGAAAAGGGGGTTCTGTAGTTGAGAGAGTTAGAGATCAAAACATGGAGAGAAAGAATGAACGTGTGTTGGAAACCGATAGCTTCCTAAGGTGGTTAGGAGAGGAAGATTGACCGATATAGGAAGTATGTAGCGTGTGTGCCAAGGGGGGGGGGGTGCTAAAACCAACATTTGAATGCAGATAGTACGAGACTTAATATCGATGTTTCGATTCGGTGTACATTGTAAGATTTGAATTGAGGACCATGCATATGGGTAATTATTTCGAATTCGTGCCATACTAGGTTTCGAAAAGTTGACATTGACTCGATTTGTTGTGCTATTTTGTAGGTCATATGTTTGAATCCATCCAAAACTTTTCTCACTAGCATGGTGTTCATCATATACATATGAGTTTGTATTAAAAAAGTAGTGTGGATACATTGAAATGCGAAATCCACGTTAGAATTGGAGATCGCTGTGACACACACTCTAATTCAAATAACTAATTATGTGACACACACTCTAACACTATTAGGGAAAACCTTATACACAGAATCTTAGCAGCAGCACGACTCAAAAAGAAGCACTACTGCTAATTAGCAGTAGCGTGGGTATGCAAAACCAGCTACTGACACAGCGTTAGCAGTAGCGCCCGCAGTATAACCCGCGCTGCTACAAATATTGACCGACAGTATCCACAAACCTACGTTTAGCAGCAGCACGGTGCCACGACACGCGCTACTGCTAACGTTGTAGTAGTAGCGCGCTTTTTCTGTGGTTGCTGCTGCTAATTTTCAAATTGGGCACACTGTTGGTCCTGCTTAGCAGTAGCGCGTGTGTGGAAAGCGCGCTGCTGCTACTCTCTTATCAGCAGCGCATTCTACATCCCACGCTACTACTAAGCCGCAACAAACCACCACCTTTCCCCACCCGTCCTCCCCTCCCCCACCTCCTCTCTTCCCTTTCCCCTACATCCCACATCCTCTCTCTCTCACTCTTCTTCTTCCTCAATACTTCTCCCCCCATTACTCTCCCTCTTCTATCTACCTTTCTCTCTATTCATTACTCCTAGCTAACTACACCACTTCCATTAATGCATCTCCTTTCTCCTTTTCCTTCCCCCTCCACTAGTTCAAGTTGTCTCCTCCCAAATTAGCTAGCTAGGTAGATGTAGCATTTAGTTAAGTGACCTATTTGCCCCTAACTAGATCTATCTTTGTCAAAAGAGCTTTGTGCACTTCTGATCTCCCTACATCATCATCTCCACCGTGTGCTCGATCTCGAGATAGAGGTGATTAAAATTTCATGCTTTTGCAAAATGGAAATATGTTTATGTGTGTGTGATATGATAATTGGGAGATATGATGGAAATTGTGTGTGTGGCATGAGTTGATGCCAAATTGTGCTTTTGAGTTGCTTATGGTTTGCTGAAATGTCGATTTATTTCTGTTTCAACGAATTCTGGGAAACTCTAGATCTATATATTTCCTGTTTTTAGGGAAGGTCATGCCGAATTTTTGTATGACTTTGATGCATGCACGCATTTTTATAATCAATTTGTGTATTATTACCGTGCGGATGTTCACGATGGTCAGTGGAACGATGGTGGACAGGTGGTTGCGGTCGGCGGTGCAGGACATGAAAGAAAATAACCAGACAGAGGTTTTACGTCCGTGTCGAAAATGCAAAGGAATAGTTTGGCTCGACCCCCATGACGATGGTCATGTCGAAGGGCACCTTCTCATGACTGGTTTGATGGATGGCTATACTCGGTGGATAATTGAAGATGAGGATGACGATGTTGAGGATGCCGACAAGGCAGGCAATGACGACACGAGGCAAGACGAAGAGATGATTGATAATGGCGGCAGGGAAGAGGCCGGACTTGTCGGCGGAGAAGGGGCTGGACATGGCGGAGGAGAAGGGGCCGGACATGGCGGCCGAGAGAACGTGGACTCCATGCAGCAGACTTCGTCGGTACTAAGTTCAATCATGCGGCACCCTCATGTTCAAGTACTGCTTTGCAAGGAGACGAGTACTGAGAGAGCTGCTTCAAGAGAGGAGGCTACAGGAAGTGATCGTTGTGATACTAAATGAGCTTGAGATGTACTTTCCGCCGGCGTTCTTTGACGTGATGGTGCATCTGTGTGTCCATATTCTGGAAGACAAAATAGACCTGGGGCTGTCATTCCTGCACAACATGATACCGTTTGAGAGGATGAATGGGATCATCTAAGGATTCGTTTGTAACATGTCCCGTCTGGATGGAAGCATCGTCCTGGGCAATGTGACACAAGAGTGCATCTCTTTCTATGAGAATTTTCTATATGGCACAGACTACCCGCCTGGTGGTAGTGTTGGTTTGCACATTAACAAACACGATGGGAGGCTTGAAGGAGAAGGTCAGTGCAACGGTCACAGGGAACTGCACGTGGCATACTCAGATCGACGCAGTGACTTTGATAGAGCAAACTTGGTAGTGCTACAACACCTAGACGAGGTAGATCCTTTTGTGGCACGGCACAAAGAAATTATCGCAAAGAGGAATCGTGACCGGGGGGTATGCTGGACAGACGCCGAAGTTACTAGAGAGCACAACTCCACTTTGCTGCATTTGTTCAAAGAGCATATTATTGCTAATCCCCCGAAGGAGGGATCTAAGGACGGATTGCTCATATACGCCTGAGCACATGGCCCCTCGCCCAACCTTGTAACCTATCCGGCATACGATATCAACGGATACACGTTCTACACGGAGGCCAAAGATATGGACAGTGATGATCAGAACTCACGATGGAATGCATGACCGGCAGTGACAATAGCGTAACTGAACGATTTTATGGGAGGGTCGAGGAGATCTGGGAACTTGACTACTCTGGACTGCACAACACAACGATGTTCCGTGTCAGATGGGCTAAGAATGTCGAAAGAGAAAACCGGATTTTCACTACCATGACTATACCCGACACCAAGAGCGATACCGTGAACGCTATCACAAAAAATGAGCCATGGGTACATGCTAAGCACATGACACAATGCTTCTTCATAACCGACCCGCGCAATCCCAGCCGTGTTGTCATGAGGAGAGGCAAAAGGAACATCATTGGAATGGATGGAGTCACCAACGAGGAAGACTACGATCAGTACGGCAACCCAATGAGGGAAGATGATGATGATGTTGAAGTATACGTCAAAAGAAGAATGAATACTACATTACGTAAGAAAAATCGTACTCCATTGAAAAGGCAAAGTCACAATGAGGGGCTCAATTATTCTTCAACGAACAAGAAGGGAAAGAAGCTGACTCAAAAACGAAAACGTCAATGCTGAGGAACCGTATGTTATCGGTCAAATGATGTAATATATATGTTCCTATTTTTATACCTACTTAGCCATTTTTATGCATGGGTCCAATGATGTAATATATATGTTCCTATTTTATATACATACTTAACCGTCAAATGATGCAATATATATCGCCTTCCCTTCGTTCACTGCTCTCAGAAAAGAAAAGTGAGAGAAAATAAAGGAAAATAAAATAGAAGGAAACAAACAGGAAAAATGTTATACTGGTTGTAGCAACAACGCTTTTGTGAGAAAAGAGCTACAGCTAGTCAAGATAGCAGTAGCAGTTTCTAAGAAAACCGCTATAGCTACCTGTAGTAGCTATAGCGCCTATCTCGTAAATGCGCTACTGCTATTCCCACTTAAGCCCGAAAATCCCCACTCCTCTCGTCCCACCTCTTTTCCCACAAATCCCCCCTCTCTCTTCCCCCGTCGCGTCATCGGAGCCCTGCCCTTGCCGCGCTGCTGCCATCGCCACGCCGCTGCCCACGCCGCGCCCTGCGCTCGCCGCGGCCCTGCACTCACCCCGACTCCGACCCCAACCCCGGCGCCGGCTCTGGCCCCGGCGCTCGCCCATGGCCCCGGCCCCGACCCCGACCCCGACCCCGGCTCCGGCCCCGGCGCTCGACCCCGACCCCCTCCCAATCTCGGCCGTCGTCCCTCTGTAAGCCCCCAACCGCACCTCCTCTCTCTGGTTGCTAGGGTTTTTTGGTTAATTTACTTAGGTTTTAGTTAGGGCAGATGGTTAATTAGGTTATATATTTAGTTATGAATTTAGCTATGTTTTTTCTTCAAATTATATATTTTTCTTCCTTTTGTATGCAAATTTGAAGTGGACATGTGATATGTGGACATGTGATGTTTTGGACATGTCATATTTGAAATTTGGACATGTCATGTGGACATGATGATTATGTGCAGGGTAAATGATCCGAGTGGCCTATGTTATGGCAGAATGTTGATTCATTTCCATTCCGGTGGATTTCAGGCGCTCGATATGTCCATTTTTTAGCAAAGGTCATGCCAAAAATTTCCGTGAATTTTGGCATGATTTGTGCTAGATGGTAGGCATATCGAGTCCTGGGAGTAGCGAGGAAACGACATTCTGGCAACATAAATTTCTTTTTTATGTCATTTCTCATTTTTTTCATAGTTTTAGAATTAAACAAGGAGACTTAGTCATAGGAAACATGTTGAACAACGAAGAAACTGGGCCTTCTGACCAAGATGCAGACAAGATGGATTATGAGGGTGAACAAGAGTACCTCGACTATTTGACTGCTAAGCAAGGTTAATGTTTGTAGGTCGGCCTCGATGATGGTACCGATGCCGACATCGACACTGACGACGCCGGCACGGATGGTGGCGCCGAGTCAGCCGGGGAAGGTATCGGCGGGGAAAATACCGGCATTGAAGGTACCGGCGCTGATGGCATTACAGAAAAGAAGAAGCAGAAGAAGCAGAGGATACGAAAACCTAACAAACTAGGGATAGGACGACTAGTGATCACAAAGATGGTACCTGGCAAGTTTGAGCCATTAGAGCCAGAAGAACCTCGCAAGTGCTATGGGAACCAAGTAGGATGCATACTACGGGAATGTGCGAGCATCAACGACGATGACTTAAGGAGTAAAGAACATTTGACGCAGTTGCTCCAGATGAAGTTGCACAAGAGATTCAAGTTCCCCGACCGAGATGATAACATAGAACAACCGTGGGTTGATCCGAAGATGAAAAAGATTAACAATCACGCCATGGGCATGTTCAGCAATGATTTGGCCTCCTGGAAAGGGAGGGTGAGAAGAGCTATTGAGTGTGAGGAACCCCTGTCCAAGATTCTAGAGGAAAATCCGACACTTACGGAAGAGGAGTCCAAAAAGTTCAAGGACACTTGCACTACCGAGGCAGCCAAGGCTAAGGCTACGAAATTCAAGAGCCTTCAGCAAAGGAACACGGGCAAGCATCGCCTCGGAAGCTGTGGCTACCTCAGTAAAAGGCCCATATGGGATAAGGACGACGCAGAACGTGAAGCCGCCGGTCTCCCGGACCCCTTCGCGAAGGTCACCAAGCCCTTGGAGTGTGACTTCATCAGGGCCCACTACAAGTGGGACAAGGAAAAGAAGGTTTTCTACACGGACCAGATCACAAGGAAATTGATCAGACTACTGTTAATTATTCTTTTACCACCTTACATTTAGCTCCAGATCTAGTCGACTACACATTCCTAAACAGTTCACGCTCCTTCTGCAGGAGAAGCAACAACTGCTTTCAGCTGAAAGCCCTACTTCTTCGATGAGGCTCAAGTGGGACACCCATCTCAACCGGGCCTTGAACAAACTTAAGGGACTCCCTTTGGACCAGCGGCCGCAATATGGTCATGTGCATGGAGCTGGAGACGGTGCCACGTGGAAGGTGTTTTACAACGAGTGCCCAGAGGCCAAGAAGCAGAAAAAGAAGTTTAGTCAAGCGGACATCAACAAGAAGGTGAAGCTTGTAGTCGAGAAGAAAGCAACAGAGGACGCGAAAAAAATAGCCGAGGAGAAAAATGAGTTGCTACAGCAGGCAGTCAATGCAGGTGTAACTGCCTGCAGAAATGATTTTGCTACTAACTTGGTTCCAGCTATCATCAACTGGACGAAGGAAAATCCAGACAAGATGGTACATGATTTCCTGTTGCCCAGTTTTGTCGGGAGCAACTCCGTGAACATCAACACCACCGCACCATCACTTGCTCATGCAACCGGGCCTTCTCTCGCACTAGCTCCCTCTCATTGCAGCCCGTCCTCAGTCTCTGGCGCGCTAGGTGGGCCTTCATCTTTGGCTGAGCTCGATGACCTCACGGTAATTACATGTCGCACCAACATATATATATATATATATATATATATATATATATATATATATTCCATTTTCGTTGCCTTTCGGATGTTTTATGCCACAGACATGTGTTTGCAGGCCGAAGAAACCCTGTGCACCATACTCTACTTGATCAAAGGCCAGAAGGTGGACATGGGAAAGGGGATGATAATGAACCCCTTGCTACCCATGTTCCACAACCAGCCGATCCCCGCTGGGCACTTCAGGGTTAACTTGTCCGGTGTGAAATCAGGGCACGAGGATTTGCCTCCTCCAGTACAACATCTGGGAGAGGACAACGAGACCCCGCCGCGGATTGGAAGCTGCAAGGGTTGGGTGCTGCTATGGCCGAAGAATCTTATTCGTCTAGTGCCGGCCGAGAGCACACCAATAACCACACATGAACAAGCATGTGCGGAGACCACCACCCCGCCTATGCAATTACCAGCTCATGTAGTGCCAGGTGAGAGAGGCAGACGACGTGATGAAGCGGGTGCAATAGTACTGGCTGATGTAATCGGTCCTACAGAATAGAGAATGGATGATGAGACGGAGGTCGACCCAATGGGTTTCTGATACGTCTCCAATGTATCTATAATTTTTGATAGTTCCATGCTATTATATTACCGCTTTTGGATGTTTATGGGCTTTATTTTACACATTTATATCATTTTTGGGACTAACCTACTAACCGGAGGCCCAACCCGTATTGCTATTTTTTTTGCCTATTTCAGTATTTTGAAGAAAAGGAATATCAAATGGAGTCCAAATAGAATGAAACCTTCGGGGGCGTGATTTTGGAACGAATGTGATCCAGAGGACTTGGAGTGCAAGTCAAGAAGCAGCCGAGGCCTCCACGAGATAGGAGGCTACGCCCCCCTATAGGGCGCGCCCCCTATCTCGTGGGCCCCTCGGGCGTCCACCGACATACTTCTTCCTCCTATATATACCTACGTACCCCGAAAACATCTAGGGAGCCAACGAAACACAATTTCCATTGCCGTAACCTTCTTTATCTGCGAGATCTCATCTTGGAGCCTTCGCCGGCACTCCGCCGGAGGGGGAATCGACCATGAAGGGCTTCTACATCAACACCATAGCCCCTTTGATGAGTTGTGAGTAGTTTACCACAGACCTACGGGTCCATAGTTATTAGCTAGATGGCTTCTTCTCTCTTTTTGGATCTCAATACAATGTTCTCCCCCTCTCTTGTGGAGATCTATTCGATGTAAACTCTTTTTGCGGTGTGTTTGTCGAGATCCGATGAATTGTGGGTTTATGATCAAGTTTATCTATGAATAATATTTGAATCTTCCCTAAATTCCTTTATGTAGGATTGAGTTATGTTTGCAAGTCTCTTCGAATTATCAGTTTGGTTTGACCTACTAGATTGATCTTTCTTGGCATGGAGAAGTGCTTAGCTTTGGGTTCAATCTTGCGGTGTCCTTTCCCAGTGACAGCAGGGGTAGCAAGACACGTATTGTATTGTTGCCATCGAGGATAAAAAGATGGGGTTTATATCATATTGCTTGAGTTTATCCCTCTACATCATGTCATCTTGCTTAAGGCATTACTCTGTTCTTATGAACTTAATACTCTAGATGCAGGCAGGAGTCGGTCGATGTGTGGAGTAATAGTAGTAGATGCAGGCAGGAGTCGGTCTACTTGTTGCGGATATGATGCCTATATACATGATCATGCCTAGATAAATCTCATAATTATTCGTTTTTCTACCAATTGCTCGATAGTAATTTGTTCACCCACCGTAATACTTATGCTATATTGAGAGAAGCCACTAGTGAATCCTATGGCCCCCAGGTCTATCTCTTATCATATTTGCTTCCAGTCTACTTTTATTTGCATCTTTACTTTTTGCATCTATATTATAAAATACCAAAAAAATATTTATCTTATCATACTATCTCTTTCAGATCTCACTTTCGCAAGTGGCTGTGAAGGGATTGACAACCCCTTTATTGCGTTGGTTGCGAGTTCTTTGTTTGTTTGTGTAGGTGCGTGGGACTTTTGAGGAGCCTCCTACTAGATTGATACCTTGGTTCTCAAAAACTGAGGGAAATACTTACGCTACTATTGTTTCATCACCCTTTCCTCTTCAAGGAAAACCAATGCAAGCTCAAGACGTAGCAAGAAGGATTTCTGGTGCCGTTGCCGGGGAGGTCTTCGCTCAAGTCAAGACATACCAAGTACCCATCACAAACCCATCTCTCTCGCATTTACATTATTTGCCATTTGCCTCTCGTTTTCCTCTCCCCCACTTCACCCTTGCCGTTTTATTCGCCCTCTCTTTCCCAATCTCCTCCTCTCTCTTTCGCTTGCCCTTTTGTTTGCTCGTTTGTTTGGATTAGATGCTTATTTGTTGCTAAACAGAGAACCTAAGATCTATGGATCCTCATCTGCTTGCTAATCTTTTTAAGAGATCCAATTATGATGAACCAATTGCTAGTGAGTTTTGTGCACTAGATTATCTTTATGAAGCTTTGCTCAAAATTTGTGAATCTGAAAATCATGATGAAGAAATTTATGAAGAGATTCACGATAACTCCTTGAATAAAAAGCATGATTGCAATGATTTTCCTATAAATTCTCTTTATGTCAATTGTGCTAATAATATGCAAAACCCTAAGCTTGGGGAGATGCTAGTTTTGCTATGTCTACTACTTGTTTCAATGATCATGATTGGGGTGATTCTTCTTATAACCTTGAAAATTTATGTAAGCCCCATGATGAATATGAGATTGATAATAATGTTTGCAATAATATTGAAAGTGGGTTTGCAAGAGTGTCAACTTTAGATCCCACATATTTGGATTATGTTCAATCTTATGATATTTTTGATAAAAGAGGGTTCGGAAAGGTCATGACTTTAGCTAATGTTAATCCCACTATCTTGGAAGAGTGTCAACTTTGCATGCATGTGGATCATGTTGAGAATATGTTTTGTGATAGCTATTTTGTTCAATTTGCCAATGATCCTACATGTAATTATTATGAGAGAGGAAAATATGGTTGTAGAAATTTTTATCTTATTAAATTACCTCTCGTCGTGTTGAGATTGCTATAGTCTCTTTCTTCTTCCTTGCATATGCTAGTTTTTGCTTGCCTTGCAAATTTGTTTTCTTATAATATGCCTATGCATAGGAAGTATGTTAGACTTATATGTGTTTGTCACGGGTTTCATGATGCTCTCTTTGTGCTTCAATTCTTGTCTTTCATGTGAGCATCATTAAAATTATCAATGCCTAGCTAGGGGCGTTAAACGATAGCGCTTATTGGGATGCAACCCAATATTTTTCCTTGCTGTTATTTAATAAATCTTGCATCTACCTTCTGTTTAGATGTGTTTTTATCTTTTAAGTAGTGTTTTTGCCAAGTAGAACCTATATGATAACCTATGATGATAGTTGATTTGATTATGCTGAAAAACAGAAACTTTGCATGAACGAATTTAGTTTTGTTAAGTCACAGAAACGTGCTTTTGCGTTGATTCTTTTTGCTGCTGATCAATAGGAAAATTGTCCAGGACTTCCTATTTTAGTAGGATTTTTAGATAAGTTTGCATTAGTTACAGATTGCTACAGACTGTTCTATTTTTGACAGATTCTGTTTTTCGTGTGTTGTTTGCTTATTTCGATGCATCTATGGCTAGTAAATTAGTTTATAAACCATAGATAAGTTGGATTACAGTAGGTTTAACACCAAAATAAATAAAGAATGAGTTCATTGCAGTACCTTATGTGGTGGTTTTCTTTTCTTTCACTAACGGAGCTTATAAGATTTCCTGTTGAGTTTTGTGTTGTGAAGTTTTCAAGTTTTGGGTAAAGCTTTTATGGATTATGGAATAAGGAGTGGCAAGAGCCTAAGCTTGGGGATGCTTGTGGTACCCCAATATATTGAAGGATATCCAAAAGCCTAAGCTTGGGGATGCCCCGGGAAGGCATCCCCTCTTTCGTCTTCGTTCATTGGTAACTTTACTTGGAGCTATATTTTTATTTGCCACATGATATGTGTTTTGCTTGGAGTGTTGTGTATTATATTAGTCTTTGCCTTTTAGTTTACCACAGTCATCCTTGCTGTACACACCTTTTGGGAGAAGCCTATTTTGATTAGAATTTGCTAGAATACTCTATGTGCTTCACTTATATCTTTTGAGCTTGATAGTTTTTGTTGTAGTGCTTCACTTATATCTTTTATAGCACGGCGGTGGCTTATTTTTGTAGAAATTGCTAGTCTCTCATGCTTCACTTATATATTTTTGAGAGTCTTTTAGAACAGCATGGTATTTGCTATGGTTATAAAATTGGTCCTAGAATGGTAGGCATCCAAGTTGGGTATAATAAAAACTATCATAGGAAGTGAATTGGATGCTATGACCAATTTGATACTTGATAATTGTTTTGCGACATGGAGGTAGTGATATTAAAGTCATGCTAGTTGGGTGATTATGAATTTAAAGAATGCTTGTGTTGAAGTTAGCAAGTCTCGTAGCATGCATGTATGGTTAAAGTTGTGTAACAAATTTGAAACATGAAGTGTACCTGGCTTGTGCATCCTTATGAGTGGCGGTCGGGGATGAGCGATGGTCTTTTCCTACCAATCGATCCACCTAGGAGCATGCGCGTAGTGCTTGATTTTTGATGACTTCTAAATTTTTGCAATAAGTATGTGAGTTCTTTTGACTAATGTTGAGTCCATGGATTATACGCACTTTTACATTTCCACCATTGCTAGCCTCTTCGGTACCGTGCATTGCCCTTTCTCACCTTGAGAGTTGGTGCAAACTCCGCCGGTGCATCCAAACCCCATGATACGATACGCTCTATCACACATAAACCTCCTTATATGTTCCTCAAAACAGCCACCATACCTACCTATTATGGCTTTCCATAGCCATTCCGAGATATATTGCCATGCAACTTTCCACCGTTCCGTTGATCATCATCATGACATACTTTACTTTTGTCATATTTCCATTGCATGATCATGTAGCTGACATTTTGTGGCAAAGCCACCATGCATTATTTTTCATACATGTCACTCTTGATTCATTGCACCATCCTGGTACACCGCCGGAGGCATTCATATAGAGTCATATATTGTGCTAGTTTCGAGTTGTAATTCATATGTTGTAACCAATAGAAGTGTGATGATCATCATTATTAGAGCATTGCCCAAAAAGAAAAGAAAAAAGGGGGAAAAGAAAGTCCAAAAGAAAAAAGAAAGGCCCAAAAAAAGAAAAAGAAAAAAAAGAAAAAAGAAAACAAATAAAAAGGGCAATGTTACTATCTCTTTTTCCACACTTGTGCTTCAAAGTAGCACCATGTTTTTCATATAGTGAGTCTCATAAGTTGTCTTCTTCATACTAGTTGGAATTTTTCATTATAGAACTTGGCTTGTATATTCCTACGATGGGCTTCCTCAAATGCCCTAGGTCTTCGTGAGCAAGCAAGTTGGATGCACACCCACTAGTTTTCTTTTGTTGAGCATTCATTTATAGCTCTAGTGCATCCGTTGCATGGCAATCCCTACTCCTCATGTTGACATCAATTGATGGGCATCTCCATAGCCCATTGATTAACCTCGTCAATGTGAGACTTTCTCCTTTTTTGTCTTCTCCACACAATCCCCATCATCATATTCTATTCCACCCATAGTGCTATATCCATGGCTCACGCTCATGTATTGCGTGAAGGTTGAAAAAGTTTGAGATTATTTAAGTACGAAAGAATTGCTTGGCTTGTCATCAGGGGTATAGAAGTTGGGAACATCTTTGTGTGACGAAAATGAAGCATAGCCTAACTATATGATTTTGTAGGGGTGAACTTTCTTTTGCCATGTTATTTTGAGAAGACATGATTACTTTGATTAGTATGCTTGAAGTGTTACTATTTCTTTTATCAAACCTTTATTTTGAATCATTTGGATCTGAACATTCATGCCACAATAAAGAAAATTACATTGAGAATTATGCTAGGTAGCATTCCACATGAAACATTCTCTTTTTATCATTTACCTACTCAAGGACGAGCAGGAACTAAGCTTGGGGATGCTTGATACGTCTCCAACGTATCTATAATTTTGGATTGTTCCATGCTATTATATTACCCCCTTTGGATGTTTATGGGCTTTATTTTACACATTTATATCATTTTTGGGACTAACCTACTAACCGGAGGCCCAGCCCGTATTGCTGTTTTTTTGCCTATTTCAGTATTTCGAAGAAAAGGAATATCAAACGGAGTACAAACGGAATGAAACCTTCGGGAGCGTGATTTTTGGAACGAACGTGATCCAGAGGACTTGGAGTGCAAGTCAAGAAGCAGGCGAGGCCTCAGCGAGATAGGAGGGCTCCCCCCTATAGGGCGTGCCCCCATGTCTCGTGGGCCCCTCGGGCGTCCACCGACGTACTTCTTCCTCCTATATATACCTACGTACCCCGAAAACATCCAGGGAGCCAACGAAACACAATTTCCACTGCCGTAACCTTCTGTATCCGCGAGATCTCATCTTGGAGCCTTCGCCGGCACTCCGCCGGAGGGGGAATCGACCATGGAGGGCTTCTACATCAACACCATAGCCCCTCCGATGAGTTGTGAGTAGTTTACCACAGACCTACGGGTCCATAGTTATTAGCTAGATGGCTTCTTCTCTCTTTTTGGATCTCAATACAATGTTTCCCCCCTCTCTTGTGGAGATCTATTCGATGTAAACTCTTTTTGCGGTGTGTTTGTCGAGATCCGATGAATTGTGGGTTTATGATCAAGTTTATCTATGAATAATATTTGAATCTTCTCTGAATTCTTTTATGTATGATTGAGTTATCTTTGCAAGTCTCTTCGAATTATCAGTTTGGTTTGGCCTACTAGATTGATCTTTCTTGCCATGGGAGAAGTGCTTAGCTTTGGGTTCAATCTTGCGGTGTCCTTTCCCAGTGACAGCAGGGGTAGCAAGACACGTATTGTATTGTTGCCATCGAGGATAAAAAGATGGGGTTTATATCATATTGCTTGAGTTTATCCCTCTACATCATGTCATCTTGCTTAAGGCGTTACTCTTTTCTTATGAACTTAATACTCTAGATGCAGGCAGGAGTCGGTCGATGTGTGGAGTAATAGTAGTAGATGCAGATAGGAGTCGGTCTACTTGTTGCGGACGTGATGCCTATATACATGATCATGCCTAGATAATCTTATAATTATTCGCTTTTCTATCAATTGCTCGACAGTAATTTGTTCACCCACCATAATAGTTATGCTATCTTGAGAGAAGCCACTAGTGAAACCTATGCCCCCCCGGGTCTATCTCTTATCATATTTGCTTCCAATCTACTTTTATTTGCATCTTTACTTTTTGCATCTATATTGTAAAATACGAAAAATATATTTATCTTATCATACTATCTCTTTCAGATCTCACTTTTGCAAGTGGCCGTGAAGGGATTGAAAACCTATTTATTGCGTTGGTTGCGAGTTCTTTGTTTGTTTGTGTAGGTGCGTGGGACTTTTGAGGAGCCTCCTACTAGATTGATACCTTGGTTCTCAAAAACTGAGGGAAATACTTACGCTACTATTGCTTCATCACCCTTTCCTCTTCAAGGAAAACCAATGCAAGCTCAAGACGTAGCAGTTTCCTCAATACAAATGTGTATGATTGTGACATATATATGATTAGTCAACCATATGACGAATCGGGCTATCAGCATGCTAATGAGGATATGGATGATCTGCCCGGGCAGGAAGGTCATAGCAGGGATTGCAAGAAGTCTCTCTTCATGAAATCCTCATGGGACACGCCTGAAGATGCCGCCTCGACACACGCTCAACTAGCTGGGGGTCATATAGTGCTTAGCCCGACAACACTGGGGAAGGGGTTAAAAGGGCCTAGAAGGTGTGCCCAAGAAAAAGGAGAGGAAGAGATCGTGGAAGATAACTGCCTCCAAACAAGCCAGAGCACATAGCAGCCAGACGATGGATTCTGAAGAGCGTGCACCCATGAAAGGTGCGGCGATGTTCCATCTCACGGGGGAGCCGATGCTACCGCCGAAACCGCTAGAGGCACTATCACGGGATCTCAGGAGACTGCACGACCATCTGCTGTCGACTGAGAAAAGCCTACTAGCCTCGAAGGATCCAGGATATCCGACATACGTGGCTCGTGTGCCTGAGGGGAAGTGCTACATCGACACACGGCCCACAGAGGTGTTTTTCCTGTGGTTTGACCATATCTTTGAGATGTTTCTGACAAGGCGGCTCGATTATACAATCATCTGCCTTTTTGCACTACATATGAGCTCCGTCATGAAGAGAGAACAAGCCTCACAAATCTGTGCGGCACATCTGAACTCGCATAGGCATGCAACGTCATGACCTCACGTTGTTCAAGATGCTAGGGTCCATCCTGGATGATATGGAAGGATGGAACTTCTATTGATTTACGATGCCGATGATGATGATATATGTCAGTTGAACTTGTATACTTTCTGTAGCGATGAAACTTTGTGATGTCCATGGTCCCTGCCGAACTTGCGTAACGCTACTTTGTTAGTTTGGGTATGATGGCCTGCGTACCTCTAGTTAATTAGTTTGCGTACTGTATGTTGCATCTAGTTGCTAACCCTTTCATTTTCGTGTTGCTCTAGTATATTTTGTTGCATAAGATAGTACATCCTCTTGATGAAGATGCATCTCTAACAGGTACCTAGCTTCTTGATGGCGAGATGGCAGTGCTATGTCATGTACAAAGGGAAGGTTACGGGGGTGTACAACGAGTGGCCTAAGTGTCAGGTGCAAGTGAATGGGTTCTCGGGCGCCAGCCATAAAGTCTTCAAAAGCAGAAAAAGAAGGAGAAGCTAGTTACTTGAAGTTCACGCTAGCGCGAGACAGGACTCGTAACCGCAGCCTCATGTACTGCATAGTACCACTCTCACTCAAAGTGATAGCTCTTCTCGCGTATACCTTTGTTTAGATGGATGACAGTGTAGTTTCAAGTATTTGAGACTTGCATGTATCGCTATTTTCGAGATGATGGCAAGATACCACTTTGTGTTGGATGATGATTATGGTGAGACTATTTGTATGTATATGCTATGATTACATTTGTGGTCTCACAGCCGTTTATATGTGTATCATGATGACATTTGTATGTGCTAAAGATTCTTCTTTAAAGCTTGTTCAAATACAAAATAAATATGAAGAAAAAAACAAAAACTACTAAAATTAGCAGTAGCGAGTGGAGAAAAGTTAGCAGCAGCCCAACAGTAGCAGTAGCGCGCACCGGAGAAGCGCGCTATAGCTATTAGCAGTAGCGAGCTCCCGGGAAGAATGCTGCTGCTACACTTGTATAGCAGTAGCGCGGGCTCGCACGCGCTGCTGCTACAGGTTAGCTGTAGGGCCTTATTAGTAGCGTCGTGTCCCACGCTACTGATATACCTAGAACCCGCGCTGCTGCTAGGCTTTTCCCTAGTAGTGTAATCTATGTTAGCATGGATATCGTGGATACCATTTTGATTTTATTTTCAAATAACTCCTCATTAATTAATTTATAGTATCTCATTTTGAATGAATAATTATTTGCAAGGAAAACACGGGCATGGTAATATATACAGATTCGTTTGCAAATGAAAGAAGATTCGTTTTCATTCTCAAATGTAGGCGCACTAGGCAGAACTGGGTCGTGTCGTGCTGGTCGCGTGTGTCGGACGGACGCTTAGCACCCAGCCACACACCCCCTCCCTCCCTGCCCCTCCCCCCCCCCAAAAGGATGACGACAAAATAAGCTCGCGCTTCCACATTTCGGATTGAAATATCTGGCGGCCCCAATTCCAGACCTTCAAAATCTCCCTTCTCCACCGTCCCCTTCCGTGCCCAGATTGCTCAAATCACTAATTCGCTGCCAACCAAGCAAAGTTCCAATCGCCCCTCGTCTTGTCTCTTTCCCCACCTCTGTGCCGAACGACAACGACAAAGACGACGGTCGTGCTTCACCACCGCACCGGAGCTACCTCATCTACACCCTTGTCCACCGCACCGGGTGGTCGACCGACAACGTCGGCCGCCGCAACCGACGTGCCTCACAGACACCGACTTCCGCCGCATCAGGTGCTCTTCACCGACGCCGTCTCCCACCTCACCGGGGCTACTTGACCGAGCACATCCTCGCACCTCCGCCCCCCAAGGCCGTTGGGGCTTCACCAACGGTCTCGTCCACCGCATTGTAGTGCTCCGCTGCCACTCAAGATCTGCATCCGTGCGCGTCCAACCAACGCCGGCGCATCACCCTCGACGGCTCTGAAGTGACCCGCACTCTAGCTAGGCGAGCATGCCCAAATGCCGGCCCGAACTAGGTATCCACACATCACTCCCTTGTGCACTGTTTCGACGATGTTTGGATATCCTTTCACTGCTCTCTTAGCTTTACATGCCTATGCAACTCTGACTTTAACTCTTATTTCTTCTAGAGATATCATTTGAAACAAGCAAAACCATTTTTTAGCGAAGCATGACGGCGCTACGGGATCTGGTACACATCCTGCACACCCGTATAACCTTGTAAGTATTTTTCCTCCTGTGCAAGAGCAAGGTCGATTCCTCTTATTTGATCAACCATTTGCCGTGTCCAAAATTCAGAGGGGGATGCAAGGAACACAAGGCCAGCACATCCAAGCAAGTGGTAACATGGACTTGTACATGGAACATCCCAAGCGCAAGCAGAGCTGCAGTGAGCATGTACAATGAGCTAGCGTAAGTCCCTGTATTTCATTTAATTCGTACTAGCATTCGTGTATGATTTGTGTGCACCGACGGATCCACGAATTCAAGTTACCAGGAGCGAACATTTAACTTAAGAAATACAAAGGCACTTGACCTCCGGAAATCGACATAACTTGAGAAATGTGAAGATACATGCACTTTGAAAACCAGCTAATGATCCAAAGTAGTTCACATTATAAACACTAAATGATGCAAGCACCAAAAAACACAAAGTGCAACATGGCGTACAAGGACTACAAACATGGTCTGTGCCTACTTGAATTATTTGTTCAATGGCTGAAAGTATCGAAGTGTAATTGCACCTATAACCAGTGCGCAAACTGCATATCAATATATCTATCCTGCACAACTATGCCAATAGTTTCAAACAACAGATTAGAAAAGTATTTATGCTATGTTGTCATGATACGGGGACTTTCTAGTAGATGGACTCGATGTTTCCTCAATCCATGAAAATGCACTATAATTTGCTTGTCATCAATGCCTGCAAATCGCTATGTCTCTCTCAACATAGCAGATCATCATTAGATACTAAATCCTTCAATGGGAGCTTGCAAAATGCTTGCATTAGATCCCTCATTAGACACTATATGTTCATCATTAGGAGCATGTAAAATGTTTGCATCAAATACTTCATTAGCAGTCTGTTCATCAGACACTTCAGGCTCAAGAACAACATGAGCTTGTATGTTTGCACCGGAAACTTGATTAGATACATCAGATTTAGTTAGTTCAATATTGATTGGGGGAGTTATAAAATAAGCAGAAATTGGTTTCATTTTCTCATAGATTCCCTACATACAAGCAGTTTTGCAGCACCGCCAGGTTTAACTATTGGCCAGAAATTGAACAGTTGAATTAGATATAATCAGGGATGTGATGTACCTACTCATTGCGCATGCTACTCTTGCAAGCTGCGACTGTCCGTTTGTGCAAGCTCGATGCCATGCCCGTGCTGCCGCCGCTGCCTCCCACGCAGGCTACACCCAGGGTTGGATCATCATCTTCTTGTCTTTCCGTTCGCTTGAAGCCCGGCGACCGGCCTCCAGCGAGGGTGCAAGGAAGTGCTGTGTCGATCTGTCCAGCAGCGGCTAGGTTAGGAGCGAACCAGACTAGAGGCTGGAGTGAACGAATTGGGATTTTTCCTGCTACCGGTCGATATGGGAGGCGCTCGTTTCGGCCTTGAGCCTGCTATAGGGCCTGCCTTGCACTTATGTTATTGGCCCATCCAAATTGAAACATTTTTTCATTGCCTGCTCGTGTGTTGGGACGAACAAAACTAGCCTGGGCCAACCTAGATTACTCAAACTAGGTGCACACTTTCCATCCACCTGAGGCGGCTGCCCATACCTGCCCCTATGGTGGCGTCACCACTTTTTGCGTGTATGATTGGGGTAGTGAAAAATATTCTAGTGGCGCTTTTGATTTACCCACAGAATGGTTGAATTGCTTGTTTCTATGAACTGAGTTTGCCAATAATGTGAAGGATGCCAGTCTTTTCATCCTATTGTAGATTGCTTAGATCTCGATATTCCAAAAGTAATTGCATGAAATATGCAGTAAAAGCCAGTGTGATGTGTGTGGCTACAACTAGTCTGACTACACGTCCTCATATAACATATAAAGGACGCACCATCTTACCAGATTAACCATTCGACTTACCAATGCAGTGTGGTAACAAAGAAGTATTGGGACTGCGTATCCAAGCAATTGATGCCATAGACTCCTTCGTACAACCTTGTAAGCGAAAAAGAAGTTGCAGTGTGCCTGTACAAAGAGCTAGCGTAAGTTCAGTTACCTGCTTCTTGGAATTTTAGTTAGCCACTTATTGCAAAATTGTTCAATTATGTTGCTTGGCTTAATTTAGTTTGCTACTGATTACATAATGCCACAGCCTGTTAATCCTATTATAGGCTGCGCCTGTCTGTGTGTTTGATACTTACTGTTAAGAATTACCTGTTTACCTGAACTTAAATAGCTACTTGTGTGTTTAACTGCTTTGCTGCTGCAACAACGGGTTACAATGGTGTTAATAACTACTTTTCGGCATCCAATTGAAACTCTTTAATTCCTTGTTTGTTTAACTGGTTTGCTGTTATAACTCCCAGTTGAGATGTTTTGCTAACTTCAACTTTTTTAAATCCAATCGGAACTTTAATGGCAAAACACGTTAGCCCAAGATCAAAGAGCGAGGTCCCCATGGACGTTGTATCATCCCATAGCAGTGGCACTGGCCAATCGTGCATTATGAATTGCCAACTGCTGATGCTCTAGAGGCTAAACTAGTGGTAGAAAGAGATTCTGCTTCTGCACTTAGAGATGAAGTTGACATGTTGAGGAAGCAAACAACACAATCACAAGCAGTACTGAAGACAACCATTAAATATTTGGTGGATTTCAAAACGAAGCAAGTTGAGACTGACCGCATTGTTATGGTCCTAGAGAAAAAAAGGAAATTAAATTCCCACTTGGTAAATAATAGGTGAAATATTCTTTCCATCGTTGAATAACCTTTGTGTTGTTTGTTCATGTAATCAATCAAACCATTTGTTTTAGAGATCATGTAATAATTGTTTTTTTGGTTTGTAATTTTATTTGAGTACAAGTCTGTATTAATTGATAAGACTCGGAGACATTTCATTTTGATTGCTGTGCCAGACCTACAAATATGCCAATCGGGCTGAATGTGCATTCAGCAATAATTGTACTATAGATGGACCATAAGTGGCATGCATCCGAATGGGCCAAGATGCTGTAGTAGCTTGGCTAAAAACCAGTATGCCGTTGTAGAAAAAAAAGTACACCGGCCTGGATTATGTATGTTAGTTGATATTATTGATCCATATACTCTATAAGTGTTTGTATGTATGTTAGTTCTGTACATTGTTGGTTGATTGACTTGGTATTTGAATCTTGATACATCGCTTGTGTACATATCTAAATGGGAGTACACATTATGTTGCATGTGACATTTGAGTTGGACATGAAGTGTTCCAAATATTCGAATTCACCTTAAACTGGATTCTAGCTTCTGAATTTGAGTATCGGCATTTGTAAACCATATTCATATATGACAGCATCGTTGTCGTCCTTTTGAAGATATATAAAAACACATAGAATGATTTATTAAGATTCATATAGGAATACAAAATGGATTCGAATTTAGTTGCCAGGGATGCTTATTGTCCCAAAATTCGAAAGAAGAGGCAAAATGTCCACTCCCACGTCGGCTGCCCAAAGCCAAGTGTTTGGGAGATGGAAATTACTATCTACCCATTACACGGACAATCCATCGGCCCGATTTCTACTGCTCTAAATAGGGGTAGTTAGTAACTTCAATTAGACGTGACACGACCGCCTCTGAGCCCATTCCGACACGGTGGGCGCCAAACATGGGCGGCAAAACACATTTGATTCAAGCTTGTCCACAAGACATCTGTTTCTCCCTCCATTTCCCCATTCATACACGGTGGGCAGCAAAACAAACTCGACTCATCCGAAATCGATGTAGGCAAATATTTTCAATAGGTGCAGGTTTGTAACTTCACTCAGACGTGACAGAATTGCCCTACCTGTCAGCTCCATTCATACACCGTGGGCGCCGACCATGGGCGCCGACCACCCTCTCCTCGTCCTATCCCCAAATAGGCAAATATTGGCGAGATGCGAGATTACCGTCCTATCCCCAACTGACGAGACGTCCAAATTTTAAATGGGGGCTAAGTTCATACCTTTCCCATATTTCAGACAGGCGCGTCCCAAAAACATGGTTCCCCGTACCTCTACCTCCATTTTCCCATCCATACACCGTCCGCACTAGAACACCATCCCCACACCAGCCTCCACCGTCCGCCACCCAATCCATCACCGCCGTCCTCCACCCCATCCATCACCGTCGTCCTCCACCACATCCATCGCCACCGTCCTCTAGCATGCCGGAGTGCCTACCAATACCGCGTCATCCAGTGCTAGAGATGGACGTTTCTCATCTACAGTGACGGACCAAGAGCCTTGCATCGCGTCCTCTCGCTTTTTTGACTATGAACAGTAGGGGAAAACCCCACTGTAATTTTTATATTAAAGCAACAAAAGAAACAGGTATCAGTGTACAAAAATGAGCAAAAAAACAAGGTAAGAAAAGCCCTAAGCTAGGAAGCTAAAAAGAGAAAGAAAAAGAAAAAGGAAGTGGGCTTGAGGTAAGCCCAAAAAAAGAAAGACTAAAATTACATAGAGACAGGAACAGAGATGAGTTACTTTCAAGAGGAAAGTAAAGCTGCCAGCCAAGAGTTGAAATCATTGGCATACTTATTCTTAATTCTGTGTGACAGGAGTTTCATTTCCTCAAAATAAATTTGCTTCCATCCTTGAAATGAAGGTTGAATATTCTCAAAAATCTTGTTCTTTCTGACAATCCAGATTGCCCATGAACCCAGAATGATAACTTCCATGAAGAAGGGAACTCTCAACTTATTCTTTAAATCCTGGAAAGCTTCAAGAACAGACAGATCTTGGGTTCTTTGTGGACAAATGAAATCCCAGCAAATCCTAGAAAATTGACAACCCCAAAATAGATGATGTAGTGTCTCCTCTTGCTGGCAGTTCAACACAGCACAATTGTATTCCTCCAAAACAAAAGTTTTCCTTCTCAGTAAGTTTCTTGTATTCAGTCTATCATGCAGAAGCATCCAGAAGAACATATTATGTTTAGGTTGACATGAGGACTGCCAAATCCAAGAAAAATGAGGTGGAACTTATTTGACTCCAATTATAACCTTGTAAGCTTTTGAGGCAGAGAAGACACTGCTTCCCCAAATGTAACTCCAAGTGTCAGTCATACCTTGAAATTCAGATTGTCTTAGCATATGACATTTGTCCTCCAGCTGAAGAAACTGTTGGTGTGCTTGAATGGAAAGTGGTAAGTGGAACAAATCTTCAAGGAATTCTGTGTTGACCACTTGCTGCACAGTCATAGTGTGGTTTTGCACAAAGGAGAATAGGTGAGGAAATTCTTGCTGTAAAACCACATTACTCCACAAATTAGACCAAAAAAGGGCAGTTCTTCCATCTCCTATGTGGCATCTTGCAATGGCTTTATATTGATCAGTTAGTTGCAGAATAGGTTTCCACCAGAAAGACCCTACCAAATCTGTCCTGGAAGTTTATTGTCATGGTAGTGAGTTTCCCAAAGGAGGTTTACCCAAGGAACATCATGCCTGTTTAAGAATTTGTGCAGGTTCTTCATTAGTAGAGCCTTATTCTGGGCAAAAATGTCCAAAATACCTAACCCTCCTTGGTTCTTAGGTCTGCAAACGGTAGTCCAAGCTACAGAGGCCGGCCTATGATCTTCCATGTCTGAACCTCTCCATAGACAATGCCTCATGTATTTAATAACCTGATGTTTGATTGTAACTGGGACATCAAGGCAGGTGTCGGTGTACTAAAGTAGGGGGTACCTTAGTACCCCGAACTTGTGCACGGGCAGTCGCAGCGACCCGCGGCAGGGCTTGCCGGGCATCCGCCAAGATCCTCGACGGCCGCTTAGATGCCATTCAAGAACAGAGTACTAAAGCTAAAAGCCCCGGCAAGAGGAGCTTGCCGGGAAAGCCAACCAAAGCCCCGGCAAGAGGAGCTTGTCGGGGAAGCCAACCAAGGCCCTGGCAAGAGGAGCTTGCCGGGAAGGCCAACCAAGGTCCCGGCAAGAGAAGCTGGCCGGGAAGAATACAAGGCCCCGGCAAGAGGAGCTTGCCGAGAAGGACAAAGGCCCCGGCAAGAGGAGCTTGCCGGGAAGGCCAGCCAAGGCACTTCAAGAAACTTGCCGCGACGCCCCGCGCGTCCCGGCAAGGCCCGGCGAGCGGCAAGCTCGCTGGTGCGACAAGACAAGGGCCGCGGCAAGGCGCTTGCCGCGGCAAGGCTGCCACTCTGCACCCGAGCTCCAGCGCATCCAACGACGTGTCGCCACAGGATCGTTCCTGGTGCACGTGGCGGGTAGCTGTGCAGCATGGCGGTGCGAGGTGGCAAGTGAAGCTGACAACGAGGCCATCGTGGCGATCGGTGGCGCCTCTAACGGTCGTTTCCTTGCACTGTTGGGGCGACCGGATGGGCATTAAATGCCCTTGTCCCTTGCTGTCAGAGTTAGGTAGGGGACACTGTTGGTAGTAGTTGTACCAACCCGCATTTTTACCTTTCTACCCCTCTTTCTACGCTGCCACCTGTCGGTGACCCCTTTAGCCTATAAAAAGGAGGCCCATGCGCACGTAGAAGGGGTTCGGAGGTTCGGAATTTTGGTTCCACAGCTTGGGGTTCGGCTGATTCGACGCCACACCCGCTCTCTCGAGCCAGAACAAATACAACACACAAAGCAGCAGTAGGAGTTTTATCTCTCCGGAGAGCTCCGAAGCTGGGTAAAAATCCCCCATGCGCTCCCTCGCCTCGATCCGCTCTGCGTGCGCCCTCCGCTCCCTTGCCGGACAAACAAAGGGGCCCTCCTGCCCCATAGGTGCTCGTGGCCTCCCAGTTCCCCACAACAGCAGGCCATAAAAAAGATTGGTAAGGAAGCCATCACAGACTTTACCAGTAAAACTCTTCCAGCACTTGTCATGAAAGTGGCCAAGCCTGCTAGTCTTTTTGCAATTCTTTGGACCATTGGCATACACTGCTCAACAGTTGTCTTAGATAAGCCCAAAGGAAGGCCCAAGTAAGTGAAGGGGAAGGTTCCTCTTTGGCAGTTTAAAGTGTTGGTAAAAATATCTACCCTTTCCTCATTGATGTTGATTGGAACCATGATAGATTTCTGGTAGTTCACCTTAAGTCCAGTGGCAGTGGGAAAGGTGTTCAGGAGAGCTTTAAGGCAGAACAGTTCTCTGGCATCAGCTTTCATAACCAACAAAGTATCATCAGCATATTGCACTATTGGAAAATCAGGGCAAGAATTTATTTGTAGGAGAGCAGAAATTAGCCCAAGGTCTCTTGCTTTATTTAAGATGGATTTAAGTAGATCTGCAGCTAGGACAAACGAGAGTGGAGACAGGGGGTCTCCTTGCCTGACTTCCCTCCTGCAGTAAAATTTCTTACCAGGGATCCATTTAACATAACAGCAGAAGAAGCAGAGTTAAATAGCATTTGAATCCAAGAAATCCATCTCTCCCCAAATCCTTTCGCTCTCAAGATATCAATTATGGCTTGGTGCTCAATAGTATCAAATGCTTTTCCAAAATCCAACTTGAGCACCAGAAGCTCCTTCTTTGACTTGTAGCACTGATGCAAATATTCATATGACCAGCCCAAACAATCTTGAATGACCCTGTCTTTTAAAAACCCATACTGATTAATGTGGATTAGTTGCAGAATAACTTTTTGTAGTCTGTTGGCCAACAACTTTGTGATAATCTTGAACACACCATTAAGTAAAGATATAGGTCTAAAATCATTGGGAGTCATAGGCACCTCTTTCTTTGGAACCAAAGTGATGAAAGCAGTGTTAATGCTTTCTAGAGAAATATTGCTAGCATGGAAAGCATGAATGAGATTCTTAACATCTTGCCCTATAATATCCCAGCAAGACTTAATAAACTCATTATTTAAACCATCTGGGCCAGGAGACTTGTCATGTGGCAACTCTTTCACAATCTGATTGATCTCCTCATCAAAGAAAGGCTTTTCTAAATCTTGGAAAATTTCTGAATTGTTTTGTTGATTGAATAAGCTATGAAGATCAAAATGCATGGTGTGGCCCTCTGATTTACCTAACCTCTGCTTGAAGGCTTCCCAAAGAATTCCAGCTTTTCCAGCATGGTCTGAAATTTCTATATTGTCAGCATTCCTCAGAATTGCAATTTTGTTGTGTCTAAAGTTGATTGAGGCTTTTGTGTGAAAAAACTTTGTGTTCTCATCTCCAAACTTAACTCCCTTAATCTTTCTTCTCTGCTTCCAGTAGATCTTTTGATTGTTTAGAATGGTCAGTAAATGTTCCTTCAGGATCTTTCTGCAATTCCACTCAAATGTGTTGAGCATTCTGAATTCCTCAAAGAAGTCCAGCAGATAAATACATTCATTAATTTCAGCAATTTGCTTTCTCATACAAGGCAGATCCTTGATCTAGAGCTTTATGCTTCTTCTAAGGTGTTTTAACTTTGCATTTATGATTTTGGCAGGTTCAGTAAACCCCACAGGAATGTCCCAAGCATTTTTAACAATATCGTTGAAAGCAGAGTGTTTTAGCTAGTAGTTCTCAAACCTGAACACTTTTGATTTTGGGATTGTAGTCCCCACTTTAATCATACATGGAAGATGGTTAGAGATTGACCTAGCAAGTGGCAGGGCAGTAGTGTCAGGATATGAGGTTATCCAAGCAGCAGAAGTGAAGAACCAATCCAACTTTTCTAGTAGAGGATTTTCCTGGATATTAATCCAACTATATTTTCTGCCTTTTAATGGAAGTTCAACTAGCCCCCAAATTGCTGATAGCTTCATTGAAAAGAAGCATTTGATTGATATCACCCCCAGGTTTATTTCTGTCAGCGGGAGATCTGATGAAATTAAAATCACCCATAATAATCCAATCTTCTTCAGGAGGCATTTCAATATTGCTAAACCAGTTTAAGAATTCCACCTTATCAGCTTGTTCACAGGGTCCATAGATGTTTGTTAGGATCCAAGATTGAGCAGAACTGTTACAAGTAAACATAACAGATAAAGAGAATCTGTTAGAAAACATGAGTTCCCCTTTGAACAGACCATCATTCCAAGCAATGAGAATCCCTCCAGAAGCTCCAATAGATGGAAGAAATTCAAATTTATTAAATCTCCTAGGACAGAACTTATTGATGTAAGACAGATCAAAAACTTCTCTTTTTGTTTCTTGAAGGCAAAGGATACCAGCAGCACTCTCTTCAATTTTTTGCTTAATAGCCAGCCATTTATTATCTGAGTTAATACCCCTGATGTTCCAATTTAAAATACTCCAAGATCTGTTGTTATTCATGATTGTAAACTTTTTGTTTTTGATCATCACTCTAGGTCCAGCCCTTGAGACAAAAAATTAAAAGAGGGCAATGACTACTGATAGGAAGCCTTTGGAGTATAAACAGTGAAAAAATCCACCAGGTAAGGCCCTCACCAGCAGGTATCCAAGCAAACGTCAACCAATCCACATAATTAGACAACCAGACTTTAACACAAATCAGAATCATGGTAGGCAGAACAACCTCCTCAAGGAGGCAAGAGTCATTAAGTGAGAGCCTAGGCCAGCAGATACAGACATCCATAATAAGAGTATTACAGTCCCAAAGCATCAAAGTCTGACAGATCCAGACAAGTAATAGGAACAGAACAAAAGATGCAGCCACCACAGGTCCACTCCTAGTGCTATAACAACTAATCATTAAGAACTATTTCCTTTGTTGTCCTCCTTGGCCTTGGAGACCTTGGCCAATTCTTCCTTTTCCATCTCCTTGTTCTTAGGCCTCTTGGCCAGCTTCTCTTGGAGCTCCTCATCAGCAACCTTGCAAAAAGATTTGGTAAGGTTCTTAACTATATTATCCGGAATGAATGGAGGAGTAGCATTGCATGGTAAAGAATCCTTGCTAGCACATGAATTTCTTTTGAACCCCTTATTCTCCTCCCTAATTCTACCACTCCTTCTTACCTGGGTTTCCACTAGGGGTCCTTTCCTCTTCTTTTTCTAGAGATTGCCTCTCCAGCAGGTAGCAGAATTATATTATTTGGGGAGATTCTCCTGAGAGGGCTGCTTGCTTCTGAGGAAAAATGTGCAGCTGGGCTAACTCCATCATTCTCCTTATCTTCATTGGCAGAAATAAGATGCCGGCAGACTGGAGCCTGATTAATAGTACAAGTATCAGGAATGATGAATGTCATAGTGTCTTCCTCATCACAGTTAGCAGTCAAAGTGTGCCATAAAGAGGATTTTAGCAGTTTTATAACCCAGTCAAACCTATCAGGAGTAAGTAGTAGGTTCATCATCGCCGTCGTCCTCTTTGCCGGGGCCGCTCAAACGACCTTGTCTTCCACCGCAACGGGACTTATCCCCCGATGCACTTGTCTACCGCCATAGATCTGCTTCAACGCCACCAACACCCATTGCACCCCCGATGCCTACACGATGCCACAAGAGAGGTGGTACTTTATATCTCCTCAACTTTTTGATCTCAACCAGAAAATAGATCGTAACTTGGTTACTCTACTTTCTTTTTAGCTCTTAGAATATAGTTCTTAGTTGGAAGCAAACAATGGATGCTAAATATCATTTCTCCAGTTTGCAGCTTCAAACCTACCATGGTACAGTCATAATACGGTTTAATTGATCATGCTTAGGGTTTAATTGATCATGTTGGTTCCGTGCTGGTTTCTTTAATAGAAATCGGAGGGGAAACCCTCTTTTGCTAAAAAATATGCTTAGAGTTTCCCCCTTTTATGATCACTACACGATCAGAATACGTACTTCGTGTCATAATAGCACTGCTCCACCCATCAAGCTAAACAAGCTTAGTTGTTCAAATACGAATCTGATATTATTAAAATAGAGTCGTTTAATTGGTCTGCTAAATGTTCCTAAATTAGTTTCGAAAATGCATGTTCGCCGCTCGGGTGTGTATCTCTACAGGGTTCCCACGCTGGGCCAGCCCACCCTAGGGTTTTTGGTCGTCCCAGGCCCCGATAACCCTCTTTCTGCTACGCGCTTCCGATATCTACTCGCCCCCAGCCGCCTGCCTCGCCGGTGACTTGCCGTCGCCGAATGGCATGACTCTAGGAGGAGACGCCGGACAAACAGGAGGTCAGGAGCCGCTCGCCCAACAGCGTCACCGCTGCCCGGGCGCGCCGCCGTGCCTACCTTCCCAGTCCATTCGGGGCTCAGGCGTGAGCCAACCTGATTTATCCTGAGATACGTCCTCAACACTCAGCAGCCAGTCCTCATCACCCATTTTCTAATTGATTCATTACTCACTAGGCAGGACTGTCATTAGGGTTTGTTGTGTGCTGAGTGCTACCTACACTTAATGTTCAGATGTATTTCAGTAATCTTTAGTACCTGTAAAGTTCACAGGGTTTTCGAAATTCTGGCCCTAGGAACACACACTAGTCATTTTGGATTGTTGGTCGTAGTGACATTGACCCAGATTACTAGTGCAAGCTAGGTTTGTTGACAATTTTACTTGTCTTTCTTACTCATTCAATATAATATCCAGTTATTCATGTCGATTAGAAGCAAACAATAAGTGCTAGACAAACTTCTTGATTCAGATTTTGGACGGTCTCTTACTGCAGTTACAAGTGTGCATACTTGTCCTAGTAAGCTCACAAGTAAATGATTGATTCACTACATCTATGCTTGCCTTGTCATATTTGTTGTCAATATTCTTTTAGGGTGGACCAAACTGTTTCAAAATACTGGAACCGTAGACATGAGTGAATAGTATTTCTCTATGTGATCTCTTCCATCATGTGTGGGCAATGAACACTGCATTTTATAGAAAGAAAGTGTCATGTCCAGCTTTTACATAGGCTTCGATCTTTTACATGGAATACAATCTGCCTACTTTCTTTGTGTCGCACTACCAACACTCCACCCTTGAAGCTAAGCATTATGCCACTCATAATTCCTTAGTTCCTGAGCTAGAGGGAGACCTAAGTCAATGTAGCTCCCTAGTGGAGGAGTCAGAGGCAGATGCCCTATCTTATTCACCCATCAAGGTGCTTGCTCTAACTTTCCAAGGTTATATTGGTCGCACATATCTTGCAACTGATGCTTTGCATTGCTTCTACTTTGTTGAACTGCAATTAGCTTAGTTTACACATCATGTATCTGAATACGCCCTGCCTATCCATTTTCAGTACATATTACATCTGTCATCATACCATATTTATCCATTCAAATGTTGTTCTTGTGTATCAGACGTTCAAAAGGAAGAGGGTGATTACTGATCGTGGAGGAGCACAAGCAAAGTATTTGGAAAAGGTAGTGGCACCTGATAAATCAAATAGCCCATTAGGTGTAGTTGCAATATCACCTGACCCACAAAACACCCCAACTCTAGCAGACTCTAGCCCTACTACACTGGTCATTTTTGATGCCCCAACTTAGCAGACCCCAACTGCAGCAAATAGTAGGATGATGCCAGTTGACATAGCACCAGCTCTACGATGCAAAATCCCCATTCCAGCAAAGAGTACACCAAATCCAGTTTCCAAATCCCTTTTCGAACCAGAGAGAGCCGCAATTGCAACAAATTGGACCCCTATTCCATTTCTTCCCAATTTAGAAGATGAAGCTTATATTGTTGTCAGGAACTTTGTGCGCATCTTTCCTTCATGGAAAGATTATACCGTAGACACAAAACAATTTCCATACTTCCTCCGCAAATTACGCGTAAGTAATGTACTAATGTTATTCATGGTCATTACTGCATATGTTTCTGCTGATAGAAGACACAAGATTTCATTCTTTTAACTAGGCAAGGACCAATTGGATTGTGAAGACAAGCAAGGGTTGGTTGCGCTTTTCGAGGACTCGTTGATGAAGTATCGCTCCTACCTGAGGCAAGCACACTTCAATGGCAAGCCTATAAACGAAATTTCTGTAAAGTCTCCGGTGCTATATTTATCTGACGGTGACTGGAATAATCTTGTTACACATTGGTCTTGGCTGCAGCGTAAGGTACTGTCTATGATATCACATCACAATTTGAACTACATTTCTGCATTTTCCTTAACGTCTCACTTGTACGAAAAATTTTAGCAGAACAACATTCATTCCATAGGGACCACAGAATCTCGCAACTATACTGCACACTGCATTGCTCTTGTGAGTACCTCTTGCCCTGTATGACCATACTTACTTTGATAGCTGTTTGATTATGTAGCATCACTGCACATGTTAGCCTCCTTATCATCCATTTGGTGGACATTATAAGATCCGTATGGACTCTTACATAAATTTAGAATCAACCCAATGCTTTTGAAGTGGTTTAGCTCTGCAGTCCTCTTGTAAGGACTGAACGTCGTCTATCACTGTACTTACATTAATAGCTACTCCCTCCGTCCCATAATATAAGAATGTTTTGTATAGTACACCAGTTTCAAAACACTCGTGTATTATGGGAAGAGGGATTAGTTCATTGTGTAGCATTCTGCATCTTATCTTCCTCGCCCACCATTTACTAAAAAAGATCAGATCTATATTTAATTTTATCAAAAAGTAGAATACACAGATAATGCCAGTGCAGAAGTGTAGCCCATTGCTCTTGTCAGTACTTTTTGTCCTATAACACTTGTACTTCCATGGATAGGTAGTTGATTATGTAGCATCAATGTGCATCTTATCTTCCTTATCCTCTATCCCTTCCAGTATTATCATATCTATAATTACTCTCTACAAAATGTAGAGTACAGGCAATGCTTATGAAGAAGATTCGGTGCTGAAATTCTTGAGTTATCCTTCCCTTGACATGGAGAAGGGCATTATAAAGCCGGCGTTAACTGTTATTGTAAGTCATTCCTTCTAAAGCCTTTATCCTCAACTACTGTTTAATTTGCACATACTCCCTATCGTTTACTGCTGTTTAGTTTGCTGTTTCTATCAAAATGCATGTTCGCAAGAACCGTAAGTTCTAAGTTTTACTTGGAAAACCAAAATTCCTTATTCATACCATGCACATTACTTGATACTCCCTATATGTATGCTTGTTTTTGTGGATCTATAATCCAATGTGTGGTGAAGCAGCCCACGTTTGCACCTTGTCATCTCCTGTTTTATCTTACTGATGTGACTGATGATATGAACAACATGCCATGCACATTAACCAAAATATTTTATTTTCCCTTCATCTATGCTTGTTATGTTGACATGGTTATCCAGTAGTGTGATGAAGCTCCCCGCATTATGAACAATGCCAAATTATGCTATTGATATTTTGAACTTACTCTTTATTTTCTAATTTGAAATTGGATGGAATTGACAACACATTTATCATATTTGTTTATACACATGCAAAACCTGTCATCTCTCTACTTTGTTTCAGGGTAATATGCCTGATGGCAGGCACAAGTCTGCTGAAGGCTGTGAGACAAAACCAACATATATTGCAGCAAAGAAGGCAAAACATCTTGAAGATAGCAAGACAACCCCAAAGTCTTGTCTTGATGCAGTGTTCAAGTTACTTGAGACTAGCAGGCACAAAAGCTCATAGAATTCGTTGTCTGAATCAGTTCGACTTCTTCAGGCCCAAGTTGTAGAAAAAAGGCATTATGCAACTCACCTTGACTTGAAGTCCTATCTCTAAGAAAGATTGCGGAGAACACCAATGAGAACCTCATCGCTAAACAGCTACACCTGGAAGCTATGACCGACATGCTAGGCCGGCCTCATAGCCTTGCTCAGCAACTTGCGCAGCAGTTCCCGCGCAAGGCTAACCTTTCTTGAACTGTCTTGGAAGTGGTCTCGGTTTAGTATTATTTTGTTACGCTGCAATGGTGCCCAGTTTTTGTAATCTGCTTCTTCATTGCGCTTTATGATTACTGGTGGCAAACTTCGATGCCTAGTGGATGTAATATACCATAAATCCTTTATTGTATAGTGTAGGTTTATTCTTAGTTACTATGCCATAATTTGTTTATTGAATAGAGTAGGTTTGTCCTTAACTCCTACTAGTTACTGCCATCATTCGCTATCTGAAAAAAAATCTGATGCAGTCGACCGGGCCAAAACATTCGCCTCTAGCGGGCCTGGTTTTTAGCGGGCCACAATTGGGCCGGCCTGCATCTTTCTTGGGCCCGAATGATTGGGGCCTTCACACTTTGCGCCAGGCCCACAACTTACACCGGCCTATATTTTAGTTCGGCCTTTTGTGGACCTAGCACTTAGTTTGGCCCAAGTAGCGTTGCGCCATGAACAGGCTGAATATTGTACTGGCTTGTTACGGCCCAGATGAAACCATGGGCCTTTAGCAGGCCGAAATGCATGTTGGGCCTCAATTTTAATTAGTTGTCGACGGGCCTTCAGCGGGCTGAAATGTAGACTGGGCCTTTTTGGGCCCAGTTATATCGTTACTAGGCCGAAACATATCTCGGGCTTTAGTTTGCCCGCTGATATCATGGGCCTTTAAGAGGCCGGAAGCTTAGTGCAGGCATCAACAGGCCAAATATACGAGAGACCTTTAACAGGCCCAAAGTCACGTTGGGCTTAATTGTTGCCACCTTTATTACGAGCCGTTAGTGGGCCTGATGTCTCGTCAGACCATATATGGCCCATGGGCATCACGGGCCATTCCCAGGCCAAAAGTCACACCGGGCTGAAATGGGCCCATGTCCACATCAGGCCTCTAACAGGCCAAAAGTCACTGGGCTATAATTGGGCCCAAATATTCGGCGAACAATTAACGGGCAAGATCAGGCTTCGGGCCGTAAATGGGCCTTTATTAAACAGGCCATTATTGGGCTGGCCCACTAGTACCTGAGTAACTACCATGGGCCTTTGACTGGGCTAGCCTTTTTAACCTATATGGGCCTCTGTTGGGCCCCGCCACATGTCGACGTATCATAGGCATGTCTCCTCCAATGGACGGGCGACATCTGGCCCACTAACGAGCTAATAGGTGTTCCCTCCGAATCAGAATTTTACACGTGGAAATTTCCCATTGGTACCGGCTTAACGGATTATCGAATCCAAAACCGGACCCGATAGCTTAACGGTGTTCCGTTACGGTGGATGCCACGTGTCTGTCACCCTTGACGAAAGCACTTCTATGACTCGCGATTTATCGTCATGGAAGTGGACACTTCAGTGATGATAATTTTGGTAATGTCATGGAACACTTCCACGACAGCACAGGTATGACTATCTTGATTCTGTCATAAAATCGTCATGGATGTACATGCATGACAAAAAACGCGACCTACTGTGACAAACACGTATCATCACGGAAGTCTATTTTTTCTGTAGTGCTTCTGTTTGCATTTATCAATCTATCATAATTTTTATCCCATCAACTTGACAATTTCTGGCACAATTACCCAAAAGGGATTGACAACCCCTTGAACATGTCGGGTTGCAACTATTTGTTCTTTGTGAGCAGGTACCATTTACATAGTGTTGCTTGGTTTCCTACTGGTTCAATAACCTTGGTTTCATCGCTGAGGGAAATATCTACCGTAGCTATGCTGCATCGTCTCTCCCTCTTTGGGGAAATACCGACGTAGTTCAAGCAACATCAGTCAAAAGCCCCGTTCGGTGCTCCGTCCTGCCCATCTTGCTCTGGGTAGGGTGTGCACCTCACAGTCGTACCCATGGTGGGCTCAGCTAGAGGATCGTGGCTTGTGCCGGAGCGGGCATCATTGTTGCGAGTGCGCCCGAAGGTGCGGAGGGGAGGTAGAGACTGTGTGTTCCCTCCACCCGCAGCTTCTAGGCCAAGATCATTAAGATCCTGGTGATGTTGCCCACCCCCGGCGTTTCCTACTCTGTTTTCGGCCACGGGGGACACAACGACGACGTTGCTTGCACCTGTTGCATCACCCGCGGTACCCGCCTCATTCAACGCTGTCGTGGCGCCTACGATGTCCGTGGCTGCATTCGAGGGGGCTTTCAAAGTGGAAGGTTGTGCGATCATGCCAGGTTTATTCTTGGGTTCCATGGACATAGAAGATGATGATGAAGATCGATGATGATGAACATCGACACTCTGTTAACAACTTCGGGTTCGCGCAAGCGATATGCCCCTACCTGGCGCACCAAAGATTTCATGGGTGGACACGATCACCTATGGGGCCACAGGCCCCTTATGGTTCGGCAGGGGGGAGATCATGTTGCACAAAGAGCAGAGGCCAGGAGGTAGCGCGATGATGGGACTCTGGTGGTTTTTACCTAGGTTCAGGCCGCTGAGAAGCGTAAAACCCTACTCCTGCTTTGGTGGATTGGATGTCGGAACACGAAGAACACGTAGTGCTCAAGCCCGGCAAGGTGGCCTTGGGGAGAGCTACTATGCGACTACAAGTGTGTGAGGGTCTGAATCCCTCTCTAGGTTGCCTCTTAGACCTCCTTTTATAGCCCAAGGGGTAACAACAGTGGCAAAATAGTCATTATATTGTGATTAGATAGCCAACAGTTCTATCATACCTAACTCTGGAACTTAGGACAAAATGTCATAAATGCTGCCTTAGGTGGCATGCGGGGGTGCATCCCCCACAAGCTTATATCACTGCTTAGCCATCTTATGCTTATCATCTTGACACGCCTCTGGACGGGTGTCAAATGGGTGTGATCTGTCATCCAACAAGCTGCCACATGCTTAGTGGGTGCCACTTAATTGCCTAGGGTGCTCGACACTGCATTGATAAGTGATTATCGTCGAGGTGCGGTGGAGTGGTGGTGTCTTGATGGTGGTCTGGTCTTGGCGGAACCGGCAGGCTTGCCGGGGCAATTCTGGACTTGCCTTCAGGACAGTCTCGACCTGGCCAGACTCTCCTGCCCGACAAGGCCTTCCGAAGGTGATATCCTGTTGTCTTGTTCTTCTTAATGCTCTCCTTGATCTCATGAAGAGCAGCTTTTCTGGCTCCGCTTTGCATTACATGTTGGTGTTGGATGTACGATCGTTTAGCACACCTGTGTATGAGTTTGGTCAACGAACACAGTTGTTCGTTGCACCGACACAAAGTGAGCAGGCGCAGGCAAAACAACACATACAATATGATTTTTATCGAAATTAGGTTATAGTCATAGTTATGAGGTCCATCCTTAATAAAATTGTGGCATCGCTTTGCCTCAAAGTCTAAGTATTTATCAGGTAATATAGGATCTTTGGGACTAGGTGAGACTCCTAGCCTTGCAGCTACGTGAGAGGCACAAATTCCTCCACAAAAATGACCACTGCTTGCGTTACATTGTAGTCTCCGGGCAACAATTGCCCCAAGATTATATCATTTGATGTGCGTTAGAGAAGTAGAATAAAGCTCAAGTCAGGGCACAAAGTGCACTACAACCTTGTTTACTAGTGATGCATTTACCATTAAATAGTGCAAAGTAACGAACAGAGGGAAATTGAATACTCTTTATTCTAGCCCGTGTGACCCATATATCCTTGGCATTGCAAAGACTATTCAGGAACATTTCATAATTAGATTTTTGTGGTTCATCTAGCAAACCCCAATATGGAATTTTGCATGCATCACAGAATTATTCTAGAGGCTTATGATAAGCTTGATCATATAAGTGAAACAAAACTCTATAGGTGCGGGGATGAAACTCAAACTTTTTAGTGAATGAGATGGGTTGTATGTTGTGTGCACTTATCTGCGATGAAGGGAGCGAGCTCCGCATTATGAATATATTGATCAAATTCTTCTTTAATACCCGCAAATATCATGAACTCATGACATGGGCGCCGACATGATTTGGTATCGATAGTCCGCACGAGCTTGCCCTTGGTTCAACATAGGCTTGTCGTATCGAGCTCTCGATTAATGATCCCTCCGAGGACCTCCTCCTCGAAGAACTCCTGATATGTCTCCAACGTATCTATGATTTATGAAGTATTAATGCCATGTTTACAATAATTTTATATGGTTTTGGTATGATTTGCATGGACCTAACCCGGACTGACGGTATTTTCAGCGGAATAAAAGTTCTCAAAACAGTGGATTTTTTGTGCAGAAATAGAAGTTCTCAAAACACCGCGAAACTTTTTGTGGATTTTTTATGGACCAAAAGACTATGGGCCAGAGCAGCACCTAGGGGGTGACCCGAGGGGGGCACAACCCACCAGGGCGTGCCTGAGCTCCCAGGCGTGCCCCGATGGGTTGTGCCCACCCCAGTAGCCTCCCGCACCCCCTCTTCTCCCTATAAATTCTCAAATATTCCAAAAACCCTCAAGGAGAACCAAGATCGGAAGTTTTTCCACCGCAATCCTTTGTAGCCACAAAAAACCAATCGGGTGCCCATTCCGGCACCCTGCTGGAGGGGCAGATCATCACCGGTGGCCATCGTCATCATCCCGGCGGCCACCACGACAAGGATGGAGTAGTCCACCCTCAGGGCTGAGGGTCTGTACCGATAGATATGTGTTTAATCTCTCTCTCTCTCTCTCGTGATCTTGAGATGTCACGATCTTGATATATCATGGGATTTGTTAACATAGATGGATCATATGATGTTTATCCCCTCTCTACTCTTTTTGTGATCAATTGAATCTTTACCCTTTGAAGTTTTGTCTTCTCGGATTGAATGTTCAGATCTGAGAACACATGATGTATGTCTTGCAGTATGAATACCAATGGTGACAATAGGGTATTATATTGATTCACTTGATGTATGTTATGGCACTCAACGTGTGGATTCCCGGGGTGACAATGGGGTAATCAATGCATAGGGGTTGATGTACGTTCTGATTATCTTTTCTTTGATAGAAACTTTGGGGTCTCCTTGTAGTTCTTTGTGTGGATTGAATATTATGATTATGAAGTTGTTTGATGCATATTGTAGAATTAACTCATGGATACTTGTGGTGACATTGGTGTATCTAGGTGACATTAGAGTTGGTTGATGTTTGTCAGATGGTGTAATTTTAGTACAAACTCTTGGTTAGATTGATCGGAAAGCATAGCTTTGTGTTATTTTAGTACGATCTCTAGGACAGATTGATCAAAAAGAATAGCTTTGGGGTGGTTTCGTACCCTACAAACAATTTCTATCTTTTGTTCTACGCTAATAGGAACTCGGGAGTGATTCTTTATTGCACTTTGAGAGATAATCATATGATCCAACTATGTTAGCATTGTTGAGAGATTGCACTAGTGAAAGTATGCACCCTAGGCCTCATTTTCCATTATTGCAATACTGGTTCTGCTCCGTTTTGTTATTTACTACCTTGCTGTTTTTTATTTTTCGTGCTACAAAAACTCATATATACTATCCATACTACACTTTTCTCACCATCTCTTGGCCGAACTAGTGCACCTATACAATTTGCCATTGTATTGGGTGTGTTGGGGATAAAAGAGATTTCTTGTATTTGATTCCAGGGTTGCTTGAGAGAGACTATCTTCATCCTACGCCTCCCACGGATTGATAAACCTTAGGTCATCCACTTGAGGGAAAATTACTACTGTCCTACAAAACTCTACGCTTGGAGGCCCAACATGAGTCTACAAGAATAAAGTTGCGTCGTAGACATCAAGCTCTTCTCTGGCGCCGTTGCCGGGAAGGTGAGTGCTTTAAGGTATATCTTTAGATCTTGCAATTGAGTCTTCTAGTTTCTTATTTTATCACTAGTTTGGTTTATAAAAGAAAACTACAAAAAATGGAATTGAGGTTTTATCATATTGCTCATCTTTATAATGTTTTTCATGAAAATTATGGAAAGGAAAATTGCAGTAAATTGACAGAGGAAGAATTCTATAAAATGTTTGACAAAAAATATTTGAATGATGAGCATGATTGAAATACTTTTGTTATGAACTCTTTGAATATCCATGATGCTAACAATATGCAAAGCCATAAGCATGGGGATGCTATGTTTGATGAAGTTGATATTTTTAGTCCCCCAAGATTTGATGTGCAAATTTGTTATAATGATTGCATGCCACCTATTTATGATGATTATATGGTTGAAAGTGGGTTTGTAAGAGTTTCAACTCTAGGTAATGATCCCACTATTTTGGAAGGTGTTGAATCTTGTTACAATATTGAAAAAAGTGGATTTGGAGAGGTCATGACTTTATTTAGTGATGAATCCACTATTTTGGAAGAGGTTTCAGTTGACTATGATAACAAAGTTGCTATCTAGGATGATTATTGTGATGACATGTATGCTATGAAGAATAATAATAACCATGAAACTTGTCATCATGATTTTAATTTTCACTCTCATGATAGCTATTTTGTTGAGTTTGCTCCCATTACTATTGATGATAAGAAATTTGCTTATGTGGAGAGTAATAAGTTTTCTACGCTTTTGTGTCATGAAAAGAATGCTTTATGTGATGGTTATAGTGTTGAATTTCTTCGTGATGCTACTGAAAATTATTATGAGGGACGAACTTATGCTTGTAGGAATTGCAATAATATCAAGTTTCCTCTCTATGTGTTGATAGTTTTGAAATTATTCTTGTTTTGCCTTCCTATGCTAGTTGATTCTTGTTCCCATAAGTTGTCTTCTCACAAAATCCCTATTCATAGGAAGTGGGTTATACTTAAATGTGCTAGTCTTATGCTTCATGATGCTCTCTTTGTGTTTCAATTCTTATCTTTCATACGAGCATCATTGAAATCATCATGCCTAGCTAAAAGGCATTAAAGAAAATTGATTGTTGGGAGACAACCAACACTTTTACCTACTGTTTTTGTGTGTTCACATGATTATGCTACTGTATTAATCATGTTTTATTGCTTTTGTTTCAATAAAGTACAAAGTAAAGCCTTTGGGATAGTGTGGATGATAGTTGACTTGATTCTGTCCAAAAACAGAAACTTTTGTGCCTAGTCTAGGAATTTCTACAATTCACTAGAACGTGATTTTGATATGAATTTTTCATAGGTGATAGATATACAAATTATCTATGTTGTCCTAAGTTTTCAGAATTTTTGGAGTACCAGAAGTATGGTTGGAGTACAGATTACTTAAGACTGTTCTGTTTTTGATAGATACTGTTTTCAATGCATAGTTTGTTTGTTTCCTAGTTTCTATGGCTATTGCTCAACATAAATTGTGGAAATGATATGCTAAAGTAGGAATTGTGTGGAAACAATTATGAATCTTGTCTTCGACGGTACCAAAGTGAAATGGTTTGCTCTTTATCATACTAACCTATCTCACGAAGTTCCGTCAAGTTTTGTGTGATTGAAGTTTTCAAGTTTTGGGGGAGATATCAATATGAGGATAATAAGGAGTGACAAGAACCTAAGCTTGGGGATTCCCAAGGCAACCCAAGGTAATATTAAAGGAAGATCCAAGCAGCTAAGCTTGGGGATGCCCCGGAAGGCATCCCCTCTTTCGTCTCCAACATTATCGGTAACCTCACTTAGAGCTACATTTTGTATTTCTCATATGATACGTGGTTTTCTTGGAGAGTCATTTTATTTTGTTAGTATTTTCTTGAAGTTATTGATAATAAATTTGTGCATCTTTATTTTCAATAAAAATGTCAAGGATAGCCTTTACCATGCTTATTTTGCAAGTATATGAGTTGCTGTTTCAAAACAGAAAGTTTATCATTGTTGCAAAAATTCCTTAGAAAAGTCAGAATGTGATAAAATGTTGAAACTTTTTGCATAGTAATCTATAATTCATTTTCTACAGTATGGTATTTTTTCAGAATTTTTGGAGTTAGGGAAGTATGATGAATCTTGCATTCTTTACATATTGTACTGTTTTGGCAGATTATTGTTATGGTTGCATTGTTTGCATATGTTTGCTTGTTTAATGATTCTATTTGACGATAGGAGTATTGAATATGCAGAGGCATTTAGTATGCAATGTCAAATAATAATTTTAGTGATTTGCTATAGTAGAGAATGATAAGGTTTTTGCATTGGTTTGTACTAACTTATCTCACGAGTTTTTGTTGAGTTTTGGGTGGATGAAGTTTTTAAGATTTAGGGAAACCATGATATAATAGGAATTAAGGAGACACAAAAGCTCAAGCTTGGGGATGCCCAAGGCATCCCAAGCTAATATTCCAAGAAGTGTCAAGCATCTGAGCTTGGGGATTCCCGGTAGGCATCCCACCATTCTTTTTCAACAATTATCGGTTAGTATCGGTTGAGCCTAAGTCTTTACTTCGTCACATGAGTTCTGCTATGCTTGGAATGTCATTAATTTTGTTTTGCTGGATTTTTATATAAAATAATTAGGTTTTAAAGTTTTTAAATAAGAGAGAATCCACAATTGGCTACCCATTTGCTTAACTACTCGCTTGATCTTCACTTATATCTTTCTGGAGTAACTTGTCATTTACGCTTGTGCTTCACTTATATCCTATGAGTAAATTGTTGAATGAATTGAATATCATGAAGTTGAAATTGTATGTTCATATCATGCCTAGTGGTAGCTTCACATTAGGTTTAGAAAGTGAAATCTTTTGAAGCTTGACAATCACAATATTGATCATACAAGCAATTCATGAATGATAAGTAGAAGGAAGAAAACTTTCACATGCAAATACATTATCCTGGAAATCTTTTATGATTGTGAGTCCCCATCAAATTATTATATGCCAAAATTGTTGACGTTCGACAAGGAAGACAATGTAATGATTTATGTCTGTTCATATTCACACCAAAGTTATATTGTCATAGATCCTTCAACATGTTGTGCTTCCCCCCTATCTTTGCTAGCCAAAAATTCCGCACCAAGTAGAGATACTACTTGTGCATCCAAAAACCCTTAAACCCAAATATTGTTTTGAGAGTCCACCATACCTACCTATGGATTGAGCAACATCCTTCAAGTAAGTTTTCGTCGGTGCAATAAGGAAATAAAAAGTGCTTCCAAAAGTGTTAGATCATTTAGTGTAAGAGAAAATTGAGCGTTGGATGAACTTGTGATGGCTGTCGGTGTCAAAACCAGCGGATCTCGGGTAGGGGGTCCCGAACTGTGCGTCTAGGCGGATGGTAACAGGAGACGAGGGACACGATATTTTTACCCAGGTTCGGGCCCTCTCGATGGAGGTAAAACCCTACGTCCTGCTTGATTAATATTGATGATATGGGTAGTACAAGAGTAGATCTACCACGAGATCAAGGAGGCTAAACCCTAGAAGCTAGCCTATGGTATGATTGTTGTAATGTATGTTGTCCTACGGACTAAAGCCCTCCGGTTTATATAGACACCGGAGAGGGCTAGGGTTACACAGAGTCGGTTACAATGGTAGGAGATCTACATATCCGTATCGCCAAGCTTGCCTTCCACGCCAAGGAAAGTACCATCCGGACACGAGCCGGAGTCTTCAATCTTGTATCTTCGTAGTCTTGGAGTCCGGCGGATAATGATAGTCCGGCTGTCCGGACACCCCCTAGTCCAGGACTCCCTCAGTAGCCCCTGAACCAGTCTTCAATGACGATAAGTCCGGCGTGCATAATGTTCGGCATTGCAAGGCGGGTTCCTCTCTTGAATAATCCAGAGAAGATCATGAACACCAGGATAGTGTCCGGCTCTGCAAAATAAATTCCACATTCCACCGTAGAGAGAATAAAATGTACACTTAGTTCAATTTGCTGACGTATTATGCGGCGTGACATCACACCACCACAAGGCCTTTGTTTGAATTACTATACCACCTCAGCACGTTTAGCGAAGCGGTTTCCTTGGCACGTCTTGTCGAAGCAGAGATCGTGTTCCCCTTATTCCGGGATTCTCATCAATACGTGCGTGGGTAACCCAACCGCTCCCGTCGCCACGCCTCCTCTATCGAAGGGGAATCCCAAACGGTCACGGAGACGGCCCTTGGTATTTCTTCCCCTTTATAAGAGGACCAAGGCTCGCCATTGTTCTTCAACCCCGCATCGAATCTCTTCCCCGCTCCCAATTCCAACACCCAGAGCCTCAGATTCGAGCGCTTCGGATCCTCAATCATGTCCGGCTCCGACCTCCAGGGCCGGTGGATGCCCTCCTCCATCACGGAGGGGGATATATTGAAGTTGCGTGAGGCCAAGTACCTGGCCTGCGAGGTTTCGCACAGGTTGCCTGCCCAAGGGCAGGCTGTGCCAGCCCCCGAGCCCGGTGAATACGTCGTATTCGTGTCCCACCTCCGTCGGGGTTTAGGCTTCCCGACGGATCCCTTCGTGAGGGGGCTCCTGTTCTACTATGGGCTGGACTTTCACGACTTGGCTCCGGAGTCCATCCTCCATATCTCCGCATTCATTATCATCTGCGAAGCCTTCCTCCGCGTCATTCCCCACTTCGGCCTATGGCTGAAGACATTCAAGGTGGAGCCGAAGATGATCGGGGGGCGTCAAGCGGAGTGCGGCGGGGCGACCATAAACAAAAAGGTCGATGCCCCGTGGCCCGAGGGTTCCTTCCAAGAGGAACTTGGACCATGGCAGCAGGAGTGGTTCTATATCACCGCTCCAAGGGGCAGCAGGCAAAAGCCGCCGCCCTTATTCCGCCCGGGACCTCCACGCCAACTGATGTCGTGGGTCAACCAAGGGCTCAATTGGGGGCCGTCCGAAGACGTGCCTTCACTGCAGGGCCGGATTCGAGATGTCCAAGCGAGGGAGATCGACCTGATCAAGGTGATGCAGGTTATGCTACTCAGGCATCTTCTGCCCTGCAAACGCCGTCCTCTCCGTCTATGGGAGTTCAACCCGGAGGGACCTCGGATTCTCCAACACTTCATGGGTGCGACACCCGTGGAGATGTACAAGTTGTTCTTCGGACCACAGGTGGCGTGTCCGGATTTAGCCGAGGATGCAGGTCTAAGCCGCGATCACCCGGATACTCAGGTAAGTAGCTCAGAGTCCGGACATTCTGTTTATGTGCCTTTCTAGAGTTCGCCTCCTGACCCTTTGTTCTTTACAGGAATGGGTGGTGCGATCAAGGCTGATAAGGTGTCCGGCCCCCCTCCCAGAGACCGCACTGGAGCCCGTGCTGGCCAGAATGTTGGAGGTTGCGCTAACAGAAGGGGGCGACGGGGAAAATAGAGGAGCTAATATTTCGCCCAAAGGGGCGACTGAAGAGGGGGGAACCAAGAACCCCTCCCTTCAGGGGGAGAAGAGGACCGCCTCCGAAGATCCGGAGGCCAAAGCCCCTAAGCGTGGGAAGAGATCTTCCCCGGGGGGTCCGGCGTCCGGAAAGAATCCGGACGCACAATCATCATCAAAGGATCGGCCCTCCAGCGAGCCGTGAGTATGAAAGAGGGAGTTAATTAGTAAGGAAATACCTTCATTTGTGCTTCTGTAGATAACCGAAATATTTATATTGCAGTTCGGATCTGCAGCCTTCTCAGATGAGTTCATCTTCGGGGGACCTTCTTCCGGAGATGATGGAGAGCGATACGCCTCCGTCCGCAGCGCCGCCAGATGAGGCAGGCGAACCCGAAGTGTCATCACGAAGGGTATCCCCGAGTCCGGAGGGGCCAGAGAGTTCGGCACCTATTAGTGTCCGGCCGGGAGAACTGAAGAATCTGCTTGAGAGGGCGTCCATTTCAGAAGATCACCGCGCGTTAATGCGTATGGTGATTGGAAGGATTTCGTCCGCTGAGAGCGAATTGCATAATGCCGCCATGAGTTTGCTGGCGGGATTTGAGGTATGCGAGAATGACGCACCCCTTTGTCTTTTAACAGTTTTGCATATAAAAAATGCGCCCTGTATAAATAGTAGCCCCTGAGACTCGGTAGGTTGTCGGAAACGACAGCGTACCGAGGATCGAAATCTAAAGGAATGAATTCCGTCGGTCCTATGCAGGTGGCGGATAGTCCGGGGGCTAGCCGGACTAGTGAGTTTGCCGAGTTAAATCGGCAATTTGACTTGGCAGATGCGGACATCGCACTTGTCAACAGGCGACTTGACGAGTCGCAAGGTAAAAGAATTCTCCGCAGTCGCTTTATTAAGGGGGTCGAAGCCCTCCTCTGATAAATTATATGCTATTTGTACAGACGGTGCTGCTGCTGTGGAGGGTCTTCGGGCTGAACTTGCTCAAGCTAAGGAGCAAGCCCGAAGGAGTGAAGCGGCTGCCTCGAGGGCGGCCGAGGAGTTGAAAGCCGAAAAGGCTGCGCACTGCCTAAGCAGGGCCGAGGTGGCCGAATTGGCCATGAAAGTAAAGGATGCTGCCGACCGCAATGAGGCTCTTGAAAAGGAGCGCTTATCGGAGCGGGAAGACCTGAAGAAGGCCACCGCCGAAGCCAAGGATGCCCGCTCTGCAATGCGGGCTATGAAGGAGGAACTGCGACAGGCCGGAGAGATCGTGGCTGGCAAGCCTTTTATGTTGCGTCGCCTGTTTATGGATGGAAAGTATGCTCAATCTGAGCGGCTGTGGAGTCCGGAGGATCCGTATATGGACTTAGCTGCAAGTGCGGCCGATGCCATTAAGCACTTCCGGAGCCAGAAGGATCACGAGACGGAAGAGCTATATTGGTCTCAATTCCACAGTCCGGATCGCCCACTTCCATTGACAGACCGGTTGGACGAATGGGCCGAGCTAAATAGATTGTCCGGACTTGCCATGACTGACATCGTGGCCCATGTCTGGCCAGAGAGGTCCAAGGCGACGAGCTACTTTGGCTTACTGCAGCAATTCCTTGGAGCGGTGCCGCATATAAAGGAGATGAAGCGGTCGGCCTGCATAGAGGGCGCGCGGATGGCTCTTGCCCGTGTGAAGGCGCATTGTCCAGAGATGGACGCCACCGCTGTTACTGCCCAGGGTTCGGATGAAGACCGGCTCCCTGCCGAGCACTATTTCGGGGAAGTTATGCGTGGCGCTCGTGTAATAGAGTCGCAGTGCGTGAAGAATGTAACGTTCAAATGAACGCATTAGCTTGTAAATCGATGATTATGTTATAACTGCTTTTTATACTTGTGCATCCAAGTAGTAAAACTTCTCTTGTGCGGCCGTTTACGTATACTTGTGTATAACCTGAAAGATGGCAGTCTTCGGCTTCAGCCCCCACGCACAAGGTGCTGGGGTGTTCGCAAAAATAGCGCGTTTTCACACTTAATCCGACGTCTCGGTCCTGTTATAAGGAGGTGGTAGCATAGCGAACGAGGCAATCCGGACTATAATTCTTTATCACTTTCACTTAGCCAGTGGAGCTCGAGGGTGGGGCTACGATATAGCCCCTGGTGGCATCGCCCTTCTCCGAAGTCGGAGCGCGTGTGCCTGACCGGGAAACGACCCTTCATCAAAGCGGGGAATTCTAAACATTCCGATAGTCGATCGAGTGGCTGACCAGTCTCTCGCTGCATCATGACAGTCAGTTTTCGGCTTTCTCTACTGAGGTGCTCGCCCAGCCGAACTGGGGCACAATCGCAGTAGTTCTCCTGGTGCCGCGTTAGCTGATGATACAGAACGTAAGGCAGCAAAACACAGGAGCCGGGCAAACCCAACATTTGACCAAAGACATGATTCGGAGCTGATGCATATAATGCCTAACTCGAGACGCCGAACACTCCCTAAGGTGTTCGGTCTTTATAATAATGGGCAGAACGATGCCCTAAGCCCCTAGTGTCCAGGTACGGGCATGGTCTTCTGACGCGGCTGATGCCAAAGCGTCAGGCTCCGCTTTGGCTATAGGAAGAAACCAAGGGAGAATAACAACAAGAGACAGTAAAAAAGGTTTACGCAGGGTCTTAATCTGAAAAGAATCCTCACAACGGGTCCCTACTACACGTCTGCGCCTGTGTCTCCGTTGCGCCATTATCCTGGACGGGTATGCACGTTGTTCATCTGTAAAAAGAGAGGAACTTTTAGTTTAAAAAACAATTCATGCGAAAAATATTAGAAATATAAATAATTAAAGCGGGGTTTGTATGAACCCGCAGTTATTTGTGCGCGCAGCCCCCTGTGAAGGGGTATGCGGCTAGGGAGCCCCTAGCCTACTGACGCCGGATTCGTCTATCCAAGTCCGGGGTCTTTAAGTGACCCTCGCACTAAAATTACGCCACGCGGTCCGGGCATCTTGAGTGTGAGAGACACGTAATGCGGTATGGCGTTGAAGCGGACAAAAGCCTTTCGTCCCAAGAGTGCTTGATATTCACTTTCAAATGGGACGATGTGAAAAATTAATTTTTCGCGTCGAGAATTGTTCGGCGATCCGAACGCGACTTCTAGTAATATGGAGCCTGTGCACTTGGCGTAATGGCCTGGCGTCACTCCTTTGAAGGAAGTGCTGCTGTGTTGAATTTTGGTAGGGTCTACCCCCATCCTACGGATTGTGTTTGAATATAGCAGGTTTAAGTCACTGCCTCCGTCCATTAGGACGTTAGTAAATTGCAATCCGTCTATTATGGGATTCAATATCAGGGGAGTCCGTCCCGCATTTCGAACGCTTCTGGAATAGTCCAGGTGGTCGAAAGTGATTGGTTTTGATATCCAATCTCTACGGTCTGCTGGGTTGGACCGCGCGAAGCTCTTTTTAGAAAGTGCCGCACTATTTTTCCGTATTATCACATGAAGTGAGTTTACTGCTTTGACCCCTTGTGGGAAAGTCTTTTGTTTTCCGGTGCTCTGCTGGTGGGGTTTATCTTCTTCGCTTGACGCGTCGAGCCCCTTGTGTTCGGCATTTAGTCGGCCGGACTGTTTAAAAACCCAACAATCCCTGTGGGTGTGATTTGCAGGCCTTCCGGGGGTACTGTGGATTTGGCATATCCGACCCAAAATTTTGTTTAAGTTGGACAATTCGTCACTGTCATCCTTAAGAGGCTGTGTTTTATTATTGGGCCACGAGCTTTTGAATCCGGCGTTGACTGCCGCGCTCTTTGGGCTTTTCTCTTTATTCCGGCGCTGCTCTTTTCTGCGCCGTGATTTTCCGTTTCCATCTCTTATCTCTGATGTACTTGGGTCGCTGGTACTGCATCGTGCTAGCCAGCTATCCTCGCCCGCACAGAAGCGGGTCATGAGGCTTGTTAGTGCGGACATTGTCCCCGGTTTCTCTTGACCGAGGTGCCTGGTGAGCCATTCATCTCGGACATTGTGCTTGAAAGCTGCTAAGGCTTCGGCGTCCGGACAGTCGACTATTTGGTTTTTTTGTAAGGAACCTGTTCCAGAATTTCCGCACTGACTCTCCGGGCTGTTGAGTTATATGACTTAGATCATCTTCATCCGGAGGACGGACATAAGTCCCTTGAAAATTTGCTCTAAACGCGTCCTCGAGCTCTTCCCAACTTCCAACAGTATTTTCTGGGAGGCTTTTAAGCCAATGACGGGCTGGCCCTTTGAGCTTGAGGGGTAGGTATTTTATGGCGTGGAGATCATCTCCTCTGGCCATATTTATATGTAGTATATAATCTTCTATCCAGACTCCAGGGTCTGTTGTTCCATCATAGGCCTCCATGTTTATGGGTTTAAATCCTGCTGGGAATTCATGGTCCAGCACCTCGTCAGTGAAACATAGTGGGTGTGCGGCGCCCCTGTATTTGTGTGTGCCGCTATCATCGGACACTTGACGTGTTGCCTTGCTTCCTGGGGCCTTCTCCTTTGGCCCGTAGATGGATCTGGCTGGGCCACCTATCCTTCCAAGTTCGTTGGTCGGTTTATGTGTGGCGCCGCTGTCAGAATTTGGCCTATCATCTGGCCGTCTATCCAGCCAGGAAGCGCCTTTATTTTTGGACGGTGGGGGCTCTATGGCCTCCTTGTCGAATTCTGGTAACAGCTTGTGCTTCGGGTAGCTCTTTGATTGGTGGCCATTGCCGTACTTATCTGCGGTTTTGAGCACTTTGCTCCATCTCATTCTGAGTGTGTCTTCCGCTGTTTTGAGCCTCCATTTTTCCTTCTTCAGGCTTTTTGCAGTACTGACAAGTCTTTTCCGAAGGTTCTTGCTCTCCGGCGGTGTGTCCGGCGTGAGGTCATCCGGACTGTTGTTTTCACCTGGCCTGGACTGATTATCTGACTCGTCATGGTCGGACGGTTGCTTATCTGCGTGTTCATCGTTCGTTTGTGAGCCCTGCCGTATTGCGGGCTCTTTGGGAGGGTTGTTGTCGAGGCGGGACTTAGGACGGCGCCTGCGCTGCCGTTTTGGTCGTTTATCGGTGTGGTTATCTTCTGCCGCGGCCCGTTGATCCTCGTTATCGCTCTCCTTTGGGGTGTCTACCATATATATGTCATATGACGAGGTAGTCCTCCCGTGCCTTATAGGCTCTGTTTCTTGTTCGTCTCCAGCATTGTCGTCTATTCCGTCAATGTCTAGCATGTCGGTTAGATCATCGACAGTGGCTACAAAGTGGGTGGTGGGTGGGTTCTGAATTTCTTCGTCCGTTCCCCAACCGTCCTGGCCATAGTCCGGCCAAGACTCTCCTGATAATGAGAGATGCTTTAGTGAATTCAAGATATCGCCGAAAGGCGAGTATTGGAAGATGTCCGCGGCGGTGAATTCCATAACCGGCACCCAATCCGGATCGATTGGCAGGGGCGCGGGAGGTTCGGAGTCCGGCAAGGAGTTCGGTGCCTCGGAGTCACGAGTTTCGCGGGGGACAAGATTAGTGTTCGGATCCATCGCCGTGGATGTTGAAGCCCCCAGGGCGGCGCCTATCCACCGACCCTCGATCTGGGTGATCGGCTCCGGGCTAATGGCCGAAGCGGATCCGTGTGCGGCCACCAAGGCACTGTTCAGCGGCAGAGCTAGATCGTGCCCATCGTCACAGTGCGGTGCGCTTCGGCTGTGGCTCGAGTCCGTCGAGGATCAAGTCTCCGCGGACATCGGCCGTGAAGTTTAAGCTTCCAAATCTGACCTGACGGCCAGGGGCGTAGCTTTCGATCTGCTCCAGATGGCCAAGTGAATTAGCCCGCAGTGCGAAGCCGCCGAATACGAAGATCTGTCCGGGGAGAAAAGTCTCACCCTGGACAGCGTTGTTGGTTGAAGATGCCATCAAGCCTATCGGTGACGACACAGAGGAACTCTCAATGAAAGCACCAATGTCGGTGTCAAAACCGGCGGATCTCGGGTAGGGGGTCCCGAACTGTGCGTCTAGGCGGATGGTAACAGGAGACGAGGGACACGATATTTTTACCCAGGTTCGGGCCCTCTCGATGGAGGTAAAACCCTACGTCCTGCTTGATTAATATTGATGATATGGGTAGTACAAGAGTAGATCTACCACGAGATCAAGGAGGCTAAACCCTAGAAGCTAGCCTATGGTATGATTGTTGTAATGTATGTCGTCCTACGGACTAAAGCCCTCCGGTTTATATAGACACCGGAGAGGGCTAGGGTTACATAGAGTCCGTTACAATGGTAGGAGATCTACATATCCGTATCGCCAAGCTTGCTTTCCACGCCAAGGAAAGTACCATCCGGACACGAGCCGGAGTCTTCAATCTTGTATCTTTGTAGTCTTGGAGTCCGGCGGATAATGATAGTCCGGCTGTCCGGACACCCCCTAGTCCAGGACTCCCTCAATGGCAAACAATAAAAGCGACAGACTGCATAAGAAAGGTTGCCATCATAATGGCAATATAACGTGATGTTCTCTTGCACTAAGGGATTGAGCATGCAACCAAAAAGCGCATGGCAACCTCTACTTCCCTCTACGAAGGGCCTATCTTTCACTTTTCAATATTTACTTTTTTGCAAAGAGTGGAAGTTTTTCTCTCTATTCCTTTTTAGTTTTCTCTTTTGGCAAGCATCATGTGGTGAGGAAAGATCTAGGCCCATATATCCAGTTGGATATGGGTAGCATGAGTTATTATGGTTGACATCACCCTTGAGGTGAATACATTAGGAGGCGAAATTGTAAGCCCCTATCTTTCTCTGTGTCCGGTTGAAATGTTTTGTTCATGTGTATGCAGTGAGTGTCAGGAATCATAGAAGACTATATGATGGTTGAGTGTGTGGAGCTCTTACTTAGAGCCTGTTGAATAAGTTGAATTGCAATTGTTTGGTGACTAAGAATATAGGTTGTTGAGTTTCAAGAGAATCAATTGTTTGAACCTTAACATGTGAATTGGTACCTACTTGGTCGTGAGAAGTTTTATAAGAAAGAATTGTGGTTATGATGCTAGGAAAAGTGATTGAAATTGTCATTGATCAAAGTTGTGCACTTTGCTAGCATTCACACTTCATAAATTATTTCTTTTATCATTTACCTACTCGAGGACGAGTAGGAATTAAACTTGGGGATGCTGATACGTCTCCAACGTATCTATAATTTATGAAGTATTCATGCCATGTTTACAATAATTTTATGTGGTTTTGGTATGATTTGCATGGTACTAACCTGGACTGAAGCTGTTTTCAGCATAACTACTGTGGTGTTGTTTTTTGTGCAAAAACAATTTTCCAAACACCGCGAAACTTTTTGTGGATTTTTGTGGACCCGAAGACTACCAATGGGCCAGAGCAGCACCTAGGGGGTGCCCCGAGGGTGGCACAACCAACCAGGCATGGATGGCCCCCTAAGCGCGCTCCCCTGGGTTGTGCCCACCTCGGTGACCTCCCGCACTCCCTCTTCGCCATATAAAGTCTCAAATATTCCAAAAACCCTCGGGGAGAACCTAGATCGGATGTTCCGATGCCGCAAGCCTCTGTAGCCACCAAAAACCAATCGGGAGCCCATTCCGGCAGCCTGCCGGAGGGGGAGATCATCATCGGTGGTCATCTTCATCATCCAGGCGGCCACCACGATGAGGAGGGAGTAGTCCACCCTCAGGGCTGAGGGTTTGTACCAATAGCTATGTGTTTAATCTCCCTCTCTCGTGATCTTGAGATGTCACGATCTTGATCTATCATGGGCTTTGTTAACATAGATGGATCATATGATGTTTCTTCCCTCTCTACTCTTGTTGGGATGAATTGAATCTTTACCCTTTGAAGTTTTGTCTTGCCGGATTGAATGTTCAGATCAGAGAACACATGATGTATGTCTTGCGGTATGAATACTTGTGGTGACAATGGGGTATTATATTGATTCACTTGATGTATGTTATGGCACTCAACTTGCGGATTCCCGTGGTGACATTGGGGTAATCTGTGCATAGGGGTTGATGCACGTTTTTACGATCTTTTCTCTGATAGAAACTTTGGGTTCTCCTTGTAGTTCTTTGTGTGGATTGAATATTATGATCATGAAGTTGTTTGGTGCATATCATAGAATTAACTCATGGATGCTTGTGGTGACATTGGAGTATCTAGTTGACATTAGAGTTGGTTGATGTGTGTCATATGGTGTTATTTTAATACGAACTCTTGGTTAGATTGATTGGAAAGAACAACTTTGTGTTATTTTAGTATGAACTCTAGGATAGATTAATCGGAAAGAATATCTTTGAGGTGGTTTTGTACCCTACAAACAATTTCTATCTTTTGTTCTACGCTAATAGGAACTCAGGAGAGATTATTTTTTGCACTTCGAGGGTAATCATATGATCCAACTATGTTAGCATTGTTGAGAGATTGCGCTAGTGAAAGTATGCACCCTAGGCCTCATTTTCCATTACTGCAATAATGTTTGTGCTCCGTTTTATTATTTACTACCTTGCTGTTTTTTATTGTTCGCACTACAAAAACTCATACCTGTTATCCATACTACATTTTTATCACCATCTCTTCGCCGAACTAGTGCACCTATACAATTTGCCATTGTATACGGTGTGTTGGGGACACAAGAGATTCTTGTATTTGATTGCAGGGTTGCTTGAGAGAGACTATATTCATCCTACACCTCCCAGAGATGGATAAACCTTAGGTCATCCACTTGAGGGAAAATACTATCCTACAAAACTCTGCGCTTGGAGGCCCAACACGAGTCTACAAGAATAAAGTTGTGTAATAGACATCAAGCTCTTTTCTGGCGCCGTTGCCGGGGAGGTGAGTGCTTGAAGGTATATCTTTAGATCTTGCAATTGAATCTTTTAGTTTCTAGTTTTATCACTAGGTTGGTTTATAAAAGAAAACTACAAAAAATGGAATTGAGGTTGCATCATATTGTTCATCTTTATAATGTCTTTCGTGAAAATGATGGAAAGGAAAATTGTGCTCAATTGATAGAGGAAGAATTATATAAAATGTTTGACAAAAAATATTTGAATGATGAGCATGATTGCAATATTGTTGGTATTAACTCTTTGAATATCCATGGTGCTAACGATATGGAAAGCCATAAGCTTGGGGATGCTATGTTTGATGAAGATGATATTTTCAGTCCCCCAAGATTTGATGAACAAATTTGTTATAATGATTGCATGCCTCCTAATTATGATGATTACATTGATGATAGTGGGTTTGGAACAGTGTCAACTCTAGGTAATGATCCCACTATTTTGGAGGGTGTTGAATCTTGTTACAATATTGAAAAAGTGGATTTCGAGAGGTCATGACTTTATTTAGTGACGAATCCACTATTTTGGAAGAGGTTTCAGTTGACTATGATAATAAAGTTTCTATCTATGATGATTATGGTGATGACATGTATGCTCTAAATAATAATAATAACCATGCAACTTGTCATCGTGATTTTAATTTTGACTCTCATGATAGCTATTTTCTTGAGTTTGCTCCCACTACTATTGATGAGAAGAAATTTGCTTATGTGGAGAGTAATAAGTTTTCTACGATTTTGTGTCATGAAAAGAATACTTTATGTGATGATTATATTGTTTAATTTCTTCATGATGCTACTGAAAATTATTATTAGGGAGGAACTTATGCTTGTAGGAATTGCAATAATATCAAGTTTCCTGTCTATGTGTTGAAAGTTTTGAAGTTATGCTTGTTTTGCCTTCCTATGCTAGTTTATTCTTGTTTGCATAAGTTGTTTGCTCACAAAATCCCTATTCATATAAAGTGGGTTAGACTTAAATGTGCTAGTCTTATGCTTCTTGATGCTCTCGTTGTGTTTCAATTCTTATCTTTCATGTGAGCATCATTGAAATCATCATGCCTAGCTAAAAGGCATTAAAGAAAAGCACTTGTTGGGAGACAACCCAACACTTTTACCTACTGTTTTTGTGTGTTCACATTATTATTATACTGTATTAATCATGTTTTATTGCTTTTGTTTCAATAAAGTGCCAAGTAAAGCGTTTGGGATAGTCTGGATGATAGTTTACTTGATTCTGTCCAAAAACAGAAACTTTTGCGCCCAGTCCAGGAGTTTCTAAAATTCACTAGAACATGCTTTTGAGCTGAATTTTTCACAGGTTATAGATATACAAATTATCTATGTTTTCCTAAGTTTTCAAAAAAAAATTGGAGTACCAGAAGTATGGTTGGAGGACAGATTACTTCAGACTGTTCTATTTTTGACAGATTTTGTTTTCAATGCATATTTTGCTTGTTTCCTAGTTTCTATGGCTTATATTGCTCAACATAAATTGTGTAAATGATATGATACTGTAGGAATTGTGTGGAAACAATTATGAATCTTGTCTTTGACAGTACCAAAGTGAAATGGTTTGCTCTTCATCATACTAACCTATCTCACGAAGTTCCGCTAATTTTTGTGTGATTGAAGTTTTCAAGTTTTGGGTTAGATATCGATATGAGGAGAATAAGGAGTGACCAAAACCTAAGCTTGGGGATGCCCAAGGCAAACCAAGGTAATATTCAAGGAAGATCCAAGCAACTAAGCTCGGGGATGCCCCGGAAGGCATCCCCTCTTTCATCTGCAACATTATCCGTAACCTCACTTGGAGCTACATTTTGTTTCGTCACTTGATAAGTGTTTTGCTTTGAGCATCATTTTATTTTGTTAGTATTTGCTTGATGTTATTTATAATAATGTTTTTATCTTTATTTTGAATAAAAATGTCAAGGATAGCCTTTATCATGCTTATTTTGCAAGTATATGAGTTGATGTTTCAAAACAGAAAGTTTATCGCTGTTGCAAAAATTCCCTAGAAAAGTAAGAATGTGATAAAATGTTGAAACTTTTTGCATAGTAAGCTATAATTAATATTATATAGTGTGGTAATTTTTCAGAATTTTTGGAGTTAGGTAAGTATGATGAATCTTGCATTTTTACAGACTCTACTGTTTTGGCAGATTGCTGTTATGGTTGCATTGTTTGCATATGTTTGCTTTTTTAATGGTTTTATTTGAGAATAGGAGTATTAAATATGCAGAGGCATTTAGTATGAAATGTCAAATAATAATTTTATTGATTTGTTAAAGTACAGAATGATAAGGTTTTTGCATTGGTTTGTACTGACTTATCTCACGGGTTCTTGTTGAGTTTTGTGTGGATGAAGTTTTTTAGATTTAGGGAAACCGTGACATAAGAGGAATTAAGGAGACACAAATCCTCAAGCCTGGGGATGCCCAAGGCATCCCAAGCTAATATTCCAAGAAGTCTCAAGCATCTAATCTTGGGGATGCCCCGGTAGGTATCCCACCTTTCTTCTTCAACAATTATCGGTTAGTATCAATTGAGCTTAAGGTTTTGCTTCTTCACATGATTTGTGTTATGCTTGGAATGTCATTTTATTTTGTTTTGCTTGCTTTTTATATAAAATACTTAGGTTTCAAAGTTTTTAAATAAGAGATAATCCACAATTGGCGACCCATTTTCTTAACTACTCGCTTGATCCTCACTTATATCTTTTTGGAGTAGCTTGTCATTTACTCTTGTGCTTCAGTTATATCCTATGAGTAAATTGTTGAATGAATTGAATATCATGAAGTTGAAATTGTATGTTCGTATGATGCCTAGTGGTATCTTCATATTAGGTTTAGAAAGTGAAATCTTTTGAACCTTGATAATCGCAATATTGGTCATACAAGCAATTCATGAATGATTAGTAGAAGGAAAAGAACTTTCACATGCAAATACACCATCTTGCAAATCTTTTATGATTGTGAGCCCCAATCAAAGTATTATATGCCAAAATTGTTGACGTTGGACAAGGAATACAACATAATGATTTATGTTTGTTCATATTCACATAGAAGTTATATTGTCATAGATCCTTCAACATGTGGTGCTTGCCCCCTATATTTGCTAGCCAAAAATTCCGCATCAAGTAGAGATACTACTTGTGCATCCAAAAATCCTTAAACCCAAATCTTGTTTTGAGAGTCCACCATACCTACCTATGGATCAAGCAAGATCCTTCAAGTTAGTTGTCATCGGTGCAATAAGGCAATAAAAATTGCTTCTAGTGTTAGATCATTTAGTGTAAGAGAAAATTGAGTGTTGTACGAACTTCTGATGGCAAAGAATAAAAGCGACAGACTGCATAATAAAGGTTGCCATCATAAGGGGCAATATAACGTGATGTTCTCTTGCACTACGGGATTGAGCATACAACCAAAAAGCGCATGGCAACCTCTGGTTCCCTCTGCGAAGGGCCTATCTTTTACTTTTCGGTATTTACTTTTATGCAAAGAGTCAAAGTTTTTCTATCTATTCCTTTTTATTATTCTCTTCTGGCAAGCATCATGTGGTGAGGAAAGATCTAGGTTGAGTGTGTGGAGCTCTTACTTAGAACCTGTTGAATAAGTTGAATTGGAATTGTTTGGTGACTAAGAATATTGGTTGTTGAGTTTCAAGAGCATTCATTGTTTGAACCTTAACATGTGAATTGGTTGCTACTTGGTCGTGAGAAGTTTTATAAGAAAGAATTGCGGTTATGAGGCTAGAAAAAGTGATTGAAATTGTCATTGATCAAACTTGTGCACTTTGCTAGCATTCACACTTTATAAATTATTTCTTTTATCATTTACCTACTCGGGGACGAGTAGGAATTAAGTTGGGGATGCTGATATGTCTCCAACGTATCTATAATTTATGAAGTATTCATGCCATGTTTACAACAATTTTATATGGTTTTGGCATGATTTGCATGGAGCTAACCCAGACTGACGTTGTTTTCAGCAGAACTACCGTGGTGTTGTTTTTTGTGCAAAAATAAAAGTTCCCCAAACATCGCGAAACTTTCTGTGGATTTTTATGGACCAGAAGACTTTCAATGGGCCAGAGCAGCACCTAGGGGGTGCCCCAAGGGGGGCACAACCCACCAGGGCACGGCTGTCCGCAAAGGCACGCCCTGGTGCATTGTGCCCACCTCGGTGGCCTCCCATACCCCCTCTTCGCCCTATAAATTCTCAAATATTCTGAAAACCCTCTGGGAGAACCTAGATCGGAAGTTCTGCTGCCGCAAGCCTCTGTAGCCACCGAAAAACAATCGGGAGCCCGTTCTAGCACCATGCCGGCTGGGGAGATCATCACCGGTGGCCATCTTCATCATACCGGCAGCCACGACGATGAGGAGGGCGTAGTCCACCATCAGGGCTGAGGTTTTGTACCGGTAGCTATGTGTTTAATCTCTCTCTCTCCCTCTCTCTCTCTCATGATGTTGAGATGTCACGATCTTGATGTGTCATGGGCTTTGTTAAAATAGATGGATCATATGATGTTTCTCCCCTCTCTACTCCTGTTGTGATTAATTGAATCTTTACCCTTTGAAGTTTTGTCTTGTCGGATTGAATGTTCAGATCTGAGAACACATGATGTATGTCTTGCAGTATGAATAACCATGGTGACAATGGGGTATTATATTGATTCACTTGATGTATGTTATGGCACTCAACTTGCGGATTCCCGAGGTGACATTGGGGTAATCTGTGCATAGGGGTTGATGCACGTTTTTATGATCTTTTCTCTGATAGAAACTTTGGGTTCTCCTTGTAGTTCTTTGTATGGATTGAATATTATGATCATGAAGTTGTTTGGTGCATATCATAGAATTAACTCATGGATGCTTGTGGTGACATTGGAGTATCTAGGTGACATTAGAGTTGGCTGATGTTTTTCATATGGTGTTATTTTAGTACGAACTCTTGGTTAGATTGATCAGAAAAAATAGCTTTGTGTTATTTTAGTATGAACTGTAGGATAGATTGATCGGAAAGAATATGTTTGAGGTGGTTTCGTACCCTACAAACAATTTCTATCTTTTGTTCTATGCTAATAGGAACTCGGGAGTGATTCTTTATTGTACTTTGACGAATAATCATATGATCCAACTATGTTAGCATTGTTGATAGATTGCACTAGTGAAAGTATGCACCCTTGGCCTCATTTTCCATTATTGCAATACCGTTTGTGCTCCGTTTTATTATTTACTACCTTGCTATTTTTTATTGTTCGCACTACAAAAACTCATATCTACTATCCATACTACACTTTTATCACCATCTCTTCGCTGAACTGGTGCACCTATACAATTTGCCATTGTATTGGGTGTGTTAGGGACACAAGAGATTTCTTGTATTTGATTCCAGGGTTGCTTGAGAGAGACTATCTTCATCCCATGCCTCCCACGGACTGATAAACCTTAGGTCATCCACTTGAGGGAAAATTGCTACTGTCCAACAAAACTCTGCGCTTGGAGGCCCAACACGAGTCTACAAGAATAAAGTTGCATAGTAGACATCAACTCCTCCTAAATAAGTTCATTTTTTTTCTACAAACAAATTTCTGAAATTTTTGGGCCACAAAATGATGCTATTAAAACTTCACAAGATTCATAGAAATTACTCATAGGGATGTCTAGAGGCTATATCAAGCATTGGAACTACTTGGAACTCAAATAATTCAACATGCCAGCTCATTTTCAGCGGCACCAAGAGAAACTAATTATGCAAAATATAATCCACTAGAGCACGAACTAATTGGAGCAATGGAGAAGTCACATACCAAGTAGCAATCCCCCAAAACAGTTTTGGAAACGGAGCTCTGAGCAAAGAGATCAAAAATCTCAGGTTTGGGAGCAAGAACACGAGGGACAGAGCTACCAGGATTTTTTTTCTAGAGGTAAGAAATGAAGTGAGGTGAAGGAATAAGTGAGGGGATCCTTATGGGGCCCATAAGCCACCATGGTGCGCCCAGGCGGTGGGCGCGCCCTGGTGCCTCGTGGGCACCTACGGCATCCCCCTGGGATTTTTTTAGTGCCAGAACTTCTTAAATATTCTAGAAGAAATCATGTCAAAATTTCACATCATTCTGAGCACTTTTATTTCTGGGCTATTTTTTATTGCACGGGTAATTCTGAAATAAGATAATCATGGCATTTTATTGTATTTAAGTAAAAATAACAGAGAGCAAAAAGTAGGTACAAAAGTTGTGCTTACTAAATTCATCGACCAAATGCCCCTAAAAAAGAATCCATTAATAAGGTTGATCAAGTCTTATTAACAAACTATTTTAGAGTAACATGGAACCGAAGATTCTTCATATAACACTAGGCCTCAACGGGGATATTCATCTCCCCAATTATAAGTGTTTCATATTTCTTTTCGATAGTAGGAAGAGGGAGTCAAGAACTTCCAAAAGTAATTGTAGGAGTCTTTTCAATCACATTAATACATTCACTTGAAATTATTTCTTTGGAAAGTGCACCGTATTCTCATTACAATTGATATGAAAAGTGACCTTGCTTTGGTTGCAATCAATAACAACCCCTGCAGTATTCAAAAAGTGTCTACCAAGGATAATCTACATATTGGCGTCCTCAGGCATATCAAGTATAACAAAGTCTGTTAAGATAGTAACATTTGCAACTACGACAAGCACATCCTCACAAATACTGATAGGTATGTCACTTGATTTGTTAGCCATTTGCAATGATATTTCAGTAGGTGTGAGTGTATTCAAATCAAGTCTTGTATATGAACAGAAAGGCATAGCAGTAACACAGGCTCCCAAATCACATAAAGCAGTTTTGACATAAGTTCTTTTACCAGAACATGGTATAGTAGGTATTCCTAGATCTCCCAGCTTCTTAGGTACTACATACTTAAAAGAATAATTTGGAGGCATGGTGGAGATTTCAGCTTCAGGTATTTTTCTTTTATTAGTGACAATATCTTTCATATATTTAGCATATGTGCCCATCCTCAAAATATCAGTCAAACAAGTACGTAGAAAGACTGGCCTAAGCATTTCAGGGAAGCGTTCAAATTCTTCTTCATATTTATTCTTATGTGGCTTAGGAGGAAAGGGCATGGGTTTCTGAACCCATGGTTCTCTCTCTTTACCATGTTTTCTAGCAATGAAATCTCTCTTATCATAACATTTAATTTTAGGAGGTGGGTTATCAAGATCAATAGTAGGTTCTATTTCAAGAACATTATCAGGTTCTTTATAATTGTATGGTTGAGAAGCTATATGAACATCACCATTATCATTGTCACTAGGTGAATGTTCATTAGCATATTGTGTCTCAACATTAGAAATAGAAACCTCATTACTATTTTCAGAAGATTTTTCTATCTTAGGTTCACTAGAAGTATGCAAAGTCTTATCATTTTCTTTTTCTTTTTAGATGGACTAGGTGCATCAATATTAATTCTTTGAGAGTATTGTTCAATTCTTTTGGGATGACCTTCAGGACAAACTGGCTCCTGAGGCATTCTACCTCATCTAGTCATTACTCTAACAACATGATCATTCATATTGTTATTCATTTCATTGATCAAATCATTTTGAGATTTACTAACTTTTTCTAACGGAGTTTGGACCATAGATACATGCTTACCTACACCTTTAACATCATTAGCAATTCTAAACATCAAGTCACTCAAGCGATCAATTATGTAGGCATTACATTTCAATTGCTTCAAAACATATGCATTAAAAGTTTCTTGCTTAACAGTGTAATTGTCAAATTCATCCAAGCATTGACTAGCAGATTTATTGTAAGGAATATCACCTTTATTAGATCCCATGAGAGAATTTACCTCTACTACGCGTGAAGGGGTGTAAAGTCCATGTATTTCCTCAATAGGTGGTAAATTCTTAACACCTTTAGCTTTGATACTCTTTCTTTCATAGATTTCTTTTCTTCTTGCATATCTTCAGGACTGAGAAATAGAATACCCCTCTTCTTCGGAGTTGGTTTAGGTGGTGGTTCAGGAAGTGTCCAATCATTATCATTTCTCAATGTATTATTTAATAGTTCTTCAGCTAGTTCAACCATTCGTTCCCTGAAAACACAACCAGCACAACTATCTAGGTAGTCCCTAAAATCATCGGTTAGTCCATTATAAAAGATGTCAAGGATTTCATCTTTCTTAAGAGGATGATCAGGAAAAGCATTATGTAATTGGAGAAGCCTCCCCAAGCTCGAGGGAGATTCACTTCTTCAATTTGCAAAAATTTAAATATTTCCTGTAAGGAATCTTGTTTTCATGAGAAGGAAAATAATTTTCAAAGAAGTAATATATCATATCCCGGGGACTATGCACACAACAAGAATCAAGAGTATTAAACCATATCTTAGCATCACCCTTTAACGAGAAAGGAAACAACTTAAGGATATAGTAGTAGCGATATTTTCCTCATGAGCAAATAGGGTGGCTATATCAATCAACTTAGTAATATGTGCCACAACAGTTTCAGATTCATAACCATGGAAAGGATCAGATTCAACCAAACTAATTAACTCACAATCGACAAAGAGTTCATAATCCTTATCAGTAAAAAAGATAGGTGAAGTAGCAAACTTAGGATCATATTTCATTCTTGCATTCAAAGATTTTTCTTTCAGCTTACATAGTAGTTTCTTAAGATCATCTCTATCATTACAAGCAAGAAATTCCCTATCTATTTCTCCATCCATAACATAACCCTCATGTTGTGGGAAACTAATCCACGGACACCTATGGGACCGGCGGACCGAGCCCCTTTCGGTTCGGCGGGGGGCGGAGATCGCACGAAGAGCAGATCGAGGCGAAGCACACGAGCAGTTTACCTAGCTTCGGAGCTCTCCGGAGAGATAATACTCCTACTGCTGCATGTCTGATTGTATTGAGTTCGTGCTCGGGAGCGCTGAGTGCTACAGTATACACTAGCTGCTAACAAGACCGAGCGTGAGTGTTTTCTGCCTTCAAACCCCCGTCTACGTTGCGCATGGGCCTCCTTTTATATGCTCAAGGGGTCACCGACAGGTGGCAACGTAGACAAGGGTAAATATGGAAAAGAGTGGCGGTTGGTACAACTACTTGTACAGTGTATCATACCTAACCCTGACGGCAGGGGACAAAGGCATTAAATGCCTATCTGCGTCGCCCAAATAGTGCAGAAAGGGATCGTCAGGGACGCCACCGCTTGCCACGATGGCAATCTTGTCAGCGTCGCTTGCCACTGCGTACCGCTGGCTGCATAGCCTCTTGCCACGCGCGCCTGGAAAGGTCCCAGGGCAACACGTTGGTGGATGTGCTGGAGCGCGGGTAAAGAGTGGTAGCTTGCCGCGGCAAGCGCCTTGCCGCGGTCGTTGTCTTGTCGCGTCCGGAAGCTTGTCGCTCACTGGGTCTTGCCGGGACGCGTGGCGCGTCGCGGCAAGTTCCTTGAGATGCCTCGGTTGGCCTTCCCGGCAAGCTCCTCTTGCCGGGGTCTTGTCTCCTGGGCTTGAACACTTTATTCTTGAATGGCTCCAAAGGAACCACGGAGGACCTTGGCGGTGACCCGGCAAGCCTTGCCGCGGGGTGCTGCGACTGCCCGTGCACAAGTTCGGGATACTAGGGTACCCCTACTCTAGTACACCGACTGGAGCCCCCGGGCCTGGTCCACACACGGTGCCGAGCGCTGTTGGGCCAGGCCCAAAACAGGGCACAGGCACGCGCGGCCTGGGTTACGCCGTATCTTACTCCGTATCCACCGCGCCCACCCCGAACGGCACGCGTCGAATGCGGCGTCGTGGGTGGTTTCTTTATTCGGAAAGACGGAACGTCCGCCCCCTCCCTCTTTATAAGCAGGGGAAACAGGGACAGTTCGCCCATCTCACCAGTTGCTATTCCAATCTCAGACACTTCCGCCGCTCCCCCCTTCTTCCCAAAGCTGAAAGAGAGCAGCGCTCCGCCCCCCATCGCCACCAGCACCACCAACACCGTCGATCTCCCCCACCACCTCCGCCATGGCTCCGAAAGCCGGCAAGGGGAATGCCGTGAAGTTGACCGAGGCGCAGCGGCTCGCGGCGCTGCAAAAGGAGCGGACAACCTTCCCCCCCAAGCTCACCGCGAAGGAGCTGAGGGAGTACTACTACCTCTTCTGGTCGACGGAGACGGGAGCACATCCGCGCACGAAGGTACTCTCCGCCGCCGCTTCGGAACGGGCTCCGAATGGATATCCCTTCTTCGCGTTGTTCTTCTACTGCGGGCTCTGCCCACCTTTCTCTGAATTTTTCTGCGACATTATGAACACCTACGGGTTCCACCTCCTTGACTTCACCCCGAATGCCGTTCTGACCATGGCAGTTTTCGCACATCTCTGCGAAAAACTTTGTTGGAGTCCATCCAAATGTAGCTCTTTTCCGCCACTTCTTTATGCCCCAAGTTGAGAGAGGAGAGCCTTTATCCGGCGGAATCGCCTGGATCTCGAGAGCCGGCAAGAAGGAAGCTTATCTGGAGGGAGAGCTCCGCGGCAAGTGGGAGGAATGGAGACCAGACTGGTGCTGGATTGTCGAGGAGAACCCGCAGCCATTTACCGCCCAGCGCCAAGCCCCAGTAGCGCGCGACAACAATTGGAGCAGCGTGGCCCCGGAAGACGATAGGCTGAAGATTGCCGTCACCCGGATCCTTCGCCTCAGGCTTGCCGGGCTCACCGTAGGTGCCGTTGGCGCAGATTTTCTTCGCCGCTGCATCGCCCCCCTGCCGGAGAGGAGGAGACCCGCCTGGGAGTTCCAGAATGCGGCGGATGTCATCAGGCTGCGCCCGGGCCTCAACTTCAACTTCACTGTCCTGGAACTGGAAGCGATGCTCCAGGAACTGTTCAAGTACGACCGTCAACATCCCGAAGTGTTCAGGTTGACGAAGGATGTCGTTCCGCTGTGCAACAATTCCTTGCTTGACCGCATCCGTGCAATGATGCCGCTATGCGATTCGCATGGAATTGTCCCAACTTGGCAAGAGCCTGCCGACGACATCGTGCAGGAGTTCTTCGATGGCTTGGTAGAAGTGGCGGTCCGCTCCGATGTACAGAAGAGCCTTACTCGCGACACCACCGACGCGGAGATGCAGCGCATCGCCACTAGGCTGGAAGAGGCGGCGGAAGCCGCTGCCGCGGGCGAGTTTGGATTCACCGTGGAAGAGGCAGAGGCAGCAGAGGCGGCAAGCCTTGCCGAGCGAGAGGAGTTTGCCAGTGAGGGGGAGCTTGCCGAGCCTGAGGCCGAGTCGAGCGAGCCCGCCGAGGGTGCGAGCGGCTCGTTGAAGACCTCCTCTTCCTCCTCATCTTCAGACAGCTCGCCGCAAGCAGAGCCCCCAGCTCCACCAAGAAGGCGTCCGCAAGGCCAGGGACGTAGCGGGGCGGCAGACGAGTCAACAGCCGCCACGCCGCGCGACACGCTCCACCGCGGTAAGCACTGTTGCCGCGGGAGCACCTCACGCCGCTGCGGCAACTGGAGCGGGGTCCTCCCAGATCACCGCTTCTGCTCCTGCCGCTCCTCATGCCGCGGTGGCGGCCGGAGCTGGGTCGTCTCAAACCACCGCCACTGCCCCCGCCAAGCGGCTAAGGGAAACTACTCCTCCGCCTCGTCGCGCCGGAGGTGAGCCGGACTTCGACCTCTCCGCGCTCAGCTCCGACGAGGAAGAAGAAGAGTAAGATTCTTTGCTGTAGTTGTAGTTCTTCAATTCTTGCTGTTTTGTCTTGTATCTGATTTGCTTTACTCCGAACTCATTCCTTTTCAGGACTCTGGCCCAGAGAGCGGCGAAGAGAGCCAAGGTCCCGGTGATTGTCATCGAGGACGAACCCACCACGACAGCAGGGGGTGCGCGCGAGACCACCTTGCCGGACCCGGCAACTATTCCCCAAAGCAGCCCCCAGCGCAGCCCCCAGCGTAAGTATATGGTTTACTTCCTGCTGTTAGGCGTGCATGGGTGCTTTTTCTTGGCTGACATCTGACTATTGGTTTGTGTAGGAGCAGAGCAGCCTCACCAGGAGTGCCCGGAAGCCGCCCCCGATATGCCATCTGCTTCGACTATACCGCCAAGGGAGGATTCCCCGGCAAGGGAGCATTCTCCGGCAAGGGAGAAGTCTCCGGCAAGGGAGAGTTCTCCGGCAAGGGACAGCACCAGTGACCCTCCGGTGGCGGAGACCACGACTGTAGAACCTAGTTCCGGTAATCCTCTTGCTTGAAAACTTCCCTTTGGTTCTTCTTCTTCTGATTTTCTTTTTGGATATTTGCTTGATTTTCTCCCCTTTCCGGCCGTCAGATCCTTCTGCCATGGAGCCGATGGAGACCGAGGTTGCCGGCGAGGAGAACGCGCGCGGCAATACCGACGACGCCACTGCCACCGAAGAAGCAGCTGATGCTGACGATCCCGCCGGCGAAGAGGCCGCCAAAGCTACCGCCGCAGAAGCCGGCGAGGGGTCTGGCGATCGCACTGACGGGCCCGAGGCCACAGGAGCGTCAGGCGCTATACCGACCGCCGATCCCCCCACCGCTGCCGTGGTGTCAGGCTCCGAAGAGCCCCAGCCCGGCGCCTATTTGAAGGCCGGCGATGGCGTCTTCATCAAGCTCCCCTGGGCGTCAAGCTCCAGGGCGCCGGTCGAAGGAGAAACCTTGGATGGAGAGGTGCTCGCCTCCGCTGGGCTGACGCTGGTTGATGCGCCGAGCAGCAGCGGCGAGTCTAAGGAGGAGCGGCTGCGGTGGAAGCTGGTGTTGCTCCACTGTGCTCGGCAGGCCAAGCTGGAATCCCGAGAAGCGCTTGTCGCGAAGGCGGGAGTGGACATCGAGAAGCGCGCGGAGGAGCTCCGGGGTCGCAACCAGGAAGCTCTCCGGTCCCTGGCAGAGAAGCGGGAGCAACTCGCCGAGGAGCGGAAAGCCTTCCTCCTCGAGAAGGCTGAAGTTGAAGAGCAACAGCGGCTTGCCGCCGAGGAGCTGTTTGCGCGGGAGGGCGAGTTGGCGCAGTGGAAGGTGAACCTTGACAGCCATGAGGAGGAGCTTGCTGCGCGCGAGCAAACATTCGGCGGGGCTCTCAAGGAAGCAGAAGATGCTGCCGCAGCTGCTGAGGCCGCCAAGAAGGAGCTGGAGGCGAAGGTGGCGCAGCTGGAGGCCAATCTCAAGGCGAGGGGTGAAGAGATTGCCGCGCTCAAGAATGAGCGCGATAAGGACGCCTACACCCTTGGCGAGCTCCAGGGTCGTATCGTCGAGAAGGGCAAGTAGCTTAGCGCCGCCAAGGACTCCAACACAGATCTTGAGTTGAAGATGACTACTTTGACCAAGACGCTGGACGGCGCCAGGGAGCAGGAGGTGGCCTTGAAGAAGCAGATCAAGGCCGACGAGGCGCTGCTGGCGAGTGCTGCTGCCACCCAGAACACTTTTAGGGAGAATGTTGAGCACTGGACGGAGGGTCTCGTGGATGTTGCCGCAGCCATCGATAGGGAGCTGGCGCAGCTGGGGATGGAGGATTTCGGGTATTCCTCCGATGAGAACCTCCAACCCAGCGCCAAGCTCACCTTGTTCTTCAAAGGCGTGGCGACGGCCCTCCAGCGACTCCGGGAGAAGATCCCAAAGTAGCTGGTCGACGAGTCGCGCAAGATCTGCGCGGGAGCTCTTCAAAAGGTGTTGGTGAAGGTGGCCTTCCGCAACCCAGGCCTCAACCTCACCAACGTCCTCAAGACCCTGCCGCCGGATGCTGATCTGGAAGCGCTCAAGGCCCTTGTCGCACCCATTGTGGACAAGGTGAGCGAGATCAAGAGGGTTGAGGGCGATCGCGTAGATTTGGCCGCCCGTTTTCTCCTTTTCTTGCCGCTGCTGGTCATGTTATGAGAACAATCTATTAGAGCTGCGACAAGCTATCTTGTAATATAACTCTATTTTGGGTACCGATTGCTATGTTATTTCCTTTACTCGACTCCTTCCTTTGTATGTTTTTGCCCTACGCTTTTAGGGAACTTGCTAGTGCAGGCACCTTAGGCGCGAGCGCTGAGTGCGGGATGTCAGCAGCCTGCTGGCGGTGCTGCTACCGGCAAGAAACCTTGTCGCAACTAGTCACAGCTCAGTTAAGTTGTTGAGCGGACTCAAAACAAAGTAAGGGCGCAACTAGCTACGAGTTGGTTCCTCCGCGCACAGGTTTTCCATACAAAGCACGGTCGTTCAAGGAAGATAACTTAAAATTTTTAAAACTGTTTGCTCAAACTTTGGCAACTTAGCTTTTCTGTCGTTTGCTTCCCGGTAAGGCGAAACTTTCTTGAACGACGCCTGGTCCACATCATTATCTTCTCCTTTCCCCCGGAAAACTTGTGGGCGAGGTAACCTTCCTTTCTTTGATAAAGAGAAAGAAGACAAAATAAAGATATGGAGCCTTACGGCTCGTTATTGCTTACTGGGGGTAGGCGCTGCACAAAGTGTCAGATAACACATGTAAAAAAATAGAAAGCATGAAATTGACAAGATGTGCGGTGCACATGAGCTTTACTTATGCACGGGGTCTGCGCCCGGCTCTGTACAAAGGATTACATGCAACATCGGCAAGACTTGTACAAAAGGTGGTTGCCGGAACAGGTTCTAGCAACCGCGCCTTACGGGTAAAACTTACGAAGATGCTCAATGTTCCAGGAATTGCTCACTGGAATGCCATCTTCGGTCTCAAGGTGGACAACGCCAGGCCTAGTGACTCATTTCACCCGGTAAGGGCCTTCCCACTTCGGCGTCAACTTGTTGGAATTCTTGGCGGACTGAACGCGCCGAAGAACAAGGTCGCCTTCCTCGAGACTTCTGGCATTAACTTTGCAGCTATGGTAGCGGCGCAAAGCTTGCTGGTAACGAGCAGCTCGTACAGCAGCCTGAAGACGGTCTTCCTCAAGGAGCAGCGCGTCATCTTGTCGCAGCTGCTCTTGCTCAAGCTCATCATAAGGGAGCACTCGAGGTGACCCATATACGAGTTCCGTGGGGAGAACTGCCTCTGCTCCATAGACTAGAGCGAAAGGTGTCTGGCCAGTGGCTCGATTTGGCGTCGTCCTGATCGACCAAAGAACCATCGGCAGCTCCTCAATCCAGTTCTTTCCGCACTTGCGCAGCTTGTCGAAAGTCCAGGTCTTGAGCTCGCGCAGCACTTCAGCATTTGCCCTCTCCGCTTGACCGTTGCTTATCGGGTGAGCAACAGAAGCGAAGCAGACCTTGGCGCCAAGATCTTGGACGTACTGCATGAAGGTGCGGCTCGTGAATTGCGTGCTGTTGTCGGTGATGATCCTGTTAGGGATCTCGAAACGGCAAACAATCGACCTGAAGAACTTGACTGCTGACTGTGCTGTCACCTTCCTCACTGCTTCCACTTCCGGCCACTTTGTGAACTTGTCGATTGCAATGTACAAGTACTCAAAGCCCCCGACAGCTCGGGGAAAGGGGCCGAGGATGTCGAGCCCCCAGACCGAAAATGGCCAGGATAAAGGGATCGTCTAGGGAGCTTGAGCTGGCTGGTGTATCTGCTTGGAATGGAACTGGCACGCTTCACACTTGGTTACTTGTGCAGTTGCATCCTGGAGGGCTGTCGGCCAAAAGAAACCTTGCCGGAATGCTTTGCCGGCAAGCGCTCTTGCGCCAATGTGGTGACCACATATGCCTCCATGTATCTCTGCCAACAGCTTTTGTCCATCTTCCCGGTGAATACACTTCAATTTCACACCATTGAGTCTCCTTCTGTACAGTGTGTTGTCGACAAACTGGTACATACTTGACTGCCGGGCTACTCTTTCCGCTTTTTCTTGCTCTTCGGGAAGTTCTCCTGTCTGAAGGAAACGGACAATCTGCTGTGCCCATGCTGGAGCTTGCGGCTCGACAACAAGGACTTAAGGCACATCTGCTGCTGCGGAACATCCGCTTCTACGGCGAGAACCTGCGGGTCAGCCGGAGCTTGATGTTCCCCGGCAAGCTTGCCAGAGCAAAACTTGTCGGGAGCGTCTGCTTCAACGGAACAAACCCTAGGGCTTGCCGGAGCAGACTGCTCCTCAGCACTCTTGGTGTTGATCTTGGGGACCTTCTTGGCGGCCGCTTCGGGGAGCTCTGCCGGAAAATAGTCACCAGAAATCAACTTCCTCTTCTTGCTCTGTCCAGTTGATGGCGTTACAGACGGTTGAGTCAGTTTGAGCACAAAGATCCCTGGTTCCACAGGTAACTTAAGTGCGGCGCACTTTGACAGGCCATCGGCAATGTCGTTCTGAGCTCTTGGAACATGTTCCATCTGTAGGCCGTCAAAGTGCTTTTCTAACCTTCTCACTTCATCAACGTAAGCTTCCATCAACGGACTCTGATAATTCTTGTTCACTTGGCGGACGACAAGCTGCGAGTCACCCCTGACAATGAGCTTCTTGATCCCAAGGTCTGCTGTGATCCTGAGACCGGCAAGCAAACCTTCATACTCTGCGGTATTGTTTGTTGCTTGCTCCTTGGGAAAGTGCATCTGGACGATGTACTTGAGGTGCTCTCCGGTGGGCGCAACAAGTAGCACGCCCGCACCGGTGCCTTGCAGCGAGAAGGCACCATCAAAGTACATCAGCCACTCATTGCTTTCTTCCTTGACGGGGATGCTCGTTTCTGGAATTTCTTCATCTGGTGTTGGCATCCATTCTGCTATGAATTCTGCCAATGCTCTGCTTTGGATAGTTGAAGTGCTCTCAAACTTGAGGCCAAAGCTTGACAGCTCCAGTGCCTACTCGACAATCCTGCCTGTTGCTTCTGGATTCTGCAGTATCCTTTTCAGCGGAAAATGAGTGACAACTGTGATCTCATGTGCTTGGAAGTAATGGCGCAGCTTTCTCGAGGCCATGAGAAGGCCGAAAAGCAATTTCTGCACACCAGAATACCTTGACCTAGCCCCCTGCAGAAGGGAACTGACAAAGTAAACTGGGTGCTGCACCATTCTCTTCTGTATCTCCTCACGCGCCTGCGCAGATCCATCTTTGTCGAGACCAGAGCTTGTCGGTGAAGCCCCCTGCTTGTCGCTGGATGCATCTGCTGTGGCTGCTGGCTCATCATCGCTACTAACGCAACACTAACCACTTGATTGGTTGCCGCTATATACAACAGCAACTTCTCTTGTGGCTTAGGTGCGACAAGTGTTGGAGTGGAGGACAGGTATCTCTTCAAGTCCTGCAGAGCAGCCTCCGCTTCCGAAGTCCATTTCATTGGACCTGCCTTTTTCAATATTTTGAAAAACGGCAGGGCGCGCTCAGCAGACCTAGAGATAAACCTGCTGAGAGCAGCCACGCAACCGGCAAGTCTTCGTACATCCTTGATGCGCTTTGGTGCTTCAATCTGCTCAATGGCCTTGATCTTGTCGGGATTGGCTTCAATTCCCCGCTGAGACACGAAGAACCCGAGAAGCTTGCCGGAGGGGACTCCAAACACACACTTCTCGGGGTTAAGCTTGAGGTTGATCTTGCGCAGATTTGCCAAGGTTTCGTCTAAATCCTGAATCAGAGCTGCTCTGTCTTTGCTCTTGACCACTATGTCATCCATGTAGGCTTCCACATTTCTGTGCATTTGTGGCTCAAAAGCGTCATGGACTACCCTTGCAAATGTTGAACCAGCATTCTTTAAACCGAAAGGCATCCGTATGAAACAGTATGTGCCACATGGAGTGATGAATGCGGTCTTCTCCTCATCCTCTTCTGCCATGAACATCTGATGGTATCCTAAATATGCGTCAAGAAATGAAAGCAAGTCACATCCAGCCGTGGAGTCAACAATCTAGTCAATGCGCGGTAAGGGAAATGGGTCTTTGGGACAAGCTTTATTGACATCGGTAAAGTCGATACAAAGCCTCCATTTCCCGTTTGCCTTGCGCACGACTACAGGATTGGCCAACCACGTAGGATGGAGCACTCCTCTGACAAGGCCTGCTGCTTCCAACTTCTTGATTTCTTCTGCGATGAATTCTTGGCGCTCCACTGCTTGTTTCCTGACCTTCTTCTTGACGGGCCGCGCATGAGGACAGATGACAAGATGGTGCTCGATTACTTTCCTGGGAACACCGGGGATGTCAGACGGTTGCCACGCAAACACGTCGACATTCGCCCGCAGGAAAGCAACGAGCGCGCTTTCCTATTTAGGGTCAAGAGTGGCACTGATGGTGAAGGTACCACCAGTGCCGTCCTCCTTGGCAGACACCTTCTTGGTCTCTGGCGGAGCTGCCATTGTCTTCTTACACTTGCCGGTGGAGCTCGATGGTGCGTCCTCGATGGTAGCGCAGCACTCCGAAGAGGTGCGCTTGCCGGAGTGGGCATCAGAACTCTTGCCGGACTTGGTCTTCTTCTTCCCCCCGGGAGCTTCAACGGTAAGTGACTTGCGATCTGTTGCGGCTGCTGCTTCCCGGTAGATCTTGTCGGCGCAGATAAGAGCATCCTTCTTGTCGCCAGGGACAGAGATGACACTTATCGGGCCTGGCATCTTCAGCATGTTGAATGCGTAGTGAGAGGCTGCCATGAATTTGGCGAGTGCTGGACGGCCGAGTATCCCATTGTAAGGCAATGGAAAATCAGCAACGTCAAAAGTGACCTTCTCAGTCCTGAAGTTCAACTCGCTGTTAAATGTCACCGGCAACGTGATCTTTCCCTTCGTCTTGCTCCTTCCCGGATTGATTCCTTGGAATGTGCCGGTCTCTTCGAGCTCGCTATCAGGGATCTGGAGTTTCTGGAGTACCACGGAGGAGATCAGGTTCAACCCGGCCCCGCAGTCAACTAGCATCTTAGTGACCTTGAGGTTGCGGATAGTTGGTGAAACCAACATTGGCAAGCACCCGACCGCAGTTATGCGATCAGGGTGGTCCTCAATATCAAAGATGATAGGCGTGCTGGACCATTTCAGAGGCTTGCGTGACTCGACGGGTGGTTCTGCCGCATTGACTTCCCGCACCCACTGTTTGAGCTGGCGGTGTGAAGTATGCAGAGAAGCACCACCGTCAACGCACAGGACCTCTATGGCTTTCTGGAACTCCTGCTCACCGGTCTCGTCATCATCCATATCTTCATCGTCGTCGTCATCTTCATCCTTGTCGCGGCCGCGGGGAGGTCTGTCTCCTTGCCACTGCTTGGCCTTGCCGCGGCGTCCTCCTCGGCCGGGTCGTTTCTTGCCGGATCCTCCAGTACCTTCTTGGGCCTTCTCCTTGTCGCGTCGCTCGTATTCAGCCCTTTGCTACTCGACAAGCTGCTCGACCTTCTTGCAGCTCTGGAGGTCATGGCCCTTGGTGCGGTGGATCTTACAGTACTGCTTGTTGGTGCCGTCCTGCTTGTCGGCGAGCACCACAGCCTGGAAGTTGGTGCATGTGGCCATCTCCTTGCCGAAGCTACCAGCTTTGGCTGTCTTGGCGCCACCTCCGTTGCCGGACTGCTCCACGACTAGCACATCTTTGCCTTTCTTCTTCCTGTTGTTCCGCCGCCGGTTTCTCTTTGCCGGGGCAGCATCCTCGCTATCAGATCCTCCTGCTTCTGTATTCTCTCCGGGGAGTTTCCTCCCTTCCTCAGCACATGCACACTTGTCGGCCAGGGCATACAACTCACCAACGTCTCTGATCTTGCACATCGCCATCTCCTCCCACATCCTGCGGTTTCGCACGTTCTGATGGAATGCGCAGATGACCGCGGCAGGATGGACATCTGGGATGTTGTGCTGTACACGGCTGAATCTCTGAATGTACTTGCGCAGGGGCTCTCCTTCCTTCTGGGCGAGCAGATGAAGGTCGCTCTCTTGGCCATGAGGTTTGTGGCCGCCTGTAAAGGCGCCGACAAACTGATGGCATAGGTCTGCCCAGGAGGATATGGAGTTGTCCGGCAAGTGCATGAGCCAGGACCTGACATTGGGCTTGAGCACCAGCAGGAAGTAGTTGGCAAGGATCTTGTCGTCCCGCCCCCCGGCAACTTGCACCGCGATGGTGTAGATGCTGAGGAACTGCGACGGATGCGACTTGCCTTTGTACTTCTCTGGTACGTATTGCTTGAAATTCTTCGTGCTGGGCCACTGGACTTGCTGCAGCTCACGAGTGAACGCAGAGCAACCTACCGCGTACGGCAAGTTGCCTGGTTCCCCTGGCGCATGCATGTCGACAGAGGGTCCAGCGCATTGGTCCGATTGACGCCGCGCTTCTCTTCGGCGCTCGATGCGGGTATGAGTGTCTTCTTGCTGTCGTTCGTGAAGAACTTGGCGCTGACCGCGACGAGCTCGTAGATCTGATGATGCGGTGGAGTCGCTGTCGAGGTAGATCCGGTGAGTCGGTGATCTTGGCCTTCGGGGTGGAGAGTGCACGGTGGTTGCACCCCCACCGGTTTTGTCGCCATCGGTTCGTGCCTGGCAATCTTGCCGCGGCTGTGATGTACTCGGCTGCCATGGGGTGTCGCCGTTGGCAAAGCCGATGAGACTCTGAATGGTGGCCCTCCATTCGTCGATCTTATCTGCCGTTGGAGGGTAATCCAGGAGCAGTTGAGCTCGCGCTAGAGCTTCTACTGGAGTGGTGGGTGGCAGTGGCGAACGGTGCGAGGAGCGGGATATGCTCGGACTTCTAACTATGTTAGAAGGAGCAGTATCCCGTCCAGGCGACCGTGTCTTGCTCGTGCCAGCATGTTGGCGTGCATGTTGGTCTTGAGCGCCCCGAGATCCACCAGCTCGATCTTGGTCCAACGAACGTATGGTACCGCATGTACCATGACGCTGTCGGTCCCGCGCCTCCTGAGATGGGCGCGGTTCATGCACGGATGCCGAGGTCTGCGCAGCCTTGTCCTTGGACCTGGCAGCACCGTGATCTCCCTCGTCGACGCCCATTCTTCCGCCGGCGTCTACCCCACCACCTGTTTGCTCCGGTGGTGGTGGGTTCGACGCGGACGGAGCAGCCACTTCCGAAGCCTTCTTCTTCGGTGGCATGTCGATGAAGAAGATGAAGATCTAGCTCGTGTGAACGCCGGATCAGGTTCACACAGCCTCGACGCCCCCTACCTGGCGTGCCAAATATGTCGTGGGAAACTGATCCACGGACACCTATGGGACCGGCGGACCGAGCCCCTTTCGGTTCGGCGGGGGCGGAGATCGCGCGAAGAGCGGATCGAGGCGAAGCACACGAGCAGTTTACCCAGCTTCGGAGCTCTCCCGAGAGATAATACTCCTACTGTTGCATGTCTGATTGTATTGAGTTCTTGCTCGGGAGCGCTGAGTGCTACAATATACACTAGCTGCTAACGAGACCGAGCGTGAGTGTTTTCTGCCTTCGAACCCCCCTCTACGTTGCGCATGGGCCTCCTTTTGTATGCTCAAGGGGTCACCGACAGGTGGCAACGTAGACAAGGGTAAAAATGGAAAAGAGTGGCAGTTGGTACAACTACTTGTACAGTGTATCATACCTAACCCTGACGGCAGGGGACAAAGGCATTAAATGCCCGTCTGCGTCGCCCAAATAGTGCAGAAAGGGACCGTCAAGGACGCCACCGCTTGCCACGATGGGAATCTTGTCAGCGTCGCTTGCCACCGCGTACCGCTGGCTGCACAGCCTCTTGCCACGTGCGCCTGGAAAGGTCCCAGGGTGACACATTGGTGGATGTGCTGGAGCGCGGGTACAGAGTGGTAGCTTGCCACGGCAAGCGCCTTGCCGTGGTTGTTGTCTTGTCGCGTCCGGAAGCTTGTCGCTCACCGGGTCTTGCCGGGACGCGTGGCGCGTCACGGCAAGTTCCTTGAGGTGCCTCGGTTGGCCTTCCCGGCAAGCTCCTCTTGCCGGGGTCTTGTCTCCTGGGCTTGAACACTTTGTTCTTGAATGGCTCCAAAGGAACCACGAAGGACCTTGGCGGTGACCCGGCAAGCCTTGCCGCGGGGTGCTGCGACTGCCCGTGCACAAGTTCGGGATACTAGGGTACCCCTACTCTAGTACACCGACACCTCAGGTATCTTAGGCATTTCAATTCTAGGATAGCTAGGCCTAATAGGTGAATCATAATTTTTAGTTTCAATAATTTCATAAGTCTCGGTAATTTCATCTATTTCAGCATTTCAAATAGCATCATTCATAGCAGAAGTGGCATCATCAATAGCATCATTCATAGTAGAAGTGGCATCATCAATTATTTGCAACATATCAAAATTAGTAGCAGGTGGTGGTGTCGCAAGCCTGTTCATAACAAAAAGTAAATCAAGTGCAGATCTAGATGACAGTTCCTTATCTCCCCTCGTCTTAGAGGGAACGATCTTGGTTCTATCATCCTTAAGATTCTTCATAGTGACCTTGGTTCTATCATCCCAAGTGACTCAACAAATAGAGCTATGCTCCCCTGCAACGACGCCAAAAAAATGTCTTGGTAACCAACAAGTATAGAGGATCGCAACAGTTTTCGAGGGTAGAGTATTCAACCCAAATATTAGAATACCTAGACCCTCTAAAAAATAAGTGTCGAACCTAATGTTGCTATGGTTAAGGATCTCTTGGTTGATAATATTGATGGGCATGTTATTTACTTCTGTGATGAAGCTGCTAGAATTGCTAAACCTGCTAGCTAGAAATGAACAAGATATGCTAGATAAGAATAAGCTAGTACTTGGCATGCTTGTTGTTTCTGTTAAAATTGGAGATCATTGGGATCATGGTTTATGTGACATGGGTGCTAGTGTGAGTGATATTCCATTTACTTTATATCAAGAAATTATGAATGATATTGCATGTGCTGAGATTGAGGACATTAATGTTACTATTAAGCTTGCAAATAGAGATACTATTTCACCACTTGGGATTGTTCAAGATGTTGTGCTCTTGTGTGGCAAGATCAAATACCCTACTACTCTTTTAGTACTCGGTCCACAACAAGAAAAAATTTGTCCCATTATACTTGGTAGGCCTTTCTTAAATACTGCTGATGCTGAAATTGATTGTGTTAAAGAAAAGGTTAGAGTTAAGTTTGGTGATGTATCTCATGAGTTTATTTCTCTAAATTTCGTAGACAACCACATGAGAAAGAATTGTCTAGTAAAGATGAAATTATTGGTTTTGCTTCTACTATCGTACCTCCTACTGATCCATTAGAACAATATTTTCTAGATCATGAGAATGATATCCATATGAATGAAAGAAATTACCTGATATACTGAAATAGGCTTATCTTGATGAAATGAGGATATATCCTGTTATTTCAATGCTAACCTTTCGGAGCATGAAGAAAAGAGATTACTTAAAACTCTAAGGAACCATCGTGCTACTATTGGATATACTCTTGATGATCTTAAGGGCATTAGTCCCACTCTGTGCCTGCACAAGATTAATATGGAGCCTGATGCTAAACCCATCGTTGACAACCAATGCCATTTGAATGCTAAGATGAAGGATGTGGTAAGAACTAAAATATTAAAGCTTCCGGAGGTAGGTATAATTTATCCCATAGCTGATAGTAGATGGGCAAGTCCTGTTCATTGTGTTACTAAGAAAGGAGGTATTATCGTTGTTCCTAATGATAAAAATGAACTTATCCCGCAAAGAATTGTAACTGGTTATAGGATGGTAATTGATTTCACGAAACTAAATAAAGCTACCAGAAAAGATCATTACCCCCTTGCCTTTTATTGATCAAATGTTAGAAAGATTATATAATCACACACACTTTTGTTTCCTTGATGGTTATTCTGGTTTTTCTAAATACCAGTGTCAAAAGAAGATCAAGAGAAAACTCATTTTACTTGTCCCTATGGAACGTATGCTTATAGACTGGTTTATGTAATGCACCTGCTACCTTTCAAAGATGTATGACTGCTATATTCTCTGACTTTTATGAAAAGATTGTTGCGGTATTCTTGGATGATTTTTCCATTTACGGGAATTCTTTTGATGATTGCTTAAGAACCTTTGATCAAATTTTGCAGAGATGTGAAGAAACTAAGCTTGTCTTGAATTGGGAGAAGTGCCACTTTATGGTGAACGAAGGTATAGTACTTGGGGATAAAATTTCTGAATGAGGTATTGAGGTAGATAAATCTAAAGTTGATGCAATTGAGAAAATGCCATGTCCTAAAGATATTAAAGGAAGAAGTTTCCTTGGTCATGCTGGTTTCTATAGAAGATTCATTAAATATTTCTTTAAGATTTCTAGACCACTAACTAATATCCTTGAAAAAGATGTTCCATTTGTTTTTGATGATGATTCTGCAGAAGCCTTGGAAATACTTAATAAAGCCTTAATTTCTGCACCTATTATTCAACCATTTGATTGGAACCTACTGAGGGAGTCCTGGACTAGGGGGTGTCCGGATAGCCGGACTATCATCGTCGGCCGGACTCCAAGACTATAAAGATACAAGACTGAAGACTTTGTCCCGTGTCCGGACGGGACTTTCCTTGGTGTGGAAGGCAAGCTTGGCAATACAGATATGTAGATCTCCTACCATTGTAACCGACTCTGTGTAATCCTAGCCCTCTCCGGTGTCTATATAAACCGGAGGGTTTTAGTCCGTAGGACGAACAACCATTACAACAATCATACCATTGGCTAGCTTCTGGGGTTTAGCCTCCTTGATCTCGTGGTAGATCCACTCTTGTACTACGCATATCATCAATATCAATCAAGCAGGAGTAGGGTTTTACCTCCATCGAGAGGGCCCGAACCTAGGTAAAAACATCGTGTCCCTTGTCTCCTGTTACCATCCGCCTAGACGCACAGTTCGGGACCCCCTACCCGAGATCCGCCAGTTTTGACACCAACATTGGTGCTTTCATTGAGAGTTCCTCTGTGCCGTCGCGATCAGGAAGGATGCCTCTTCCCGTATTTAAAGACGGTATCATCGCCAAAGGAGCCTTGGCCGCCGGCCAAACTATCCGGCTAGGTGGTTTTCTCATGACCGCCTGTTCGGCCACCGCTCCGACGATGACCTCTCGGGTCATCGAAAGCAATCTTCATGTCAACTCGGAATTCGCTGAGCAGCTGGATCCAATAGAGCTCTCGTCCGTAAACGAGCTCTTGGATCACATCGCCGCCCTGGGAGTCGCTACAGACTACAATCAGATTGGGCCTAAAACCGATCTGAGAGAGATTAACTCTCCCCAGGTTACCCACCACGTTGCGGTGGTAGAGGAACAACGCGGCGACTCTTCTTCTATATTGAAAACTAGTTATGTCCGGACTCCCGAACCCTCCATGCCGGATTCCCGCGGAGGGACGGACGTCGATCAAGCACTAAGCCTAAAGTCAGGCATCAGACTAGACTCGTTGGACAACATCCAGCAATCCAAGCTTCCAAATTCAGAAACTTTTCGGCCCTTGAGCCTCGAGATGGGCAGGGTTCCGGACTCAATTCCACCCACCCACCAAAACATATGCGATCTATCTCAAATCCGGCAAGAGCCCGCCGAAACAGTACATCATTACTGGGCCAGATTCCTCCTAGTTATGGACAGGATAAAGGACTGCCGTAAGGAAGACGCAATTTCAATCTTCTGCAATAATTGCACGGACAAGGGAATCTTGAACGCCGCAAGTCATTGTGAAATTACACGCTTCGCCGACCTGGTGTCCATAGTACGAAAGTACTGTGCGATGGAGAGTTTTCGGAAAACCGAAACTAAGTTTTGGGACAATCCGGCTCCGAATACAACCCCAGTCCGAAACAAAAGGGTGCATCATGCTTAGGCACCCGGTACAAAAACCAAAAAGCAAAAACCCCATAAAGGGTACGGAACCGTACTGGAGGGATGGCTCAGCGGACCCTATAAAATTCACAGTACAGAGGGCGCCACTCCAACACATAGCCTTCGAGCATGTTGGATACTGCGGCAGGTGGCCAAAAGTGGCGAAGAGCTTCTAGCCCCAGAGAACCACTCCAACAGTATTAGTACGGTACAATAGTCTTCGAGACTTTCGCATCAAATAATATGCGGAAACGAACGATTCGCAGCCTCGCCGAAGTCTACCAAGTAGCAACAACAAATCCATGGAGTGACACGGCTATCACCTTCAACGCCAGCGACGAACCTAAATTCCGAACTGCCCGAGCACCAGTCGCATTGGTCCTCAGCCCAATAGTGGACGGCTTTCGTCTTACGAAAGTACTCATGGACGGCGGCAGCGGATTAAACCTCATCTATGAGGAAACCCTTCAAAAAATGGAAATAGACTGGAGCCGTATTGAGCGAAGCAGCACAACCTTTAGAGGAATAATCCCTAGCCGGGAAGCATGCTACACAGGAAAAATCACACTTGATGTGGTGTTCGGCTCGCCGGACAATTACAGGTCCGAGGAGGTCACGTTCCAAGTGGCCCCGTTCAGCAGCGGATATCACGCTTTATTAGGACGAGAGGCATTCACAATTTTCCAAGCCATACCCCATTACGGGTACGTGAAGCTTAAAATGTCCGGGCCCAATGGAACCATCACCCTTGCCAGTGATCCGGACATAGCACTCCGCGCCGAAAACAAGACAGCCGCATTAGCCCTAGAGGCACTATCCGAAGCCCTAGCGGCGGAGGAACTCACTGCGCTGCGCTCTACGGTGAACAGGGATGATGTGATGCTCGATAAGAGATCCAAGTCCACCTCTTTTAAACCAGCGGACGAAATAGTCAAATTCCAGGTCCATCCAACGGACCCAACAAAGACGGCCTCCATCGGGGCACAGTTGAACCCTGATGTAGACGCCGCACTACGAGAATTCGTTCGGGAAAATTGGGACATCTTTGCCTGGCACCCTTCAGATATGCCAGGAATCCCACGCAGATTGGTAGAACACAGCATAAACATCCTAAAAGGATTCAAGCCAGTCAAACAGGCTCTTCGGTGATTTTCCGAACCCAAAAGACAGGCAATGGGAGAGGAGCTAGCCAAACTACTGGAAGCTGGATTCATCAGAGACATCAAACATCCGGACTGGCTAGCATACCTGGTAATGGTACCAAAGAAGGACAAATCCTGGTGCCTATGTGTCGATTTTAAAGACCTCAACAAGGCTTGCCCAAAGGATCCTTTCCCCCTTCCTCGCATCGACCAAATAATCGATGCTACTGCAGGGCACGATTCATTGTGCTTCCTTGACGCATACTCCGGCTACCATCAAATCAAGATGGCGGAGGCGGACCAAGCCGCAATGGCATTCATTACTCCATATGGACCATTCTGCTTCAACACGATGCCTTTCGGACTCAAAAACACCGGCGCAACATATCAGCGCATGATTAAGACATGTCTGGCTACCCAGATCGGCAAAACAGTAGAGGCATACGTAGACGACGTGGTCGTCAAAACCAAACACGTCGAAACTCTAGTAGACGATTTGAGGCTCACATTCGACAACTTCCGAGCATATGACATTAAGCTGAACCCGGAAAAATGCGTTTTTGGCATACCAGCCGGAAAGCTCCTGGGCTTCATTGTATCCGGTAGAGGAATTGAAGCAAACCCAGCCAAGATCCGACTCTGTCGCAACTCGATATTCCAAAAGACCTCAAACAAATACAAAAATTGACTGGATGCGTGGCAGCTCTAAGCCGCTTCATCTCCCGTTTGGGAGAAAAGGCACTGCCCCTATATCGCCTCCTCAGGCGCACAGAACACTTCAAGTGGACGGATGCTGCCACTGCCGGACTCGAAGAAATAAAGGCCGTATTGGCAACAAATCCGGTCCTGGCCGCGCCTAACCTGGGCGAACCAATGCTGTTATATATCGCGGCAACACATCAAGTTGTAAGCGCGGTACTCGTCGTCGAACGAGAAACAGAAGGGCATAAATTCCCTCTTCAAAAACCAGTGTACTACGTATCCACTGTCTTAACTCCCTGCAAGTCCCGGTACTCGCATTATCAAAAGATAGGATACGCGGTGTTCATGGCATCCCGGAAGCTGCAACACTACTTTCAAGAGTGTTCGATAACAGTGGCCTCCGAAGTACCCCTCAACGACATCATAAACAACCGCGACGCGACGGGGAGGATTGCAAAATGGGCCATTGAGCTCTTACCATTTGACATAACCTACAAACCACAGCGAGCTATAAAGTCGCAAGTCCTGGCTGACTTCATCGCCGAATGGACCGAAGCCGAACTCCCTGAAGAGTATGGCGCATACTCCAATTGGATCATGCATTTTGACGGCTCTAAAATGTTGGCCGGCTTGGGGGTTGGCGTCGTTTTGACGTCCCCAACCGGAGACACAGTCCAATACGTACTTCAAATAATGTACATAGACTCCAACAACGCAGCCGAATACGAGGCCCTTCTACACGGTCTCCGGATGGCAATCTCCATGGGCATTCAACGCCTCGAGGTACGCGGGGATTCAAACCTCGCAATATCACAAGTAAACGGAGACTTCGATGCCAAAGATCCGAAAATGGCAGCCTATCGTAACACTGTCTTAACATTGTCAGCTCGGTTCGAAGGACTCGAATTTCACCACGTAACCCGGGATAATAACCAAGCAATCGACGTGTTGGCACGCATCAGCGAAAAACGCGACGCTGTTCCTCCAAACATCTTCCTGGAGCGGCTCTTTAAGCCATCCGTACTATGGGAAGAGGAGTCCGGAAATAACAACCCAGAAGCAACCGCACCACCCAACACAGAACATTCTGACACAACCGGTTGCTCAGCCAATGACATAACACCTTCCGCCCACGAAATAATGGCAGTCATTGCCCCGTGGACGGAACCATTCCTAGCCTACTTAATTAGGCAGGAACTCCCCGAAGACCAAAACAAGGCCCGCTGCATAGTTCAGCGATCTAAAGCCTACAAGGTCCATGAGGGGGAACTTTATAAGAAAAGCACAACCGGAGTCCTTCAAAGGTGTATCTCCGAAGAGGAAGGGCGAAATCTCCTGGCTGAAATTCACACCGGACTAGGCGGACACCACGCTGTAGCCCGGGCCCTTGTAGGTAAGGCCTTCCATACAGGATTTTATTGGCCGACGGCCCGGGTAGATGCTCAGGACTTAGTCCAATGATGCGTCGGTTGTCAGCTCTTTGCTAATCAGAGCCACATGCCACCCACCACCCTCAAAACTATACCCATCACCTGGCCATTTGCGGTCTGGGGGCTTGACATGGTTGGACCCCTTAAAGCGGGAACCCACAAGCAAAAATACCTATTGGTCATGGTGGACAAATTCACCAAATGGATAGAGGCCAAGCCAGTCAAATCGGCCGAATCCGGACCTGTGATAGACTTCATATCCGGGGTAGTACACCGCTACGGCGTCCCCCACAACATCATCACCGATAACGGCACGAACTTCACGGCCGACGAGGTTAAACTTTGGTGCAAAAATATTGGCATTAAGCTCGACTACGCTTCAGTCTATCATCCTCAAACCAACGGTCAAGTTGAGCGAGCAAATGGTCTAATAATGAGCGGCATCAAGCCCAGACTAGTGCGGTCCCTTACGGAATCTAACACGCACTGGGTAGAGGAGCTCGACTCCGTACTCTGGGGGCTGCAGACCACGCCAAACCATACTACCGGATTCACACCATTCTTTATGGTATACGGAGCAGAGGCAGTTTTGCCCTGCGACATAATTCATGACTCACCTCGAGTGCGCATGTACGAATAAAGATAAGCCGAGTTGGATCGGCAGGACAGCTTGGACGCATTAGAGGAGGAGTGCGACGTGGCAAAGGCTCGTTCCGCATTCTATCATCAGCAGGCTCGAAGATATCAAAGCAGAGAAGTACGGGCTAAAACTTACAATGTTGGTGAACTAGTTCTACGCCTGCCGGACAAGAAAAAGGACAAACTCAAGCCCAAATGGGAAGGTCCCTTCATCATCGACCAAGTCCTGACCGGCGGAGCATACCGTCTGCAAAACGCATCGGACAATCGACTCGAGCCGAACCCATGGAACGCAGCCCGCCTCCGAAGATTCTACACCTAGCGCCGGACTCAGAGTTCGTCTCCTTCCCTCGTCCACATTTTATACTTCAGTTGCTCTCTTTTATCCCACTTTTTTCATAAAGCCCTGGAGGGCCGATTTGCGCATTGTTCGCACACACTTGATGTGCTACCCGCACTCATTATACCTGGGGGCTTCTTTAACAGAAGCTTACTTATACGGGCTTCATGCCCAACACATGTGTCAAACTTCCGCATGTACCTATTATTCACCATTATATGCATCGATATGACTTAAGTTTTGGCCAAGCTGGGTTGCCTGGCTCCTGTGCTTACCCCTACGTTACCGATTGTTCGGCTAGGAGGTAAAGGGAGCACCTCTGCGATTGTTACTGCCGGGTCAACCGGATGTGTACCTCAGACTGGGTGAAGCCGAAAGCTAGCGTTCTTAAGGGAATATTCGGTCGGTGACTTGAAAGATGATTTTTTACCTTTTTATTTATCTGCCCCCAGATGTTTTCCTGCTCTTTTCGCAGTCCGGACATGCACTTTAGGGCATGCCTCCCAGGGAAAGGAACCCTTAACGGAACTATTCTCCCTAGAAGATGTTTCTTACTAACCATGTAATATAACATAACTAGTTGGGCACTTGTCTGATAAAGCACTAATGACCCCTACGCCTGGTCTCCATGCATGCCCCAGTTTTTCATAACCGAGAAGGTATTCGGACACACTCCGGACTCTAGGGTCCCGATGTCGAAGCGAAAAGGTCGGCAAAGACAAACGATCTACAATTTGGCTAGAAGGCATTTTACATGTCATTTTAAATACATCGTCAAATTGACTGACTGTACTCCTCCTCAATCCCGTCTAACAGGCTGTCTAATTTACAGTCCCGTTGGGAATACTTAGCAGCCAACTCTACTTGGCCGTACACTAAGCTCACAGGGATCTCCTTCCCATCGGGCCCCACAGGTCCGACCTCGGCCATGTGGTTCGGATCCGCCTTCTTGTACCGCGTCTTCACCATGGCCCAGGCCTCCCTGGCACCTTGACGGCAGGCCGATATCTTCCATAAACGGAAGCGTTGCCGTACTCCCTGAAGCTTCTCCGCAAGCTCTCCAAGGCCCTCGGGTAGGGAGACGGACGACCATAAGGCCTGGACGACGCCACTCATCGCCTGCCGTCACCCGTTGAGCCAGGCATTTCCTCCGCAGGGCGACCTGTGAGCACACCTACAGACATAATTCTGTCAATTGACTTCCTCGCCGAACTCTTCTTTTCAAAAGAGTTTGCTCAAGCACTTAATATAGATGCCGCGACGAAGCCGCTGATTCTCCTTCACGGAGCCAGACAACTCGGCCCGAACACCCTTTAGCTCTTCTCCCAGCTGGGTGTGGGCATCCTTGAGTTTGTTCCTCACCTGCTGCACCTTCATAAGCACCCTCTTGCCGGCCTTGAGTTGGCGCAGTAGCTGTTGCTTGTCCGGATCAAGTCCGGCAACATCTGCAATATCCTTGTCAGACTTATACGCACACCGCTTATCTTTTTGAAATAATGTGTTACCAGGGGGGTCGCTGTGTCTCCTCCTGCTGCAGCTAGTGTGGCCTCAAGTTGGGCCTTGCACTCTTGTAGCTCCTGGGACAATTGGGTATTCTTCTCTGTAAGATCCTGCACATTATATGATCCTTAAATCAGTTATTTTAACTACTTTATGGCACATTATATGATCCTGCACATTCTTCTCGGGGGCTACTGGCATATACAACTATTATAATCCCTTACCCGTATGTCTTTTACATACTGCTCCGTGGCTCTGGTTAAACCATCTTGAGCAGCACGGAGGTGCGCGCCTCCCGCGTTAAAGGCATTCAATGCCTCAGGGGAGAAACACGCGTCACGGAGAACTGTCCGGCGGCGCCTATGGTTCATGGCGCTCTCCACCTCAGACCTGGTGGCGGACAGCCTGTCGGCATCCTCCGTTGGAGGAGTATCCAGCTCGCGCCTTGCGCTCTCCTCCCCCTCCGGACCAGGTGTTGGAGCCTGGCTGGCGGAGGCTTGGTTGGCAACCTCTCCGGGCACAGTCCGGCGAGTGCTCTTTCTCCTGGAAAAGTCATGAGCATTAATACACCTCCTGGGAATCCTTTTCCTGAATAACGGTCGCGAGCTATACCGTTGCGGTGACGTTTCGATTCGCACCGCACCCCTCTTCCGCCTGCGGGGCCGGACTGACCCTTGTTGGTCAGCCACCGCGGGTTCGGCTTCCCGCCTTGAAGGCACCTCCTGCAAGACACCATTGTATACGGTGGTCAGAAATACGCAAGGATGAGGTAATGGTGTCAGGACTCCGGTCATAATTACCTGGGAAGCCAGAGTTAGGACGGGGTAGTCAGCCGTAATGGCGACTAGAGCATTGTCCATACTGAGTTGGTGGAACACCCCATCAATTAGCTCCACCTTTATGTCCGGATCCTCTTCGGAGGCCGGATCAAGGGATCTTCCCGGATCCTCGGGTTGTGGAGCCGGACTATGTATGCTCTCCACATTCCGGCGCAGTTCCTGCGTCAAAACCATAAAGTAAGGTACTTAACTTTGAATGCACGGGTCGGATAAATGAACGTCCGCTTACCTAGCTCCGAGGGTTATTCATGGAGAACCCGTTCAATGGGCTCGTCTGGAGGAAGTCCTCCTTCTCCCCCTTGTACAGGCCGAACAGGATCTTTACCAGATCCGCAGCCGATCCCGGCCCCTTACGGCCATGACGGGTGGCGTCATTCTCCCCGTTGAAATCCCACATGGGGTGGCCCCTATATTGGAGCGGCTGCACCCCTCGCATGATGCATGTGGCCATGACTCCGATCATGGTCAATCCGGAATGGGCCAGCAACCTAATCCGGCCCATCAAGTAATGGACGCTCCTGTCTTCCTCCTGTTGAGGGCTCCGTGGGCGCCAACTTAGGCGCTTCTTCAGAGGAGCCTTGTTGAACTTTGGGAGGCCGATCCGAACTGGGTCCGGTAGTGGAGTGTCTTCCACATAAAACCATTCTGAGGGCCAGTCTTCGGACGCCTTCTTTGGGGTTCCGGATTGATATCCGGTCCCAGCGATGCACCATATTTCGGCTCCGCCCACTTGATATATTGACCCCTCGTGAGAACGGGGTACGAGGTAGAATAACCTCTTCCACAGTGCAAAATGGGGCTCGATGCCCAGGAACAGCTCACAAAGAGCTACGAAACCCGCGACGTGCAGAATAGAGGCGGGCGTGAGGTGATGAAGCTGGAGTCCGTAGAACTCCAGAAGCCCTCGGAGTAACGGATGAATGGGAAATCCGAGCCCCCTTATTAGATAAGGGACGAAGCACACCCGCTCCCCTTTGGAGGGACTAGGGGTGGCCTCCGCTTGCTTTCCACCTTTGTAAGTGGCCAGCCCGGCTCGGACTGGGACCATAATGGCCGGAGGAAGGTATCCCTCCGCTTGGAGCGTCACCAGCTCGTTGTGCGGAACTGAACATCTCCTCCAATCTCCTGGCGGAGGGCTAGGAGCGCGAGAGGAGGAGCCGCATCTACAGTCCATGATAGAGTGGATTTTTGGTTAGTACGCTCCGATGAGTACTCGCGGAAGGAAGATGGTGTGATTTGGATCTGGATTCTTGCCTCTCTAATAGGCAGATTATTTGCGCAGCTAGGGGGTAAAATATAAATGTACCTTGGCCTCTTGCATTCGTGCGACATGTGAAAGAAGTCCATTATTGGGCGTGGAAGCCAAGGAGCGCAACATTTGTAAAGGAAGCCGGACACTATCCGGCAAACACATGGAATTTGGAGGAGAACCCGCCTTGCAACGCCGAAGGCAATATACGCGCTGGACTCGTCGTCATTGAAGCCTGGTTCGGGGGCTACTGAGGGAGTCCTGGACTAGGGGGTGTTCGGATAGCCGGACTATCATCGTCGGCCGGACTCCAAGACTATGAAGATACAAGATTGAAGAATTCGTCCCGTGTCCGGATGGGACTTTCCTTGGCGTGGAAGGCAAGCTTGGCAATATGGATATGTAGATCTCCTACCATTGTAACCGACTCTGTGTAACCCTAGCCCTCTCCAGTGTCTATATAAACCGGAGGGTTTTAGTCTGTAGGACGAACAACCATTACAACAATCATACCATAGGCTAGCTTCTGGGGTTTAGCCTCCTTGATCTCGTGGTAGATCCACTCTTGTACTACCCATATCATCAATATCAATGAAGTAGGAGTAGGGTTTTACCTCCATCAAGAGGGCCCGAACCTGGGTAAAAACATCGTGTCCCTTGTCTCCTGTTACCATCCGCCTAGACACACAGTTCGGGACCCCCTACCCGAGATCCGCCGGTTTTGACACCGACACCTACCCTTTGAAATTATGTGTGATGCAAGTGATTATGCAATTTGTGCTGTTCTAGGTCAAAGAGTTGATAAGAAATTGAATGTCATTCATTATGCTAGTAGGACTCTAGACAGTGCTCAAAGAAATTATGCTACTACTGAAAAAGAATTTTTAGCAGTTGTATTTGCATGTGTTAGTTTCAGACCTTATATTGTTGATTCCAAATTAAGTTACTATTCACACTGATCATGCTGCTATTAAATATCTTAGGGAAAAGAAAGATTCTAAATGTAGACTAATTAGGTCGGTGCTATTGTTCCAAGATTTTGATTTGCACATTATTGAGCTGAGAGTCCTATCGCAGATAACTTGCCTAGGATGGAAAATGTTCTTGATGACACACTACCTATTGATGATAGTTTCCCTGATGAGCAATTAGCTGTTATAAATGCTTCTCATAATAGTCCTTGGAATGTAGACTATGCTAATTACATTATTGCTAAATATATACCACCTAGTTTCACATACCAAAAAAAGAAAAAGTTCTTCTTTGATTTAAGACATTACTTTTGGGATGGCCCACATCTATATAAAAAAGGACTAGATGGTCTTATTAGACATTGTGCACCTGAGCATGAAAAAGAACAAATCCTTCAGAAGTGTCACTTTGAGGCATATGGAGGGTACCATGCTGGAGACAGAACTGCACATAAGGTATTACAATCTGGTTTTTATTGGCATACTCTCTTCAAGGATGCACGTTAGTTTGTCTTATCTTGTGATGAATGTCAAAAAATCGGTAATATTGGTAGATGCTAGGAAATGCCTATGAATTGTTCACTTGTTATTGAACCATTTGATGTATGGGGTTTTGATTATATGGGACCTTTTCCTTCCTATAATGGGTATACTCATATTTTAGTTGTTGTTGATTACATTACTAAGTGGGTAGAAGCTATTCCAACTAGTAGTGCTGATCATAACACTTCTACTAAAATGCTTAAAGAAGTTATTTTCTTGAGGTTTCGAGTCCCTAGATATTTAATGACTGATGGTGGTTCACATTTTATTCATGTGCATTCTGTAAACTTCTTGCTAAATATTATGTCAACCATAAAATTGCATCACCATATCATCCTCATTCTAGTGGTCAAGTTGAATTGAGAAATTGAGAAATAAAATTAATTTTGCAATAGACTGTTAACAGATCCAGAAAGAGTTTGTCTATGAAACTTGATGATGAATTATGGGCTTATAGAACTACTTATAAATACCCTATGGGAATGTCTCCATATAAAATGTTCTATGGAAAAGCATGTCATTTACCTCTTGAGTTAGAACATAAGGCTTATTGGGCAGTACAGGAACTTAATTATGATTTCAAACTTGCCGGTGAAAAGAGGTTATTTTATATTAGGGCTTTAGATGAATGGAGGACACAAGCTTATGAAAATGCTAAGTTGTTTAAAGAAAAAGTTAATAGATGGCATGAAAACAGGAATTTAAATAAGGTGATCAAGTTCTTTTGTACATTTCTTGTTTCAAATTCTTTGCATGAATACTTCTCATAAATGGGAAGGACCATATATCATCGATGAAGTTTATCGCTCTGGAGCTATTAAGATCAACAATGCCCAGCGCACTAATCTGAGAGTGGTCAATGGGTAATGAATTAAACATTACATCTCAGGTACGCCCATTAAATTTTGAAACTAATATTATTCAAGTAATGACACAGGAGGAGCACATAAAAGAGACCTTCCGGAATGCTCCAGAACCTTGAAAAGGAGTAGGTATGTCGTATGGTAAGCAAACTGACCTGAAAAGTTCCATAAAAGTACTTTTTTTCTCTTTTCATAATATATAAAAAAATTAGGGAAATAATAAACAATCGGGAAAGCGCACGAGGAAGCGACAAGCTCACGGGGCGCGCCCTACCCCCTAGGCGCGCCTACCAAGATTGTGGCTCCCTATGGACTTTTTTGACTCTGTTTTCTCCCAGATTACTTGTCCTACATGGAAAAAATTCATTATATATACTCCGCACTGTTTTGACCACCGTATCACAAGTTTCTCCTCTGTTCTTGTTTCGGGCTGTTTTCTGACAGATCTAGAACACCATGGCGCCTCCAAGGTCGTCTAAGGACAAGTTCTAAGAGAAGGTCATCAACCCATACCTTCCGGAGGTGATGAAACACCCTCAAGTCATTGAGATGTGTGAGGGGGTGCTTCACATCTAGGATGTTCAAGGGCCCAAGAAGGACGAAAGCGAGAAGGCCAGGCTCAAAGATGAGGAGCAGGAGATCTTGAAGTGCCAAGGGATGGTGTAGCACAGACTTAGCCCCAACCACTCGATGATCATGGAATTCATCTATGAGCACAAAGTGAACTGCAAGGAGCTAAGGATATTGGGGTTGTCATCTTCAAGTTCAATGACAAGATTGATCACCTTCAGGCTCAATTTTATGACTTGCAGAACAAGAATTTTGAGTATCATGCCAGGTTTAAAGGTATGAGTTTAGTTGCAAGTTTCAAGACCCTGGAGACATGTCCATCTTTCTATGATGGAGATCCCATGCATTCGAAGTTGAAGGACAATCCTACCACCTCATCACCATCATTGTCAAAGAAAGACACTTGAGTACATAGGTATGGGCACCACCCTTGGCTTGTTTCAAATTTGAGGGAGGTGCCTCGGTATCATATCGACCATCACTTTTATCATCATATATGTTAGATTGATCCTTAGTTATTTCATGATTTAGAAGAATAAAGTTTTAGTATGATCTAGTTTCTAGTGCTTGATTCGTGATCTATCTATCTATGTAATCGAGTGAGAGTTATATAATAAAGAGTAGTTTTGAGTTTTGCTTTACTTTCTTGTTTCAATCTTAGTAATCAAATAAGATAAAGAATGAAAAAATCATATACTAATCCCATGGGGAGTAATGAATTCACATAAAAGAAGTATAATTGATGATTTTTTTTGGAAGTTAACAACATAACATTGGTCATTGATGCAGTTCATGAAAAAGTAATAAAGGAAGAGAGGTCGCACATATAAATATACTATCTTGGACATCTTTTATGATTGAGAGCCCCCATTGAATATTATATGCATGATCAAATAGTAGATGTTGGACAAGGAAGACAACATAATGAATTATGTTTGCTTATATGAACATAGGAGTTATATGTTCATCGATCCTCTCACATGTGGTCCTTCCTTAGTATCATCTTTTGCTAGCCAAAATTCGCACTAACTAGATATACTACTTGTGCATCCAAAATCCTTAAACCCGATCTCTCGCCATGAGTGTCCACAATATCTACATATGTATTTAATAATATCCTTCAAGTAAGTTGTCATCAGTGCATAAAGCTATAAAAATTGCTCGGAAATATGTATGATCTTTTATTGGAAAGGAAAATAAGCTTTGTATGAACTTGTGACGGTGAAGAAAGAAAAGCGACGGACTGCATAATAAGGATCGCTATTACAAGGGGCAATACAGAGTGACATTCCTTTCCATTAGGAGCTTGCACATCAAAAAATAAAAAGCGCATGAAAGCCTCCGTCTCCCTCTGCGAAGGGCCTATCTTTTACTTTTCAGCATTTACTTTTATGCAAGAGTCAATAATGTTCATCCATATTCTACTCTATTTATTCTGTAATTGGCAAACATCATGTGGCGGGGAAAGATCCAAGCATATATATCGAGTTGGATGTAGGTGATCATGAGTTATTATTGTTGACATTATCCCCGAGATAAATAAGTTGGGCAGTGAAAATTGTAAACCCCCATCTTCCAATGTGTTTGACTGAAACCTTTTGCTCTCTAAATATGAGATGAGTGTAAACAATCATAGAAGATTAATGATAGTTGAGTATGTGAACTTGGTAAACAAAGCTCTTACATAGACTCTTTTTGAAAATATGACGGATTGTGATTATTTCAATGACTAAGATCATAGTTCTTTAGTTCCCAATAAAGTTTATGGTTCATACTTTAGCTTGTGAATGAATTGTTACTTTATCATGATAAGTTTTATGATGTATTGCTGCTATGATAAGGATCATGATGCTTTCATGTCCGTATTTTGTTTTTAACAACACCTCTCTCTCTAAACATGTGGCCATGAATATCGAGTTTGGATTTCGCTTGAGGAAGTGAGGTGTAAGATTGGGAGAGTTGATACGCCCATTTTGCATCATGTTTTCCTATTGTTATTTATTATGTTTTGGATAGTTATTTCACTTATCATGCAATTCTAAAGCCTTTTCTCTCTTATTTTGCTAGTTTCACGTGAAGAGGGAGATTACAGCTGGAATTCTAGACCGAAAAGGGCTACAGTAGAGATAACAACTCCAAATGACCTAAAAATTTACAAAGAATTATTTTGGAATATATAAAAAATATTGGCCAAGGAAATACCAGGAGGGGTCCACCAGGGAGTGACAAGCTCACGGTGTGGGCCCTACCCCCTGGGCGCGCCATCTGAGCTTGTGGGCCCTATGGCAGGCCTTCGGTGCCCATCTTCTGCTATGTGAAGCCATTTGCCGTAGAAAAAAAAGAACAAGACTTTCAGGATGAAGCGCTGCCGTCGCGAGGCTGAACCTGGGCAAGAGCACTTTTGCTCTCCGGCAAAGCGATTCTGCCGGGGAAACATCCCTCTGGGAGGGGGAAATCGAAGCCATCGACATCACTAACGATCCTCTCATCATGGGAGGACTAATCTTCATCAACATCTTCACCAACACCATCTCATCTCAAACCCTATGTAACACGCCCATGTATTATGCTACAGTGATCCCTGACTAATGATGCCATGTCATCCTGTTTTGGTAGGTTTAATCTCTCCTGGATAAAAACCTAAGTCAAATTCAAATTTGCAAGTGAAATTTGAAGTTTCACAAACATGGTTGGTAAATAGTCCGTCATTTAGCAAATATTTCATAACAATTAATTGAGAGGAAAACAACATCACTTATTTGCTTAAATGAGCTAAAGCAATTAAAATTGTGCCAAATTAGCATATTTAAATGCTTTTTCATTTATGAGATATTCTAATCAATTAAATCTTCTCCCAAACTTTTTGATGGCAGCACCTAATATTGCAATACTAATTATTTTTCAAAACTCATTTGCTAGCAAATTAAAATGCAAAATAGAAATTAAATAAAGAAAACAGAAAATAAAATAAAATAAAATAAAAAGGCAACTCTGCACTGGGCCTTAGTGCGCATTGCCTCGCCTAGCCGGCCCATCCCGCTTTCCTCCCCGTCGTGTTCCACCTCCCTCCTCTACCCGTCGTACGCGGCCGACCGAGCGCGCCCGAGCTCATCCGCACGGAGCCACCTCGCCGGCCGCGCCACTGCAGCGCCGTGGGGGGATAAGAACGCCACTGCCGTGCCTCGAGGACACCTCCCGATCCTTATCTCCCATCTCTCCCTTGCTCCCCTCTCTCCCAAGCGCTGCCATGGCCACGCGACCGTCGTTCGCGTAGCCCCGGCCGTTGCCTTGCCTCTCCGAGCTGCCCAACCTCTCAGCCTCTGTTGACTATGCCTTCCTCGCCCACAAACCCGAGCCAGGAGCCACCGCAACGCCCGCTCCGCCGTCGTCTTCAACCTTCGGACGAGCCGGACCTGACTGTCGATTCGCCACCATCGAGCCTTCCCTGCGTCCGCTTTGCACACCTATAGGATCTCGTTGAGCTGCTTCTCCTTTCCCATCCCTTAGCGCTACATCCTGTCACCCGTAACCGTAGTCGTTGTCGTACCCGAGCTCACCGCGGTTACCTCCCTCGCTGTCGTGGCACAACCATCCTGCCTCCCGTCTGGGCACGACGTCATGCTCCTGGTGCTTCCAGGACCCCAAGGCGCGCACACACGCTCGCCCCCATGCCCCGCAGCCACGTGCTCGATGTGGCACCCCAGCTCAGAGAGACCGGAATGCCCCATATTCCATCCCAAAGATCGAGGTAAGTCGCTGGAATATGACAAAGCTTGGCATAGAACAAAATAGCTCTTTATTACAAGCGATAGGGGTACATGCGGATTACATCGGCACATCGACACTACGCCTGCCAAGGTTGCTCTATGCAAGCAGAACAACACATAGTAGCGGAATAACTTCTAGCAACGGAACAACGATGACGACGATGGTCTCCACTCGGCAGGGACTATGACTGGAACGTTTATCTTAGCTCACAAACTCAAGATCCTCGGCAAACAAGCAAGCAGACAAGGCATGACCTGCAAACTAGCATGACACGCCAGGTCAGTACATTGAATGTACTTGCAAGCTCACTAGCAACCAAAGCAATCAAGACAAACAATAGCATGGCAATTACATGTTACTTATCAAAGATGAACATGATACAACTAGAGCAACATGGCATGGACATGGTCAACAAGATAGCACTAGAACAATACCCGATGAGCATGGCATGAACATATGATGATAATAGAATGCAACATGTCAACAATATCATGCACCAACTTACTCTGTTCGGGGTTACCTCCAAACCACCACATGAATCACTTACCATCATGGTCATCACACGATCACCTCAGGATCAAATCAAGTTGGTATTAACAATACCGTAGTAATCACTACATGACCACATGGAGCTTGATCTTCACCCTTGATTATCGCATAATACCATAAACCTCAATCATCTTCGGTATCCTCGATACCATTGTGATCCTCTCGCGATCACACAAGAATCAACCACTTCTTTCATCATCGAATCGAGGTTGTTATTAAATAGGTGACTATTACTGTTGTCCCATAGTGTGACCGACTATGAACCGGGCCCATATCTGCAGGCGCGGCTATCAATAGATTATACACACCATGCAGAGGTTAGCGCACTGTACCCACACCACAGAACCCAAGGCCTCGTGCTCCCATTCAGGTGAAGCAATGGTGTTCCAACAAAACCGATCTATTGCCATGACACTCTCCCAGCCATTCCGACAAACTCCCATTTGGGCTATGTCATGGGTGGCCCCGATTTCACCTTGTGACATCCAACGGCCACCGTCGTGGCAAAACAAAACAGTCCCTAACGGGGACAACCCGGGTACAACAACAACATGCACACAAGGCTTATGTCCGCCTACCTGATCAGGGTAGCGCGCACCCATAACCTTCCCTAGTTGGGGGAACCGGTGAGAGGCACGACAATAGAACACATTAGGGCCTTCCCATAAAGGCAAATGTGGCTGCACTGGTCAGATCGATTTCGGTGGCATTATGACTCAGCCAATACGTGTTCAAGTTGAAGTAATAGCTAGTTAAACTTGAATGCAAAAGTTGCTAAGTCATAATATGATGAAATAATAATAGACATGGGCATGATATTAACATAAGCATGGAGGAGCAACATAACCATATGAATCACTAGCATCAATAATAATGCAACACTTAGACTACTAGATGTAGATGAACATGGCATCATGATCATATATAACACAGGTACTTTCCATAACAGACGATAATAATGCATTGAAGATCATCACTATCACCATCATGTACTACAACCTAACATGACATAAGAGAATAATACCAGCGAGTAGCACATAGTAACAAGGTGCATAAGGGCATAAGATGAAGATGAACATGGATCTGCAAGCATAACCGAAACAACAATAGTAGTAGTTAAAGGAGCAAACATTTATTAAATATTCAAGTGGAAACCATGGCTACTACAAATCCATCATGCAAGTGGCTGTCGTGGCTTGCCAGGGGTTGCCGGATACTCCACAAAGAGGTGTGGTGATGTCGCGGAACGATTAGCCGGACGCTTCACTCTCGGAGGGGCTGATAAGGGCAAGGGTATAAAGACATTTTCATAGTGGGACCACCACCTATTGAAAATGATAGTAACAGAAAGAGCTTGATGAGACGAAGCCGTAGACTTTGGATTCACCTCAAACAGAGTTAAGGTTGCGGAGATACGAGAGGTGGATGTTTAGGGACCAATCTGCAAATATATCATCACAAACAAGTCCCTGAGATGCAAAACATAAAACTTATTTTTTGAGAATACGTTCTTAGAAAGGGAAAGCGTATTTTGAGCTGGAGTAGAAGGGAAATGTGCTTTCCAACAGGGAAGACTTATTCCAAGGAATATGCCTCCACTTATGCTGAGGTGGCAGGATTCCATGTCACTTACATGTGGGTCCAGAGGGGGGCAGCTCGGTCTTCTTCTTCCTCTCGTCCTCTCCCCCCACAGGGAACAGAGGCGGGCCTGGCTGGCTCCGGCGTTCTCCTGCCGAGGCGAGGCTACCGGCGAGCTCGGGCCGACGTGCCGCGTCTAGAGAGGGGTTCAGCCGGGCATGGGGACGGAGGAGCGACGTGGTGGAGGCGACTCTGACCGAGCGCGGCTAGCAAGTGGTCCGACAGCTCCAGTCATCTCTGTTTGCAGGGAAAGTACCAGCGGCCTCGGGTCGGTAAGCCGCGTCTACCTGATGCACCAGGAGCACTGGGGAAGGCTGGGGCGACGGAGCTCTCGCGGTGACAGAGAAGCGGGGAGGCGGTGGCCGGACTAGGGGAACGTGGCCACGGGGCACTCTGGCGAGGGGCGAGGGGTGGAAGAGGACCGCCGGAGAGTGGGATGAAGATGGTGGTGGCTAGAAGTGGAGGAGGAGCTCGGGTGGCTCGAATTTAAGATGAGGCCGACGCGGCCATGTTGGACGGAAGCGGATAGAGGTAAGGTGAGGCCGCTCCGGTAGTTGAGGAGGGTATTGAAGGGAGCTGTGGGGTGCGGAAGGCCTCAGGGGAACTTATATAGGCCAGGGGAGGGCGTTAGAGCATCATGGAGGAGCTCCATCTTGGTTCCAATGGAGGATAGGGGCTGGACGCGGCACGGGCATGGCATTTGTGCCCAAACGGCGATGAGATAAGGCGGGGCCTAGGCACCAGAGGATGTAGGGGAGCACGGGGGCACTCCTGAACAAGGAGATGCGTCGAGACACGAAGGGAAGAAGCTAGCACAGGGACGAGAAAGTGCCAAAGCACGAGATTTGGCTGGTGTGGCCCGTGGTCACCGCGTGAACTGGCACATGCGGTGTGTGTTGACTGGCCAAACCATGTCTAGTGGATAGTCCTTAGTACCCATAGTTGCTATGAAGAAAGAAAAGATCCCAGGGGCAAATAAGAGATTTGCAGGAGGCTCCAAAACATTTCAGCAACAACCTATTTGATGTGAATTGTGAGAGCTAGAACAGTGCAATAACTCTGGGATTTGTCCTAGCTTGATCACAAGTTAAGGTAACGGTCGTGGCCAAATATCAGACAAAATGGCGCTCTCTAGAGTGCACTTGCTGTAGAAAGGGGCCTACTTGTCAGAATTGAAAAACACGAAGTAGCACTCCAATACATGCATGGAATGTGCTGAAACTTGGATGAGATGAGTTATTTGATTATATGAAGCCGATGTAAAAGTTTCATGCAATTTGGAAATACCAAAATGGTACTTGCTCCATAGAGCTTCAATCTAGACAGAAACTTAGGAAAATTGTAGGGGGAAAATGGGTAGATGAAATAAGCCCAAATTTTGTGGAGAGAGTTTATATGGATAGGATAATGTCCTGGTAAAGTTTCAGCCATAATGAAGCAATATAAAATATAATTGCTTCCCAAACTGATATTCTGACCATAAACCAAGGTTTGATTGTGAGCTCAGATGGAGAGGTTTCATGAGCTCAAATTTGGAGGAGAGCTATGATTTGATCAAATGAAGGAGGTGGCAAAGTTTCAACTCATTTGAATATGCCTATCTTGGGTCTCCTTCACAAAGTTCCTTTTAGGACAGAAACTTTGGAAATTAGCTGCAAAATATGTACTAGGCAAATTGAGTTGAATCTTGGCATGAGGCAATGACATGTATATGAAAAGGTGTCGAACAAGTTTGGGGTCAATCAAGATATGATAAATAGTACTTCCTTCACAAAGTGCCATTTATGGTAGAATAGGAAAAGAATTATTTGATGATTATTTTTTAACATGGCAATGAAAAGTTTTGCCATATTTGAGGAATATATGACCCAAACAATTTATGAGAATTATGTGGGAATTTTTAGAATGATAGAAAGGTAGGTTGCTTCACAACTTGGGGCAAATATGATAACTCCTTTAATAGAAAAGGAATATTCCCACTAAAAAGAATATTAGGATTTGGGCTATGATGAAAATTTCATGAAGTAGGGATGGTTTAGAGGATGAAAAGCCACTATGAAACCTAGGAAGGCATAATCTTCCCAAGTGTTTGGATCATAGAGCCATGGAAAAGCAAATCAAAACAATAATCCAAGGGGAATCAAAACAAAAAGAAAAGGCCAAAATCTAGGGTGTTACAAACCTTCCCCCCTTAAATAAATCTCGTCCTCGAGATTTGGTTGCTCAGGGATGAAGTCAATATCCTGTCTCAAGAAAATTGTTTCCAACTCGGGTTTCCCTTTGTATTAAGTTCTCGCTAGATTTCATCTGACTGTCTGCCTTGCTCTGGGGTGGTTTGCTTCACCACATCTGACATTCTGACTTACCTCATATGCTCAGGTTCACACTGGCTCCAATTTCCTTCATATCTGCTGACTTAGGTGAGGTCCAAAAGATTCTCACAACTAAGATATGTGTCCTTCTCAATATTGATTCCTGCTCAAAGTATTATTCTTTTATTTATTGTCGAGAATATCCCACAGAGTACATGTTCTCGGGGAACAAGGAATTTCTTCTATCCAGGTATTGGGTTATTCGAATATATGCATGTCCTCCGGGTTCAAAACGGTGATGTGAATCATACCCGTTCTCCTGATGGATTCTGACATCTCGCAGAAGATTCTGAATGACTTTGACTGGCTTCACAGTCTTGAGTATCCAGTCCGTACCAAACATTTGACTTTCGCTTGTCAATTACTGATAAAAAGGGCACCACCTTGTGAACGATAATGTTCACAGACTTCACTCGTGGTGTTTTGGGCAAAAGAGTCTTGTCCACGACATGCTATTCAATAATCAATTACCATACATGAGGGCACAAGATGTGAGACTGTCGTTCAACATCCGGATTACTCATTATGTCAGTGTATTCATGTGGATGGTAAGCCATGTGCTGGCATAACACGGTTGCTGGAGTTGATTTGTTGAGTTCTCCTTTTGTTTGACACGACAGGCTTGGATATTCGATACTAACAATACCAAACACATATGGTTTGCTGAGCAGGTTACCTTGCTATGAGGTCTTTAACAAGATGGAGTAGACCCCTTAGGTGTATCTTCATGGTGATCGATACTGACTCAAACTGTTAGGGGTATTTGTGCCCTGTTGGTCATGGAACCATGATCATTTTTGTATTGCCGATCTTGCTCCTTCATTATTGTCTTACTGACCTGGATCCTTTATTTAAAAGAGCATTTCCATATATACTCTTGATTCTTCAGGTGACCGTGGGTGCTGCCATATGCAGAGTCTTGGGATACTTGCAACGCACACGTGTGCTTGTACGAAGCTTATTGTTGTCGTTAATCAGACAGTGACAACAACTAATAATATCAGTTTGTCGGGTGTGAGGAGGCTGATCTTGATAACCATTATCAAGATAGTTGTCTCAATGTTGCCTTTTGTTAAGGCTTTTAGATTCTTGCATCACCCACTAGCTTTCTTTCCCTTGCATATCCAACGAGGTTGTCGGATGCTTACTTTTAATTCTTCATTATACGAGGGTCTTGTATGAACTTTGCAACATGCTCACTGTATATAGGAATACCTGATTCTTGAGGTATACTTGTGTTCTGCCTGATTTATTGCTTTTTGACCAACCGTTGCGGATCTGAGACTTGTGATGTACTACCATATGCTACCAACTCATTATTTAATATCTTGCACCAATGTCGTATTGAGGAAGAATAGGATGCTTGTGTTGGAAGCCATCAAGGGTATCGTGTTAAGGAAGACTGGATGGCTTGCGCTGGAAGCTTTCGTCAGACAGCTTACTAAAAAAATCTGGTACCGTACCTCGGAAGCTTCCCCCCTTAGTGACTTGCTAGTGAAGACTTGGTACCTTATGCTAGAAGCTTTTGCGGTATCTTGCTGAAGAAGACTGATTATCTGGCATGGGAAGTCATTCATACCTTACTGAGGAAGATTGAGGAAACTTGCCTTGTATACTTTGCTGGTCTTCTTTGCGAACAGAATTCCATGTATATATATTCTCGACACTCCGACCGTTGATTACTTGTACGAAAAATATTGCCTGACTGTCCTTCTTGCTGAATTCATCCCATATTTGGACCGTCTTCCGGGTGTAGCATGTTTCAATTGTTACCCATAGCAGAATCAAACCATGCTTTTGACATGAAATGTTCGGTCGGCCTTGGACCCAATTTTGTTCTCCTGCTGGGTTAATCATGGCTGCAGTGAAAATGTCTCTCTGTCGGGTACATGATGCTGAAAATCTGAGCAGGATATAATTTGTATTCAGACCGGATGTCTGCAATACGATGCTATCAGCTGACAATCTCATTGTGTTTAACCGAGCTTCCTGAGTATATATATATATATATATATATATATATATATATATATATATATATATATATATATATATATATATATATATTTCTCATGGCTTGTTCTGTTCCGGTGTCGGTTGATGAGCAACTTCCATAAGGGGAAAATAGGGTAACGCCGAAGATTCAAACCAAAAAGCACAAGAAACGATCGATTACAATGAGGCACACATAATACAAGGCATACAAATATATTCAAGCAACATCACATATTACTTCTACTCACAACAACAATATGCATGCATGCTTAAGCACATAAATCTCGTCGAAACTCTGGTACTGCGATTTAACATGTTGTGGCAGTGTGCACGAAAGTGAATCCACGTGTGGAAGGAGTTGGTGTAATCAGGGCTACACCAAGCGCCGGCAGAACACTGGTTGCATCTGGACGGATATGGGGGTGAGGACTGACTCGATGATCGTGTGGCAAAACACGGAGGTCATGACCGCATTATCATCAAGCGGATGGAATAAAACCGTACTCATCCCAAAAATGAGGTGACAAGGTAGGATGGCTGTGGTAAACTGGGCTTGTTGGCATTGCCCTTTTCTCATAGCAAAGATCAGTAAAGGTTACCAAAGTGGCGAGTTGAAGGGCACGATTTGGGATAGTGACAAGTCTATCACCGAAATGATATGGGTGGATGGCGGAAAGTTATTGACGCGATACCTGAGCATAACTCCTGCAAATGGTGTCTGGAACACTTGGTACCATGACATCACTCCGCTGGGACAGAGGTGACGCCAAACACGGAAAAGGAGCGATGCAAAGGAGGAGGGTGCAGGTAGTGGATCGAAACCACCTACATTCACAAGATCGACCGTTAGCGACCAAATAAGTCTATACGCATGCTATGCCGCAAACAATGCAACAGCCAAATGCAGCAGGCAAAGACAAAGAACTAGACCCTATACTACTGTTTTCTAACGTTCGCGTGGACTAGGACGCTCTATCGCCAGACCTGCTCTCATACCAACGCTTGTGGCACCGCGGCTCAGAGAGACCGGAACGCCCGCTATCACTACTAGGGAAAACCCTAGTAGTAGCGCGTGTTTTGTGCCCACTAGTAGCGCGGGGGGCCGTGCTACTAATAAGGCGCTAAAGCTATTGCTTAGCAGTAACGCGTGCTAGCACGCGCTACTACTAGGACAAATAGCTACAACATTTGTTCAATACCACGCTACTGCTAAGGTAACTACTTGCAGCGTGTTTTCTTTCCATCGCTACTAGTATTTTTTTAATTTTTTTAGTGTATTTATGTGCCATCATACAAATATTGGTACAATACCAGCTGTTATGAGGTTTACATCATTATGTCCATAACAATGTGTCAAATGAAGGTGGATTAGGTTCAAGTGGAGGCAATATGTGGTGCATGTCAAAAGTATACTACTAATCCAAACTTGATCTAGTTTGGACTAGTAGTACTTTCGATGTGCACCACATGTTGCCTCCACTTGAATCTAATCCACGAGCACAAGCTATTTAATCATCATCATAGTCATTACCACCAACACTATTTATTTAATCAACACTAACACTAGCTAATAATAATCATCATAGTCATTACCACCAACACTAGCGATTTCATCATCATAGTAATAGTGTAGCACATCATCATCCTCAAACTCATTTCTAGCTAGCTAATCACTCCTGCTACTCTCTCTTAGGTAAAATAACATAAAACATGTATAGCTCTCCTCCTCGATCAAACTGGAGCATGCAGATGAACCTGTCTCCTAATCGTGGGTAGCGCATCTGTTTGCTGCCCCCTAGTACTTCTCTGCGCTCCCCCATCACATATTTGGTCCAGTCTTGCACTATTAAGCATCCGTCGCTAATCTTGAATGCACTAAAGTAGTCTGTAGGATATCTTGGCCGTAAGCTGATAATACTCATGGTACCTTTAGTCTCGATCCCATAAGGCACAACATTCATTGGGAGTCCCTGTTGAAGAACATCGTACAGTAACATACTTAGCAATGAAGTTTAGCTTAAAACATAATGTATGGAAAAGATGCACCGATGAAAAATAGTAAAAATCTTACCATCCTTCCTAAATAGATGTGACCGTAGTTCATTACGAACACTATTGGTCGCACATTTTCAGTACTAACATTTCTAAATGAAGGAAGAAAATTTGTCTTGGCAGTATCAAGATCCTCAAGCCATGAAACATAATGACTGAGCTCCTCGTAGTTGAGTTCAGCCCCAGGACAGTATACGGTCCTGTCTACCAAGCGCTGGACATGTTTGCTTGCACCGAAATAAGCTGACAATACAAATTAGTTGTCAACTATTCTTGAATAAACAATATCAAAGACATAAATATGGTTGAGAAACTTACATAATGGTATAACTGGAGGCATTTGCACATCGACCCAGATGTCGGTATTACCTTCAATATCATCTTCTGGACGAATATCAAAGGTGATAACCATATCAGGCTCAAATGCATAAGTCTTGCATAGTCCTCGCCATGTTTTGCATCCAAAATAGGTGTAGTCGTCTGAATTGTATAACTTTGCATGGAAAATATAACCATGCTCGGTCTTCAAGTAAACTTTCTTTTCCTCCATACTATGACTGAAACCTATCTTATCCAATACAAAAACTCTTGCATGGCAGGGGATACGCTAGTAGAATAGTAAAAAAAATATAAGTTGAAGCAAATAAAGCAGATGTCATGCTTAATTACAAAAAAAGACATGTCGTTGTGACTTACTGTATCCACTTCAAAGTTCTCGTCCAGCTTGATGCTGAAGCGCCTATCATCATCTAGGAAGATTTCGTTGCACAGACCGCGCTCGTCTTCGCAGTATTTGCAAATACCGAAATCCTTTTCGTCGTCAGACATTTCCTATGTTCATAGTTAAAACATTAATTGAAAATCGATCGAAGACAACTACCAAGATACTCAACACACAAATCCGGGGCACTCGATATTTCCTACATATTCTGGCACAATTCATGCCAAAGTTCACGGAAAAATCCGGCATGACCTTTGCTAAAATAGGACATATCGAGCGCCTGAAATTTGCCGGAACGGAAATGGATCAACACTCAGGCAAAACATAGGCCACTCGAAGGTGTAACCTGCAAACATGACCGGCCACTTGGATATTGAGCAACACAAGATATACATTTCAAAATATCTTATAGGACTCAAATTAGCATGCATTCAATAAGCAAAACTAAATCATCTCATGCGTCAGTACATCGTCGAATATTAGCACTAATACATCACGAATAGTGTCATACATATAACATCACTAATACAACTAAAACTCTAGCACACGACGGGTATCGGCGCGGGCGGTGGACACCCACAAAGAAGGTACCATCACGGGATCATAGCTCCAGTGAGATCCCCGGAGAACCTGCCAGGTATTGGAGAACGGCCTGTGCTCCAACGCAAACAAGTAGCAACGGACGTGCGCGTCCTCCTCACTGACACGGTGACGCACCACCTCCGCGGAGTCCTTGAGCCTCTGGATTGTCACTGGCCCATGCGACCGCCACCAAAGAAGGTTCGGGTCAACGACAGGCTGGCTCCTCACCAACCTGCGCCCCCTGGTAGGTAGCGCCTCCCAATACCACCCCGGCGAAGCCCAGTCCCGGACATGGCCGATCTGGTCAAGCAGGTGTCGTCCTCCGCCGACTTGACGACGAGGATGCGGGATAGGCATCGTCCACGTCAAGGCGGGAAAATTGCTTTAACTAAAAAATCACCTAATTAGTAGCTAGTTCTTACTAACTAGTTCTTACTACCTAAATATAAGAAGGTCAAATTTTACTCGTTTTATTATGCATTACACTAGTGTTTATTCATCATCTAAGAAAACATCACCTAAGAAAAAATCCCAGCCGCATCTGTATCCAATTCATTTCCACCCATAGATGAACCCTAACTAATTTGATGCAACTAAAATTTGAAGAACCCTATCTAGGCAGAGGTAGGGGAGGGGGAGGAGCAGGCGTGCTCACCTTGATCGGGTGCCTGCGGTGAGAGAGGGGCAGGCGGCGTCGAGGTCGGGCTTGGGGCTCGGGCGCACGACGGAGGGCGGCATCGAGGTCGGGGCCGGGGGCGGCGTCCGGGGCGGCGTTGAGGTCGGGGGCGGGGGCGGCGTTGAATCTGGGGTCGGGGGCGGCGTAGAGGGTGTGCAGAGAGCGCGCGACAACCGACGGGCGACGGCAGCGGCGAGAGCGGAGGAGTTCGATTTGGGGGGAAGTGGTCGTGGGGAAGGACGAACGCGGTGGTTAAGTCAGAAGTAGCAGTAGCGCGCTCCGGAATGCGCGCTACTGCTACATTAGCTACAGCGCGTTCCAGGATACGCGCTACTGCTACTACTTTCTCCTTTTTCCCCTTTTCATTTATTTTTCTTCACATTTTATTTTTTTCCTTTCACCTTCTTCTATTTCTTTCATTTTCAATTACCTTTCTATTTGCTTTTCATTTAATTTTATATCCTTTAGTAGTAGCGAGTTTAGAGCAAAACGCGCTGCTACAAAGAAAGTAGCAGTAGCGCGGTTCCATATAGATCGCTACTACTATGTGTACCATATCGGCTAAGCGGTGAGAATTTTAGTAGTAACGTGTATGCAGCAAGACGCGCTACTGCTACGACATTATCTGCAGCGCGGTTTCCTCAGGCGCGTTGCTGCTACTTAGCACCAGCGTGCTTCTTTGACCCACGCTACTGCTAAAGTTCTGTGTATAAGGTTTTCCCTAGTAGTGTATTTCAGCCCAGATATCAAGGTAAGTTTCTGGAATACGGCACTGCTTGGCATAGAACAAATCAACTCTTTATTCCAAGCGATAGGGGTACATGGGGATTACATCGGCACGGAGACACTACACCTGCCAAGGTTGCTCTATGCAAGCAACAGAACAACACATAGCAGCAGAATAACTTCTAGCAGCAGAACAGCGACGACGATGATGGACGCCATTCCATAGGGACTCTGGCTGGAACGTTTATCCTAGCTCACAAATTCAAGATCATCGGCAAACAAGCAAGTAGACAAGGCATGACCTGCAAATTGGCATGACATGCCAGGTCAGTACATTGAATGTACTTGCAAGCTCACAACAACCAAAGCAATCAAGACAAACAATAGCATGTCAATTACAGGTTACTTAGCAAGGATGGACATGATACAGCTAGAGCAACATGGCATGGACAAGGTGAACAATATAGCACTAGAGCAATACCCTATGAGCATGGCATGAACATATGATGATACTAGCATGCAACATGTTAACAATATCATGCACTAACTTACTCTGTTCGGGGTTACCTCGTAACCACCACATAAATCACTTACCATAGTGGTCATCACACGATCACCTCAGGATCAAATCAAGCTTGGTATTAACAATACCGTAGTAATCATCAAATGACCAAAAGGAGCTTGATCTTTACCCTTGTTTATCACATAATACCATAAATCTCAAACATTTTTGGTATCCTCGATACCACTATGATCCACTCACGATCACATAATAATCAACCACTTCTTTCATCATCGAACCGTTGTTGTTATTAAATAGGTTACTATTAATGTTGACCCATTGTGTGACCTACTACGAACTAGGCCCATATTCGCGGGCGCGGCTAACGATAGACTGTACACATACACTCTGCAGAGGTTAGCACACTGTACCCACACCACAGTACCCAAGGACTCGTGCTCCCATTCGAGTGGACCAATAGTGTTCCGACAAAACCGATCTATTGCCATGACACTCTCCAGACCACTCCGACAAATTTCCCTTTGTGGTAAGTAATGGGTGGCCCCAATGTCACCTCGTGACATCCAACATCCACCGTCGTTGCAAAACAGAACAGTCCCAAACGGGGACAACCTGGGTTCAAAAACAACGGGCACATAAGGCTTATGTCCGCCTACCTGATCAGCGTAGTGCGCGCCCATAACCTTCCCTAGTTGGAGGCACCATCGAGAGGCACGACAATAAACCACATTAGGGCCTTCCCATAAAGGAAATTATGGTTGCACTGGTTAGTTTGATTTCGATGGCACTATGACTCAGCCAACAGGTGTTCAAGTTTAATTAATGTCTAGTTAAAATTGAATGCAAAACATGCTAAGTCATAATACGATGAAATAATAATGCACATGGCATGTGTAACATCCCAAATTTTCAATTTGGAATGTTATACATAGGTCATCATATTGATATCATATTTTATTTGCATTTTGCTTGATCCTGGAAGTTCTAAGCAACTCAAGGACCTACGGAGAGAGTTGGGGATTTCATTTATTTTCATATTTAAATTTTCTCAAATTTGAAAAGAGGATCATTTTGGTTTTAATGTTTTTTCCGCGAATATTTCCAGTATTAAAAATAAAAGAGAGGGGATAAAATGACTTCTCCAATATAAAAGAAATATTGGAGGAAAAATGCTAAAATCAAATAAATATTTTATTTGGATTTTATTGCTATTTTATTTGAATTAAGAAAAATATGCATTTTTCAAAATGGCATTCTTAGCCCAAATAAATGTTCACTTTGTCCAAAATTTTATTAGAGGGCCGTGAAAATTTATTTCGAGATTTTCGGACATTGATTAGTATTTCTTTTTACTTTTTTCCGTCCATTTTTTTAAAAAAAGTACGAACTATCCTCTGGGCCGTGCCCGAGCCAGACTCCTCCCGGCCGGCCCTTTAAAGGGCGAGCCCGAGGCCCCGCCTCTGCCCAACCGCCGCCCCGCGCCCAAAACCCTAGCGCCGCCACGCGGCGGCCGCCATGCGGCGGCCGCCACCTCGCGCCACCGCCACTGCCCCATGCCGCCCCGTCGGAGCCTCGCCGGAGTTAGCCACCGCCGCCGCCTTTTGTTTTCGTTTTTAGGTAAAAACCATTCATTTTTATAAAAAAAACCCTAGATCCGTTTTTTTATTAGATCGGCTTTTCCGTAGTTAGAATAATTTGCGAAAGTTTGTTCGTTAGCTCGTTTTAACGAACGAATTCATTCGTTTGCCTCTGTTAGATCCGATAGATTTTTCTTTTTCTATTTTATTTTCACCAGGGACCTATCCGTGATTATTTTTTATCGCAGACTAGCCCCTGATATTCAAACCCTCAGAACTTTTTAACCGTTAGTCGGAATCCAGTGAAACCAACGCCAAAATTTTCGTCTCGAGCCCCTCTTTCCGATTAATCAACTTGAACAAGGTTTTGACAGATTAAAATTTGGTTTCAAGCAGATTTGTTTTTGAACTTCTTTTGAGCGTAGTTTGTGTTTCGTAGCTCCGATTCGATTGATTCTTTTTGCAAATCGAAGTTCTTCAGTTGAACTTTCAGATTGGATCTTCTTATTTGAGTTTTACCCATGCATCTTTGCTTGAGTGCTTATGTATGCTATTGTTTATTTGTGATAGAATTCCCAGAGTGCGAAGCGTGCTACTACAAGTCTCTAAGGTTTGCAGATCGTCAGCAAGGCAAGTAACACTTTGATCATATCTTTATTACCCAGTTTTTATGCATTAGTTCCAATCCTCAAACATTGCATGGTTAGGATCCGATTAACATGCGGGTTTGGGAAGTAGCTGATGAGGTAGAACCTATTGCCCTTTTATTATCAAACCTTTGGGAGTTACTTCTACGTTATGATTAGGTTGCTATGTTATACTCGTAGACGTGGATTGGTTGAGTGTATCCATGACAGATGTGAGTCTTGTTAATTAATGGTTAACTTAAGGTGGCTACTTAAATACACATCTGGGTGGATTGGTTGCGGGCACCTGGAGAATCCAGTGTTGTCCTAGGATATCCCGGAGTACCTGTGTGATCATCCTACGGTTCGCCACCCAGGCTCAAAGGGATCATAAGATTATTCATGCTAGAAACTTCCGTGTGCAGCCACAAGCTATTATGGGCTCTAGCATAGTTGAGTAGGTTGCATGACCTCTTTCAGTGGTGGGGTAGCAGATGTAGGGGAAAGTAGGTGTAACTGTCCATCCAGAGTAAAGAGTTAATGCTTCTGAAAGACTGTGTCTCGATCATCCGTTTCTCAAACACCATGTAGTGCGAGAGATCCAACAGGGGAGATTGAGTCTAGTGGGGAAAAGAGCGCAAACCTCTGCAGAGTGTACAAACTAATCATGGTTAGCCGTGTCCCCGGTTATGGACATCTTGAGTATCTGGTTCTTGGATTATCATGTTGATCTCATCAGTCTAAATTAATTTGTTGGGTAATTGATACTGTTTAATTAGGATTTAGTTGGAGGAACCTTCTCAATGTTTAACAACCACCATGATATTTAAATAAAATATATTCCTTTGATGTAGGGAAAAATTGGCTTTATGCAAAAACTTTAACCATAAAGCTTTCCACCAGCCATATATGCATGTAGTGATCGAATTTATTCTGTTCATTGCTCTTTTGTGTTACATTGCCAGCATATTCCATGTGTTGACCCGTTTCGGGCTGCAACATATCATGTTGCAAACTTTTCAGACGAAGAGTAAGGTGCGCTAGGTCATTGTCGTTCACTCAGCTATGCCGTTGGAGTTAATGGACTCAATTTATCTTCCAAGCCTTCCGCCGTTGTCTTATTTAGATGCCCTTATGCCATATTATTGTAATAAGTTCTCTTTTGAGACGTTCGATGTAATAAGTGTGTGATTGAAACTCTGTTATAAATCCTCGAGTACTGTGCATGTCAGCATTACCGATCTAGGCATGACATTGATGCACAAACACTTGACCGTTTGAGGTCTGGTCACTACAAGATGGTATCAGAGCACACACTGATTGTAGGTGACCACTAAGTTAAACCATAGGTCACTATTCTCTACTCATTTCTGACTCCTCTCCCTTTTCCACTCTATAGGATGGCGGACGCAAGGAACAAGTTTACACAACCGGATGAAGACACACCTTTTGGGTGACACTTGAAGGAAGTCACTAGGTACCTGAACATCGGAATACCAAGCTTCACCGGGACCTACATCGACACTTTACCAGAAGAGGAACGTTGGATGATTCGAGTTCAAGTTCCAGGAAGGACATTCATGCCAGTTACTGAGCCCATAGAGTTTTCCTTTGATGCACCAACCTAGAGTCTAGGAAAGAGCATGGCAGCCCACATCGCCATGGGACGCATTGGCAAAGTTTATCACAAGGATCTTAAGGACACTATCTACCAGATATGTGGGCACCAAGATGAGCAATGGGAGATGATTAGCACCAGGAAGGACAGGTCCATTGCAGCTTTCATCCAGGAGTTAAACCAGCACATTCGTGGCCAGGAGAACCAGATGTGGGCAAGCATGATAGATCTGAAGAAAGTGATGACCACGAACATGGAGCTAGAAGAGGAACTCAAGTCTACACGCGATGATTATGAGGAGGAAATCACAATACTAGTGGAGAAGAATGACGACCTGATGAGGAAGCTAGGAGTATTCATGGGAGACCACGCGCCAGCAGGAGATGATGACCATTCCAAGGACATCCGTTCTGAAGACTACATCATCATCGATGACACCAATTCTGACCCTGACAGTAGTGATGATGATTACGAAGATGAAGCTGGAGAGGATATCATGGAGTCTTCCACCGATCAAAAGTTCAAGTCGACCACCATAATATTATTCCCCATGTATATAGTGTTAGTCCGAGCACTTTTGTAACAGTAGTAAGATCGTTTGTATGCCATTGTTTGAATTGATTGGTGTGATATGAATGTGTTTGTCTCATGTGCATATGGGTAGTGTTTTCCCTTTAGACCTCATTCTATTATATTTTCTCACCTTTTCTAAACTCATTAGATGCCTCCGAGATGTGATAATGGATTTGCTTTCCCACCGGAGCTCACTCAGTTGATCGAGCAGCAGAATATGTTGATGCTGCTATTAGTTTAGAACCAGAACCAAGGCAACAACAACAACAACAACCCACCACCACCACCACCACCTGTTGATCACCTAGCCCGTTTCCTAAGGTTGAATCCACCGGTGTTCTCTAGTAGCACCGAGCCGATTGTTGCAGATGATTGGCTCCGCAAGATTGGAAGGGAGCTGACCATTGCAGTATGCACATATGCGGAGAGATTGTGTTTTGCCGCACATCAGGTTGATGGACCCGCAGCATCATGAGAGAATTTCACAGCCACTTACCCGATTGAAAAAATAACATGGGATAAGTTTCAGCAGGCTTTCCGCACTGCCCATGTTTCAGCAGGAGCTATGAACATGAAGAAGCATGAGTTTGGCAACTTGCGCCAAGGAGGACGCATAGTGGGCCAGTATGTGGATGAGTTTAATAAGTTAGCATGCTATGCCCCTGATGATGTAGCTATAGATGCCGCTAAGCAAGAGAAGTTCCAGGAAGGACTGAATGATGAGTTGAGCATGCAATTGATGGTGGCAACATTCAACAACTACCAGGAATTGGCAGATAGAGCTCTTATGATCGAAGGGAAGTAGCAGCAGATAGAGAGCCGCAAGAGGAAGTATGGACAAGGGAATTACAATTCAGGAGCTCAGCAGAGGCCTCATTTTACCCTGAACTCGGGAGGACACACTAACCATAACCATGGAGGCCACACTCTCAATGGAGGAAGTTCGCATAACCATAATGTCCCCAAAATGGGAATGGGAATGAAGGAAGCAGCAGCCAGAGCCGTCCCAACCCAGCAACAGCCGCCAAGAAGGATCTAAGTCACATTACTTGTTTCAAGTGCGGGAAGAATGGACACTATACCACCGAGTGTTCTGAAGCAAAGAATGGAAATGGCAATGGAAGCTCTGGGAAGAAGCCCAACCCTTTCAACAGGGGACAAGTGAACCACGTTAGCATGGGGGAGGTAGAAGAGCAGCCAGATGCAGTTATAGGTAAGTTTTTCGTCAAGTCATTTATTGCAATCGTTCTTTTTGATACTGGTGCATCACATTCATACATATCAAGGGGATTTGTGGATAAGTATTAGTTTCCCACCAAAGTTCTTAGGACACCTATGTTAGTAAGCTCACCAGGAGTGGAGCATATGGCAAGCCAAGGATGTTTTCAGATGCCATTGACCATAGGTAGGCATGTTTTCCCCTTAGATCTGATAATACTGGAATCCCAAGGGTTGGATGTGACATTCGGTATGCATTGGTTACCGATGTATGGAGGAAACATCAATTGCGCCAATAAGTCAACTATGCTCACCACCCTAGAAGGAAGAAGGATCAAGTATGTATCCCGGCATGTGCCGAAGAGGGCCCAAGTGAATTCTCTTAAGCCATATTGTCGTAATAAGTTCTCTTTGGAGACATTCGATGTAATAAGTGTGTGATTGAAACTCTGTTATAAATCCTCGAGTATTGTGCATGTCAGCATTACCGATCCAGGGATGACACTGATGCACAGAGACTTGACCGTTTGAGGTCTGGTCACTACAACATGATATTAATTGTCACAGGAAACCAAGACCACCTATGGGACCAGGAGGCCCCTTGCTGGTTCGGTAGGGGGACGTTGAATTGCACAAAGAGCACTCCAACATAAGGCAGCACGATAGAGATCACACAGGTAGTTCACCCAGGTTCGGGCCGCGGGAGGTGTAAAACCCTATTCCTGCTTTTGGTGGATTGATGGTGGAAATGTGGTGATGGAGCGTAGTACACTTGCCCGGCAAGGGTTGCCTCAGGGTGGCAACGACTACGCGCGTATGGGGCTGTGAGTTATCCAACCTCCTAACCTCGTCTATGGCTGCCATGGGCCTCCTTTTATAGATCAATGGGCCACCACAATGGCAAAGTAGTCATTATGCATTTGATATGATAGCGAACAGTGCTATCATACCTAACTCTGTGGGCTGACAGTGTGCATTTAATGCACCTCTCAATGTCACATCGTTGGTTGCCCGGCAAGCTATCTTGCCAGCTCCACGTCTGCTTGTTCGACACGTCACACGACGGGTGTCATCTGTGGGGTTTTCCTGTAGGGAGGGGCTGCCATGTGGCGAATGGCTGCCACTTAATAACTCTGCGGCTTTTCACCGCACTGATCGACGACATGAGTCATGGTGGAGTGGTTGGTGAGGTGTTTTATCCTCCACAAGTCCCAGAAGGCCCTACCGGGACGCCTTGGTCATCTTCTTCCGGGGGCGGTCTCATTGCTTGCCGGGCTTGCCTGCCCGTCAAAGGAGGCCTCTCTCTCGAGGATATCTTGCTTCTCTGGCTTGGTCTTGGTCCCTCTGATCTGCTTGTTGGTCCTTCGTATCTCTCGATTTCTTGTACTCTGTCTTGGGTTGGTGCTTCAATCTTGATCCCATGCCTGTGCATAGTCAGGGCAATAGATCCAGGGTTTGTTGCACCGACAGAAGCCCCCCAGCCTGCCCGAAATGCGCTGCTGAGCGTCGTAGGGGTAGGGCGTAATAAGTGCATAGGCCGAGTTGATGAAGATTCTGGTCTCTTGGGATCTTCTTTGCTTCTTCATTAGTCGTGATTTCAAGGAAGTCTCTGATTTCCCCGCGCATCATGCGCAATGTTATGGGAAAAGCTCGGATCATGGCCTACATGGCGCTCGCATCTCACGATAACGGGGTGGAAACTAGCATCCCACTTGCTTTCGTGCTTCGGGTTCATCCGCCACGTGTCCTCCATGCCTTAGGAAGGGTAGGTGGTGGATGCGGAGGGCACTGGTGTTAGTGCCACGGTGGGAAATCAGGCGTCGCTGGTTGGAGCAGCGGGTCGGCCATGATTCCTTGCTCCTCTGGATGGGAGGGGAGGCCACATTAGATGAGCGGGGCGGCGTCCTTGAGGTGAGAGGCCAGCCCTCGGCCCCTCCCTTCTATAAAAGGGGGCAAGAATGGTTCCCTTCCATACGCACCTCTTTCACCTTCTTTCTTCGTAGTCTTCATTCGCTCGTCATGGCGGGACATGGTGCGCTCCGGGCCCTCCGGTCGTTTTGGTCACTAGCCGTCTCCCTGGAGGGGGCATAGGACTGTGAGGCTGGCACTTCCCTGGAGAGGTGTTGAATGAAGATGAAGCCACGGAAGACGAAGAAGGCGGGAGGCAGGCCGTCAGGACGGAATACGACTGTATCGACGCATTCGTCTCGTCCTGGCGACCTGCCGGCTCGTCTTCCCATTCTTCCCCTCCTCCCCGGCACCGTCATCACCGGCCTCCTGGTTGCCGGGGATGGGGATGTTCTCTTGGTGCCTTCGCCTCCTCCAGCAGTCTTCCCGCTGAGTTTTGGTGGATGACTCCACTGTCGCTCGAGCTGGTGCTTCTAGCGAGCCCTCGTGGTGGTGACCAAGGGTCCTGCCGGGCTACTCCGCTCGCCCTTTTACTTCGCAGCCTCGCCTCTCACGATCTTATCAGGCCCTGCATCTGGCAGGCCATGATGACACCGGGGTGGACTCCTGCTTGGGTGCTGCACCTGCCCCTTTTCTTCTCTCCGTGCTTCCTGGGGGAGAAGGAACAGGGAGAGGAGATAACAGGGCACTTATCTTTTTTCAGTCTTAAACTTGTAGGCATTTGCAAAATTTTAATTCAAATAATGTAATCTCTCAAGTCCATGCTTGTGTTCTATAATCTTGTACTTGTATCAGCATGTTAGTGAAAAAGATAAACCTTGCTGGGAACCCGTGCATGTATGTTTCCATGCACAGGCGAGATTCCCGTTTAATGTAAATAAATGAGTTTCTCCCTGCAGGCTATCTCGCCTGCACCCTTTTTGCCTGCCGGAGAGCTACATCTGCTGGGTTACTGACAAAGGGACCAGCCCCCCGCCAACTCCCTTTTACCAAAGGCCACTACGACCATTCTGACTGAAGCAATGTTCGAGTCAGGGATGGGAGCACCTAAGTTTAAAAAGACTGGCGAGGTTTTCTAATGCATAAGTTATAGCTTATAGAACACGAATGGACAAGAGGTAGAACTTATCTGTTTGGCTTGCCGGGGATTGCAGTGTCGGGCAATCTTCTCAACTCCTTGTCGAAGCCAAGTTCACAGCAAGAACCTGCAACTTCATGTAGAAGAGAATGAAAGAAGGATGCGATCCTATCTATATGCATATGCATATGCTCAGGAAATGCTTATGAATTGATCTTGGAATGCTCATGCATGTAGTCTAGGTTGGGGGCCCCCATATAGCGCTTCTTTATTTTCTCTTAAACGGGGTCATCGCCCTAGCTTTGTACAACGGGTTACATGCAGCTGAGGCAAGGCCTATACAAATGGGTGGCTGCCAGGCAGGGCCCGACAGCCGCGTCTTACGGGTAGAACTTGCAGAGATGCTCAATATTACATGAGTTTTGCAACTAAGTGCCATCTCCGGTCTCCAGACGGACTGCGCCAGGTTTGGTGACACGTACTACCCGGTAAGGGCCTTCCCACTTTGGTGACAACTTGTTTGTACCCTTGCCAGACTGAACGCGCCTACGGACAAGGTCACCTTCCTCAAAACACCAGGCGTGAACCCTACGGCTATGATAGCGATGCAGGGCTTGCTGATAGCGTGCAACACGAGTAGCAGCCCGGAGACAGTTCTCCTCGAGTAGAACAGTGTCGTCACGCCGGTACTGATCTTGCACTACTTCATCATAGGCAAGCACTTGAGGCGACCCATAAATGAGTTACGTGGGGTTAACTGCTTCTACCCCGTAGACCAGGGAGAAGGGAGTCTGCCTGGTAGCTCGGTATGGTGTCATTCCGAGGGACCAGAGAACTACCGGCAGCTCCTCGATCCACTGCTTGCCATGTTTCTGCAGCGTATCAAAGGTTCTTGCCTTGAGTCCACGCATCACTTCAGCATTCGCCCTGTCAGCTTATCCATTGCTCTGGGGATGTTCCACAGAGGCGAATGAGACCTTGCATCTGAGGGCATGAACATATTGCATGAACGCGTGGCTTGTGAACTGGGTGCCATTGTCGGTGGTGATCCTTGCCGGAACTCCAAAATGACACACCAGATCTTTCAAGAACTTGATAGCTGACTAAGCAGTCACCTTTCTCATGGCAGTCACTTCTGGCCACTTTGTAAACTTGTCGATGGCGAACAAGAATTCAAAGCCACCGATTGCTTGGGGGAAGGGGCCAAGGATATCGAGCCCCCAGACCAAAAATGGTCATGATAGAGGGATTGTCTGAAGAGCTTCGGCAGGCAAGTGGACTTTCTTGGAATGGAACTGGCAGGCTTCACACTTGGTGACTAGCTCGACCGCATCAGGGCTGTGGGCCAATAGAATCCTTGCCGGAATGCTTTCCCAACTAATGCCCTTGATCCAATGTGGGAGTTGCAGATGCCTTTGTGTATCTCAGCCAGTAGTTCCTTTCCTTCTTCCCGGCTGACGCACTTCAATTTCACACCGTTGGGCCTTCTTCTGTACAGATTGTGATCGACAAACTGATACATATTGGCCCTCCGGGCTACTTTTTCTGCTTCGTCTTGGTCGCTAGGAAGCTCTCCGGTTTGGAGGAAGCGGACAATGTGCCTTACCCAAGTTGGAGCCTGGGGCTTGGCAGCGAGGACTAAAGGCACCTTCTCTGTTGCGGTAGCACATGCCTCGTATGTGGGGTCCATGGGCCAGGCTGGAGGGGGTGGTCCGGCAGGCTGTGAGGAGTTGTTTCCGGCAGGGTCTTTGCCGGGAGCGGACAACTCTACCGAGAGAGGCTTACTGGTGTCCAACTTTATCCTTTTTTGGGCCATTGTTCCTGGGGATACGGAGGGCTGAGTGAGATGGAGAACAAAAGTTCCTGGTTCCAGAGGAAGCTTCTACGCAGCACACTTTGACACATGATCAGCTATGTTGTTTTCCGCATGGGGTACGTGCTCTATTTGCAATCCGTCAAAGCGCTCGTCTAATCCCCTCACTTCTTTGATGTATGCTTCCATCAATGGAGTTTGGTAATCCTTGTTGACTTGTCTCACCACAAGCTGTGCATCTCCTTGAATGATCAGCTTCTTAATTCCCAATTCAGCTGCAATCCTGAGCCCAGCAAGGAGCCCTTGATACTCTGCTATACTGTTGGTTGCTTCTTCCCGGGAAAAACACATTTGGACGACGTACTTCAAGTACTCCTAGGAGGGGGCGATAAGAAGCACACCAGCCCCTGCAGCTTGTAGGGAAAAAGCACCATCAAAATACATAATTCAGTCTTGGGGCGATTCCTTGCCGGGGATAACTGTCTCTGTCACTTCCTCATCAGGGGTTGGCGTCCATTCTGCAATAAACTCTGCCAATGCACTGCTCTGGATAGTTGATGTGCTTTCAAATTTCAAACCAAAGCTAGATAGCTCCAAAGCCCACTCCACTATTCTGCCGGTAGCCTCAGGGTTGGGTATTGCCCTACTGTGTACAGTCAAAAAAAAGTATCCGTTGCAACAGGAAACGAGTTGCTACCGTGATCTCATGGGCTTGGAAGTAGTGGCGTAGTTTCCTTGAGGCCATGATGAGACCAAAGATCAACTTTTGCACGCTAGTGTAGCTCGATCTAACCCCTTGTAACAAGGAGCTAACGAAGTGCATTGGGCGTTGCACCACTTTCTTCCCCGCCACGTCCTTGGGGTTGCCCTTGTTGTCGTGCTCACTGCTATCCTGATCCTTATCTGATTATGCCGGTCTCTGCTCACTCTTTGACTCATTCACTCCTCCATGTGCTACCAAGGCTACACTGACCACTTGGTTGGTTGCCGCTAAGTATAACAGCAGTGGCTCTTGGGGTTTGGCAGCAACCAAGGTAGTCACAGAGGACAGGTGGGCCTTCAACTTTTGCAAAGTTGCATCTGCTTCCAGGGTCCACTTCATAGGACCTGGCTTCTACAAATTTTTGAAGAACGGCAGGGCACGCTCGGCAGACTAGGAGATGAATCTACTTAGCGCGGCAACACATCCTGTTAGGCGCCTCACATCCTTAACTGTCCTTGGCGCTTGGATCTGCTCATTGGCCTCGATCTTGTCAGGATTAGCTTCGATCCCCCTGCGGGACATAAAGTTCCCAAGCAACTTGCCGGAGGGAATGCCAAAAACACACTTCTCTGGGTTGAGCTTCAAGTTGATCTTGCCCAGATTTGCAAATGTCTCCTCCAAATCATGGATAAGAGTTGCTCTATCCTTCATTTTGACCACAATGTCATCCATTTAAGCTTCAATGTTTCTGTGTAGCTGAGGTTCAAAACCAATCTAGACTGCCCTTGCAAAACTAGACCCGTCACTCTTTAATCCAAATAGCATGCGGATAAAGCAGTATGCACCACACAGGGTGTTGAACGAGGTCTTCTCTTCTCCTTCCTTGGACATGAAGATCTGGTGATATCCAGAATAGGCATCCAGAAATGAGAGCAAATCACAGCCTAAAGTGGAATCCACAATCTGATCAATATGCGGCAAGGGAAATAGGTCCTTTGGGAAAACCTTGTTGAGATCTGTGAAATCAATGCACAGCCTCCACTTCTCGTTTGCCCTTCGGACCACCACTGGGTTTGCTAGCCAAGTGGGATGTAACACTCCTATGACCAAACCAGCTGCCTCAAGCTTCCTGATCTCTTCTGCAATAAACTGCTGCCTCTCCAAGGCCTGCTTCTGGACTTTCTATTTAACAGGTCTGGCGTGTGGGCAGGCAGCAAGGAGGTGCTCGATTACTTCCCTAGGAACATCGGGGATATCAGATGGTTGCCAGGCAAACACATCGATATTCGCCCACAGGAAGGCAATGAGCGCGCTTTCCTATTTGTCATCGATGGTGGCGATGATAGTGAAAGTACAATGCCAGCCAGCCCTGCCGGGACCTTTTTCACTTATGGAGCACCAACCTTGGATATCTTGCTTTTGTAACGCTCCGGCACGTCGTCAACGGGTGTCGTGCACTCGCTAGGGGGCATGCTTCCCGGACTCTTTGTGGGAGGTCCTACAATCCCTCTTCTTTCCTTTACTTTACTTGGCGGGAACTGCTGCTGCCACTGTGTCTGCCGCGATCGCCTCCCGGTACATCTTGTCTACACAAATGATTGCATCCTTCTCATCTGACGGGATGGTAATAACTCCCAGTGGCCCAGGCATCTTCAGGGTGTTGTAGGCATAGTGGGATGCCGCCATGAATTTAGCCAGAGCCAGGCGTCCAAGAATCCCATTGTACGGCAGTGGGAGATCAACCACGTCAAACACAACCTTCTTAGTCCGGTAGTTCAGTTCTCCCTTTGTGGGGACCCCGACTCATAAGTCGAGATCACCGAATGCACATGTACAGTGATCCCAGAGATCAATGCTCACTGAACACACAGAAGCTGAATAACAAGAGTCTTACATCCATACATACCGTCTTACACAAATTATGACCATTATGGTCAAGTCTTACATTGATAAAGCCTTAAGGGTTGATCATCAAATGAAACACAAGCAGCGGAAATCTTCGTCGATAAGTAGAACCCACGCCATCTTCCTTAACCCTACAGGCATTCTGACTGGGAAACGTCCTAGTTCGCATGTTCGTCTCCAAAGAATTCTTCTTTGAACTCCGGTTCTTCCATGCCTGGTCAATTAAATAACCAGTGGCAAGCCAATGAGTACTTTGAATGTACTCGCAAGCAACCCATGTTTTGGTTCAAGATACAACAATGCATGATATAGGTAAATTTTTGCAGAAAGCTAGTTTTGAGTGCAATGACATGTTCAACAACTTGTAGGACATGCATCAAGAGAATTCAAGTAACCATGAGGACAGGTTACAGATATCAACATAAATAGAGTGGGCACCAACCCATCTCAATCACGTCAAGTCCTTTGACTTGACCCAAGTAGTTATCCAAACACACACACTGGTTTGTAAATTCTGGACATAGTTTAAGCAGCACCGCCCAACTGTCCTTGACCGTGGACACGACTATTCGAATAGTTTTACACTCTGCAGATGTTGCACACTTTACCCACAAGATTCGGGGAACTTCCGTGTCATCCACGACCCGCGATACCTCAAGTACCTGGGGTAAGCACCCGATCACTACCTTTCCCTAGACGACACTAACAAGGAGTCCACTCGTTGTTCCGTATCCTCACGATGTACATCATACGAGACTCACTCGAGATCGAAACATCCGAGAGGGGACACAACAGTGTATCCGGTGCCCTGTAAAGACAGTCATGGCCGCCCTACCTGGCACGACCCCGTCCCGAGAGAGAGCACCAACTCTCCCCCGTCACTAGTAATGCGGGCTCCAATCTAGTATCGACCTAGGTAATCAATAATGCCCTTTCCCATATAAGGGTAGAGTGGTTGCACATGTAAGGTTGGGACAGGCGACAAATCTTAAATCTAATCCGTTTTCGAAAACAACACACACTTTCCTTGATACACCACTTCGTCATCAAGTGGTTACCCATCTCATCATCTCCCTCGGGCATAAGTGGCACCCGGCGGGGTCTTCGAAAAGTCCTTTGAAAATACTTTGTCTCCTTCATCATGCATATACTCATCCCTATTTGCGTAGCATCTACTATAGCATCCTATCTACTCCCACTGGCATAACCCTCATAAGAAGGTAGGGTCATGCATAATGCAAGTATCAACGAGGAAGTAACGGTGGCAAACCACCCCATGTGGTTATCACAGTATCATGTCTCCGATGCAAGCAATAAAAGTGCTATATGACAATGCATAAAAAGGGTTTCATAGACATGGTCAAAGGGCTGCTTGCCTTGGTCTTCAAAGTCTTCAAGTCCTTCTCCTTGTTCCTATCCAACTACTTCGTCAAATACGGGATCTATTCGTCGCAAAAGAAATGACGGGAAAATAAGGTAATAGTAAAACAGAGAAATCAAAGTGCTCAAAAAAATGTCAACTTATTTTTGATAAATACTAGGGGGAAATCTAAGAATGGGAAAATTCCTAGTTTTGGATTTGGAGTAGCAGAATAGGAGAAATGGATTTACAAAGGTATATTTAAATGCTTAAAATCTCATTTAAATATTTAGAGTGAAGAAAAGGTTGTGGGATTTGAATGTAAGTTGCACCATTAAATAGGTGGGACTTTTACAAGAATTTAGGAACTGGAATTATTTCATTTGGATTAATATCTAGTCCAGAGGAATTTTTGCAAGTTTGACAGAAAAGAAAAAGTGGAAGGGGCACTGTGCCTGCTGGGCCAGAACAGCCGCAGGGCAGCGGCCCAGCTAGAGAGGCGGCCCAGCGCACTGGTTCACGCGCACGCGCCAGTTTTAAACCTGACGGGTGGGGCCCAGGCATCAGCGAGAGAGAGAGAGAGGGGCGATGGAGGGGAGAGGCTGACAGGCGGGGCCTGCCTGTCATCCCTAACCCTGCGACAGAGGGCCGGCGAGCTCAACGGTGACGTTTCCGGGCACGGCGGGGTGAGCTGATGGCACCGTTGGACTCCTCATCGTGTCGCCGTTCGGGTAGTGCCGGAGTTGGCCGGAAGGGAGCAGTGGTTCGCCGGTGACGAGGTTCGCGGCGGAGGAGCGTCGGGCGTGGATGGCTTCGGCTGTTTCCGACTGCAAAACGAGCGGGAAAGAGGGGGGAATGGATCCATGAGCTGCGGGCGTTCCAGAGAAGCAATAAAGAGGGCCGGTGGTGGCCTGTACCGTGAGATCGACGGCGACCCGAGGCGGCGGAGCTCGAGCTCGATCTCGAGCTCGGGCGCTTCTGGAGATGAACTGGGGTGCGGGGAGGCCTAGTCGGAGTGGGATAGGACGAGTGGCGGTGAGGGAGAGGTTCGGGGAGGCCTTTAAGTAGGCAAGCCACGGCTCACCGTAGACCCGTGCGCCGGCGAGGTCATTGCCGTTGCTGTGGGTCATGGGGGCGCGCGTGGGCATGTCTGGGGTGCTCGTGGGTTCGGTCCAGAGCGAGGGAAGGAAGAGAGAGGAAGCAGGAGGGGCCAGAGGCGCCGCGCGTGTGAGGCCACTCATTGGAACTCTCGGGCGGCCGGTGCGCGTGTGAGCAGGGGCAGAACGAGGGAGAAGGAGGAGGGGGACAGAGGCGTGGCGTGCTGAGGATGTCGAGGAGCATCGGCTGGCGTGAGGGGTAGAGCCGAGGTGGCCGGAGGTGCTTGGAAGGGGGCGGCTACAGTGCGGGAGAGCACTGTAGCGCGCTCCAGAGCGCCCAAATGGCCGGCATGGCCACTCTTTATGCAATGTGGGCGCGCCCAAAGGTGTTTGGTAGCTCAAGGGGGGAGTAAAGAAGTAGGAGATGGCCTTGGATGCCCTGGGTGGCCAGTAGGAGAAGAGAGAGGTAGAAGAAGAGGGAGAAATGGGCTGTCCAGAGAGAGAAAGTGGGGTTTTACCCATCCAATAATTGAGCTGTGGGTTTGCCATTGTTACTGGAGGTAGAGGAGGACTAGGAGGAGATGTGGTAAAAAGTGGAGGCCATGGAGAAGAGTGGAAGTGGTCAAAACATGGGTTTTAGTAAAATGGCAGAAGGTGTTTGTTGCTAGTTTGGGCAAGAAGATGAACTCCTCTTGTCATAAGGCTTGACAGGGTCAAATGGCATGAGAAAATAAGGGGTTTCACCAATATTGAGTTCATTTGGGCAAAGTTGCCAATGCAACTTTTGTAAACCCTAGAAATCAACAGAAATGGACTTGTGTAGATCTAGTTGAGAAAATCACTTCTCCTTGATGCACCATTTGGTGTAGTGGACTTATTTGGTCATGTGCACATGCTCAGAGAAGTTGGTGTCAAGGAGAGAAAGTTGGTAGTACAAAGTTGTTCAAATTTGATTCTGGTCAGAGAGGGTTTTGGGGCACTTTGATCCATATAAAATTTTCTCCAACTTGTGCCATTTGGTCTAGATGAATTATTAGACCATTTGGGCATGTTCACAAGATTTGAGAGCATTTGGACATGTTTGGCAATGTAAAGTTGCTCAAACTTCAAAATGGACAGAAATGGTTCTGAGGGGATTTCATGGGGTTAAACTATTCTCCATGACATGATACTTGTCAAGATCATCCAAAATGTCATATGTGACATGCTAGAATTTTCTTGGAATTTTTGGAGAATATTTCCTTTGTAAATACTTCAAAATCTTGAAATATCCAGAAAGGGTTTTTGAGGGATTTGACCAATATTTTGAACATGACCATGTGTTGAAACTCTTATATATGGACAATATATGTCCACTGAGTTTCCCTAGGTTTTTGTCAAATATTTTTGAAACAATAAAATAATTTTTCCCTATTAAAGACCATTTCTGGCCTTAAGAAAAAGCTTTTAAACAAAATAGGAAAATAACTTTTAAAATTATATTTTTGTGTTTTATGGGAGTCCTATATCTAATAGGTCTCAAATATACTCTTTGAAATATTTTTCACACCCCAAATCAAGTACTTGCAGTGCAAACCTCAATTTAGGGGTTTTTGAAAAACTAATTTTAGAAAATACTTTTTGGCCAATTTTTTTTTGTAAGAAGGTACTATATTGCTCTATACACATGGCATGATCATTGGGCAGGAGTTTGGGGCAAGGAGATGAAATATAGAAGGTGGAGTTGTGTTGACTTTAAAGAGCACTTGAAAAACACAGAGAGAAAACCAACTTAGAATAAAAAGTCAAATAATGCAAAAGTTTTTGTGAAACCACATTTTATCATGATGTATCATCTTAAGTGTTGTGCCATGAAAAACAGGGTGTGACAGACCTACCCCCCTTACAAGAATCTCGTCCCCGAGATTCCCAAACTAGGCGTGGAAAGGAATATGAAAACTGGATCCGGGGTAGTCTTCAAGTCCTCATGTTGGTTCTGCTTCCGTGTAGTGCTTCATTGAGATTGAAGTACTTGATGGTTTGGCTTTATGTATGACACTCTTCTTGATCCAGGTTGCTAATGGGTAGCTCGCGGTAGGTTAGATTGGGCTAGGGGTCGATGGCTCGGTGGTTAATGTCTTTGTAGAGACCGGGCTAGTTAGGAAGTTTGAAACGTTTCCGGAGTGGTGTCATGTGGAAAAACGTTGTGCACAGTGGGTGAGTCAGGTGGTAACTCTAGCCGGTAGCTGTCTATTCTTCGTCTTGCAGTGATCTTGAAGAGGGACGGCAAATCTTGGTGTGGGTCTCCTTGTCATGGAAATGCTTGGTTCCCTAGAGAGGAGTGGCTTGCAGATACACCTGGTCTTCAACGCGGATGTTTACTTCTTGATGATGGTGGTAGTTCTTCCTCCTTGGCATGGCGGTCTTCAAATGTTCCTGGACTAGCTGAACGGCTCTTCTTCCGTCTTCGGGTGGACAAGTAGGTCACCAAATGATGATGAAAACTATCTTGTCTAAGTACTCCATGAAGACTTTGTTCATGGGGCACATAAAGTAGGTTGGGGAATTAGTGGTGGTCTTGTTGAGTGTGGGCCAAGGTGGTTCTAGATCTAGTGTCAAGGCCCTAAGGTCCTGATCCGACCATGTTGTAGCTTGGTAGGGCTTAAGGGTTTCAAGGATTCTAGTGTGCGAGTGAACATTTATCATCTTATCTTTAAGCATGATTTCTGAGATGCCAATTGTCTATCTAGTCCTATAAACAAATCACATCATATCACCGATAGCATCATAGGTCAACTCCAATCATCACTTATGTGATTCATATCCTCATGGCTCCCGAGAGGAGGTCTAACAAAATCATATATGTCTACAATCCCCAAACTCATATGTATGTCTACCCCTAAAAATCCATGGGTAGAATATATAAGTTGCTAAGCTTGAATGTGACAATCCAAGTGCTCAGCCTATTCTTCCAAGGTCTAAGATAAAGCACCTCTATCCTAAGGAAACACGTTGTATGCCACTCCAAAATCTTGTTTCCTTCCTATGAATCAACTCCAACAACCCATTAACTACACCAATCATTACATGATCCAGTAGTTCTTCAAAATCAATCTCTATGGTGTTCCACACGATCTTCTAATATCCTATAATCCAAAAATACTGGGAAGGCTACATTACTATAGTCAGTCCACCAATTTCCATTATCATGGTCAAGTAACCTCCAAGGTCAAGTTTATATCAACTCCGACAATTTATCCAATCTCCTAGTTTATTGTCCACCGAGAAACATGGTATCATGATCAAGATTATTGGTCTAATTCCAATTTACTCCGAACCATGTAGACTTACTCAGCATCTATACTCAACTAGGATCACCTATCTAAATCCAAATTTCTTGTTCAACGAGGATTCCTACATGTTCCCCCCAAGTCATTTACGTAATATCAACTATCTCCTATCAATATCCCATGGCTAAGTTAAATCCACATACTTCCAAGAATTTCAGCTTGCGATCATAATTTTCCTATTAAATCCAATTTACTCAGGGGTAATGAAAGCTATGCTAATCTATACTCATGATCCCACCAAGTTCATCTATCGACATCAAAGCCTCATAATCCACCGAATAGTCCTATATAATTCCTCAAGTCATTGAGATAAACTCATCAAGTCATTTGTCCTCTATTCCTATATCCTCAGATTGGTCCTCCCTATGGCATCGTCAGTTTTGGTGCTATCTTAGGCTGATAATGTGCTCGTTCACTATGTCCACTAATTACCTAATGAACCCAGTGATAAGCAAGGTTACGGAGGCTTAACAGGTCCGCTTGTAATTCTGTGGGTTAAGCACTTGGTTAAGGATTCGAGCTGGGGTATCTCGTGAAGTCTCGAAGGGACTAGGAATGGGTTTCTAATCTTGAGGGTTGAACATACACTTGGTTAAGGATTCGAGCTGGGGTATCTCGTGAAGTCTCGAAGGGACTAGGAATGGGTTTCTAATCTTGAGGGTTGAACATAATTCTACGGGGTTGCATTTGGTCGAGGAGGTTGTAGCAAAAGTCTTCAGTGCTTGTTGGTCGCCGAGGTGGAATCCTTGGTGAATATCATCTTGTTTGTCTTCAGTTGAGGAAAGAGATGAGGGGGAAAATTAGCATAGAGGAGGGGAATGCCTAAAGGGGTTCTATAGTGCAAGTGCAAACAAACAAGTGCAAAAAGGGCCAAACAGAATTTCATTAAGATAGGTGATATAGTCGCATACATGATGCCTAAGGCAAAAGTGCAACTTATATCAAAAAACAAACAGATAAGAACAAGCAACACTCAACATGGTTTCATTTGAACCATCACATGGACTCGACTGCGCATAGGGGGTACACGACTCATCCTACCCTAGGGGTCCTCGGATTCAGTAGTCGGGCTTGCTTCATCACTTTGAGAGAAAGGCGTTCGGTCTTCAGCTTCTAGGTTCTCCTGGGTGCCAATGGACATGCGACAGTCGGCTGCTTGTTGGGACATATCCTATTAATATGCCCGAGCTCACCACACCCGTGACATGTGACGGAAGCATAAGGGTTGCTATTCAGTCTTGGGTATTGTCGTCGGGGGTCTGACGGTGATCCTCTATGAGGTTGGTATGGAAATCCATTCCTATGCCTTTTGCGTGGGGTTTGGTTGCGAGCTTTCTGAAGTTCCTTGATTTGCTGCTCCTAATTAAAAACGTGGGCTTCTAGGGCAGTGATTTGATGTTCTTGCTCGACCACCTTCTTCTTCTCGAGGCAGTGGAGGTGCAGAAGTGAAGGGAGATCTTGGCGAGCCTTGAGAAATGCTTCGATAAGGTGGCATAGAAGGTAGTCTCCTGCGTTGACGAAACGGATCTGGTACTTGAGGGTTGGATCCTCGTCTTCTGGGGAAATCATCACTTGAGTCGGAGCTCCAAATCCGCTCTTGCCAGGTAGGCAGCGGGTGGCATGTTCTTCTTTCATTTCTGGAAGGAGATTTCGAAGACGGAGGAGTGCTTCGTATGCACTTGCTGAATGGCTAGGTCTCTTGTTAGCATAGGTGGTCCAACGAAGAACCACCCCTGAGGTGAGGTCTTCGAAGGCACAAAAACCTTGGCATAGAACTCCTTCTCAAACACATCATTTTCTAGTCCGTGCAGGGTGTATATGGGCAGCAAGGATAGTGGCATTGTTGGAGGCAATCTCTTAGAAGGGAGGGAAATCCTGTCGTAAGGAGTCTCAAGGGGGCGACGACCATCTACAAAGGTTGAATGGGAGAGGTTAAATAAGTGAAATATATTTTGGGTCGGGTAAGCTTTAGAAAAGAAGAGAAGTTTAGAGGGTCCCAAGCTAACTAACGTCCATGCTAACTAAGGCTTCCTACAATCAGGATGGCTCTGTTACCAGCTCTGTGGGGACCCCGACTCATAAGTCGAGATCACCGAATGCACATGTACAGTGATACCAGAGATCAATGCTCACTGAACACACAGAAGCTGAATAACAAGAGTCTTACATCCATACATACCGTCTTACACAAATTATGACCATTATGGTCAAGTCTTACATTGTAAAGCCTTAAGGGCTGATCATCAAATGAAACACAAGCAGCGGAAATCTTTGTCGATAAGTAGAACCCATGCCATCTGCCTTAACCCTACAGGCATTCTGACTGGGAAACATCCTAGTTCGCATGTTCGTCTCCAAAGAACTCTTCTTCGAACTCCGGTTCTTCCATGCCTGGTCAATTAAATAAGCAGTGGCAAGCCAATGAGTACTTTGAATGTACTCGCAAGAAACCCATGTTTTGGTTCAAGATACAACAATGCATGATATAGGTAAATTTTTTGCAGAAAGCTAGTTTTGAGTGCAATGACATGTTCAACAACTTGTAAGACATGCATCAAGAGAATTCAAGTAACCATGAGGACAGGTTACAGATATCAACATAAATAGAGTGGGCACCAACCCATCTCAATCACGTCAAGTCCTTTGACTTGACCCAAGTAGTTATCCAAACACACACACTGGTTTGTAAACTCTGGACATAGTTTAAGCAGCACCGCCCAACTGTCCTTGACCGTGGACACGGCTATTCGAATAGTTTTACACTCTACAGAGGTTGCACACTTTACCCACAAGATCCGGGGAACTTCCGTGTCATCCACGACCCGCGATACCTCAAGTACCCGGGGTAAGCACCCGATCACTACCTTTCCCTAGACGACACTAACAAGGAGTCCACTCGTTGTTCCGTATCCTCACGATGTACATCATATGAGACTCACTCAAGATCGTAACATCCGAGAGGGGACACAACGGTGTATCCGGTGCCCTGTAAAGACAGTCATGGCCTCCCTACCTGGCACGACCCCGTCCCGAGAGAGAGCACCAACTCTCCCCCGTCACTAGTAATGCGGGCTCCAAGCTAGTATCGACCTAGGTAATCAATAATGCCCTTTCCCATATAAGGGTAGAGTGGTTGCGCATGTAAGGTTGGGATAGTCGACAAATCTTAAATCTAATCCATTTTCGAAAACAACACACACTTTCCTTGGTACACCACTTCGTCATCAAGTGGTTACCCATCTTATCATCTCCCTCGGTCATAAGTGGCACCCGACGGGGTCTTCGAAAAGTCCTTTGAAAATACTTTGTCTCCTTCATCAGGCATATACTCGTCCCTTTTTGTGTAGCATCTACTATAACATCCTATCTACTCCCACTGGAATAACCCTCATAAGAAGGTAGGGTCATGCATAATGCAAGTATCAACGAGGAAGTAACGGTGGCAAACCACCCCATGTGGTTATCACAGTATCATGTCTCCGATGCAAGCAATAAAAGTGCTATATGACAATGCATAAAAAGGGTTTCATAGACATGGCTAATGGGCTGCTTGCCTTGGTCTTCAAAGTCTTCAAGTCCTTCTCCTTCTTCTTATCCGACTACTTCGTCAAATACGGGATCTATTCGTCGCAAAAGAAATGACGGGAAAATAAGGTAATAGTAAAACAGAGAAATCAAAGTGCTCAAAAAAATGTCAACTTATTGTTGATAAATACTAGGGGGAAATCTAAGAATGGGAAAATTCCTAGTTTTGGATTTGGAGTAGCAGAATAGGAGAAATGGATTTACAAAGGTATATTTAAATGCTTAAAATCTCATTTAAATATTTACAGCAAAGAAAAGGTTGTGGGATTTGAATGAAAGTTGCACCATTAAATAGGTGGGATTTTTACAAGAATTTAGGAACTAGAATTAGTTCATTTGGATTAATATCTAGTCCAGATGAATTTTTGAAAGTCTGACAGAAAAGAAAAAGGGGAAGGGGCACTGTGCCTGCTAGGCCAGAACAGCCGCAGGGCATTGGCCCAGCCAGAGAGGTGGCCCAGCGCACTACTGCAAGCGCGCGCGCCAGTTTTAAACCTGACGGGCGGGGCCTTGGCGTCAGCGAGAGAGAGAGAGAGGGGCGATGGAGGGGAGAGGCTGACAGGTGGGGCCCGCCTGTCATCCCTAACCCTGCGACAGAGGGCCGGCGAGCTCACCGGCGACGTTTCCGGGCACGGCGGGGTGAGTTCATGGCACCATTGGACTCCTCGTCGTGTCACCATTCGGGTGGTGCCAGAGTTGGCTGGAAGGGAGCAGTGGTTCACCGGCGACGAGGTTCGCGGTGGAGGAGCATCGGGCGTGGATGGCTTCGGCTGTTTCCGACTGCAAAACGAGCGGGAAAGAGGGGGGAATGGATCTGTGAGTTGTGGGCGTTCCAGAGAAGCTATAAAGAGGGACGGGGGTGGCCTGTACCGTGAGATCAACGACGACCCGAGGCGGCGGAGCACGAGCTCGATCTCGAGCTCGGGCGCTTCTGCAGATGAACTGGGGTGCGGGGAGGCCTAGTTGGAGTGGGATAGGATGAGTGGCGGTGAGGGAGAGGTTCGGGGAGGCCTTTAAATAGGCGAGCCACGGCTCACCGTAGACCCGTGCACCGGCGAGGTCATTGTCGTTGCTGTGGGTCATGGGGGCACGCGTGGGCATGTCTGGGGTGCTCGTGGGTTCGGTCCAGAGCGAGGGAAGGAAGAGAGAGGAAGCAGGAGGGGCCAGAGGCGCCGCGCGTGTGAGGCCGCTCGTTGGAACTCTCGGGCGGCCGGTGCGCGTGCGAGCAAGGGCAGAAGGAGGGAGAAGCAAGAGGGGGACAGAGGCGTGGCATGCTGAGGACGTCAAGGAGCATCGGCTGGCGTGAGGGGCAGAGCCGAGGTGGCCAGAGGTGCTTGGTAGGGGGCGGCTACAGTGCGGGAGCACACTGTAGCGCGCTCCAGAGCGCCCAAATGGCCGGCATGGCCATTCTGCAATGTGGGCGCGCCCAAAGGTGTCTGGTAGCTCAAGGGGGGAGTAAAGAAGTAGGAGATGGCCTTGGATGCCCTGGGTGGCCAGTAGGAGAAGAGAGAGGTAGAAGAAGAGGGAGAAATGGGCTGTCCAGAGAGAGAAAGTGGGGTTTTACCCATCCAATAATTGAGCTGTGGGTTTTCCATTGTTACTGGAGGTAGAGGAGGACTAGGAGGAGATGTGGTAAAAAGTGGAGGCCATGGAGAAGAGTGGAAGTGGTCAAAACAGGGGTTTTAGTAAAATGGCAAAAGGTGTTTGTTGCTGGTTTGGGCAAGAAGATGAACTCCTCTTGTCATAAGGCTTGACAGGGTCAAATGGCATGAGAAAATAAGGGGTTTCACCAATATTGAGTTCATTTGGGCAAAGTTGCCAATGCAACTTTTGTAAACCCTAGAAATCAACAGAAATGGACTTGTGTAGATCTAGTTGAGCAAATCACTTCTCCTTGATGCACCATTTGGTGTAGTGGACTTATTTGGTCATGTGCACATGCTCAGAGAAGTTGGTGTCAAGGAGAGAAAGTTGGTAGTACAAAGTTGTTCAAATTTGATTCTGGTCAGAGAGGGTTTTGGGGCACTTTGATCCATATAAAATTTTCTCCAACTTGTGCCATTTGGTCTAGATGAATTATTAGACCATTTGGGCATGATTAAGCAGCACCGCCCAACTGTCCTTGACCGTGGACACGACTATTCGAATAGTTTTACACTCTGCAGATGTTGCACACTTTACCCACAAGATCCGGGGAACTTCCGTGTCATCCACGACCCGCGATACCTCAAGTACCCGGGGTAAGCACCCGATCACTACCTTTCCCTAGACGACACTAACAAGGAGTCCACTCGTTGTTCCGTATCCTCACGATGTACATCATACGAGACTCACTCGAGATCGAAACATCCGAGAGGGGACACAACAGTGTATCCGGTGCCCTGTAAAGACAGTCATGGCCGCCCTACCTGGCACGACCCCGTCCCGAGAGAGAGCACCAACTCTCCCCCGTCACTAGTAATGCGGGCTCCAATCTAGTATCGACCTAGGTAATCAGTAATGCCCTTTCCCATATAAGGGTAGAGTGGTTGCACATGTAAGGTTGGGACAGGCGACAAATCTTAAATCTAATCCGTTTTCGAAAACAACACACACTTTCCTTGATACACCACTTCGTCATCAAGTGGTTACCCATCTCATCATCTCCCTCGGGCATAAGTGGCACCCGGCGGGGTCTTCGAAAAGTCCTTTGAAAATACTTTGTCTCCTTCATCATGCATATACTCATCCCTATTTGCGTAGCATCTACTATAGCATCCTATCTACTCCCACTGGCATAACCCTCATAAGAAGGTAGGGTCATGCATAATGCAAGTATCAACGAGGAAGTAACGGTGGCAAACCACCCCATGTGGTTATCACAGTATCATGTCTCCGATGCAAGCAATAAAAGTGCTATATGACAATGCATAAAAAGGGTTTCATAGACATGGTCAAAGGGCTGCTTGCCTTGGTCTTCAAAGTCTTCAAGTCCTTCTCCTTGTTCCTATCCAACTACTTCGTCAAATACGGGATCTATTCGTCGCAAAAGAAATGACGGGAAAATAAGGTAATAGTAAAAAAGAGAAATCAAAGTGCTCAAAAAAATGTCAACTTATTTTTGATAAATACTAGGGGGAAATCTAAGAATGGGAAAATTCCTAGTTTTGGATTTGGAGTAGCAGAATAGGAGAAATGGATTTACAAAGGTATATTTAAATGCTTAAAATCTCATTTAAATATTTAGAGTGAAGAAAAGGTTGTGGGATTTGAATGTAAGTTGCACCATTAAATAGGTGGGACTTTTACAAGAATTTAGGAACTGGAATTATTTCATTTGGATTAATATCTAGTCCAGAGGAATTTTTGCAAGTTTGACAGAAAAGAAAAAGTGGAAGGGGCACTGTGCCTGCTGGGCCAGAACAGCCGCAGGGCAGCGGCCCAGCTAGAGAGGCGGCCCAGCGCACTGGTTCACGCGCGCGCGCCAGTTTTAAACCTGACGGGTGGGGCCCAGGCGTCAGCGAGAGAGAGAGAGGGGCGATGGAGGGGAGAGGCTGACAGGCGGGGCCCGCCTGTCATCCCTAACCTTGCGACAGAGGGCCGGCGAGCTCAACGGTGACGTTTCCGGGCACGGCGGGGTGAGCTGATGGCACCGTTGGACTCCTGATCGTGTCGCCGTTCGGGTAGTGCCGGAGTTGGCCGGAAGGGAGCAGTGGTTCGCCGGCGACGAGGTTCGCGGCGGAGGAGCGTCGGGCGTGGATGGCTTCGGCTGTTTCCGACTGCAAAACGAGCGGGAAAGAGGGGGGAATGGATCCATGAGCTGCGGGCGTTCCAGAGAAGCAATAAAGAGGGCCGGGGGTGGCCTGTACCATGAGATCGACGGCGACCCGAGGCGGCGGAGCTCGAGCTCGACCTCGAGCTCGGGCGCTTCTGGAGATGAACTGGGGTGCGGGGAGGCCTAGTCGGAGTGGGGTAGGACGAGTGGCGGTGAGGGAGAGGTTCGGGGAGGCCTTTAAGTAGTTAAGCCACGGCTCACCGTAGACCCGTGCGCCGGCGAGGTCATTGCCGTTGTTGTGGGTCATGGGGGCGCGCGTGGGCATGTCTGGGGTGCTCGTGGGTTCGGTCCAGAGCGAGGGAAGGAAGAGAGAGGAAGCAGGAGGGGCCAGAGGCGCCGCGCGTGTGAGGCCACTCATTGGAACTCTCGGGCGGCCGGTGCGCGTGTGAGCAGGGGCAGAAGGAGGGAGAAGGAGGAGGGGGACAGAGGCGTGGCGCGCTGAGGATGTCGAGGAGCATCGGCTGGCGTGAGGGGGAGAGCCGAGGTGGCCGGAGGTGCTTGGCAGGGGGCGGCTACAGTGCGGGAGCGCACTGTAGCGCGCTCCAGAGCGCCCAAATGGCCGGCATGGCCACTCTTTATGCAATGTGGGCGCGCCCAAAGGTGTTTGGTAGCTCAAGGGGGGAGTAAAGAAGTAGGAGATGGCCTTGGATGCCCTGGGTGGCCAGTAGGAGAAGAGAGAGGTAGAAGAAGAGGGAGAAATGGGCTGTCCAGAGAGAGAAAGTGGGGTTTTACCCATCCAATAATTGAGCTGTGGGTTTGCCATTGTTACTGGTGGTAGAGGAGGACTAGGAGGAGATGTGGTAAAAAGTGGAGGCCATGGAGAAGAGTGGAAGTGGTCAAAACATGGGTTTTAGTAAAATGGCAGAAGGTGTTTGTTGCTGGTTTGGGCAAGAAGATGAACTCCTCTTGTCATAAGGCTTGACAGGGTCAAATGGCATGAGAAAATAAGGGGTTTCACCAATATTGAGTTCATTTGGGCAAAGTTGCCAATGCAACTTCTGTAAACCCTAGAAATCAACAGAAATGGACTTGTGTAGATCTAGTTGAGCAAATCACTTCTCCTTGATGCACCATTTGGTGTAGTGGACTTATTTGGTCATGTGCACATGCTCAGAGAAGTTGGTGTCAAGGAGAGAAAGTTGGTAGTACAAAGTTGTTCAAATTTGATTCTGGTCAGAGAGGGTTTTGGGGCACTTTGATCCATATAAAATTTTCTCCAACTTGTGCCATTTGGTCTAGATGAATTATTAGACCATTTGGGCATGTTCACAAGATTTGAGAGCATTTGGACATGTTTGGCAATGTAAAGTTGCTCAAACTTCAAAATGGACAGAAATGGTTCTGAGGGGATTTCATGGGGTTATACTAGTCTCCATGACATGATACTTGTCAAGATCATCCAAAATGTCATATGTGACATGCTAGAATTTTCTTGGAATTTTTGGAGAATATTTCCTTTGTAAATACTTCAAAATCTTGAAATATCCAGAAAGGGTTTTTGAGGGATTTGACCAATATTTTGAACATGACCATGTGTTGAAACTCTTATATATGGACAATATATGTCCACTGAGTTTCCCTAGGTTTTTGTCAAATATTTTTGAAACAATAAAATAATTTTTCCCTATTAAAGACCATTTCTGGCCTTAAGAAAAAGCTTTTAAACAAAATAGGAAAATAACTTTAAAATTATATTTTTGTGTTTTATGGGAGTCCTATATCTAATAGGTCTCAAATATACTCTTTGAAATATTTTTCACACCCCAAATCAAGTACTTGTAGTGCAAACCTCAATTTAGGGGTTTTTGAAAAACTAATTTTAGAAAATACTTTTTGGCCAAATTTTTTTTGTAAGAAGGTACTATATTGCTCTATACACATGGCATGATCATTGGGCAGGAGTTTGGGGCAAGGAGATGAAATATAGAAGGTGGAGTTGTGTTGACTTTAAAGAGCACTTGAAAAACATAGAGAGAAAACCAACTCAGAATAAAAAGTCAAATAATGCAAAAGTTTTTGTCAAACCACATTTTATCATGATGTATCATCTTAAGTGTTGTGCCATGAAAAACAGGGTGTGACACCCTCAAACATTACCAGCAACATGATCTTTCCGTTAGGATGACTCGTTCCAGGATTAACTCCTTGAAATGTGCCGGTAACCTCTAACTCTTCCTCTGCTATCTGAAGCTTGCTGATAACTACTGGGGAAATCAGATTCAGCCCGGCCACGCCATCCACCAATATCTTTGTGACTTCGAGGTTGCGAATTGCTGGAGAAACCAACAATGGCAGGCACCCTACCATGGCAGCTCGGCTAGGATGATCCTCCTCGTCAAAGGTGATGGGCTTACGTGACCATTTGAGCGGCTTCCGGGCCTTGGGCGCTGGTTTTACGGCATTGACTTCTTGTGCCCACAACTTGAGCTCGCGGTGACAGGAGTGCAGAGATGCAACCCCGTCAACGCACATGGCATTAGTGGCCTTCCGAAACCCTTGCTAACTGGTTTCATCTTCATCCCCTCTGTCACTCTCATCATCGCAGGCTTCCATCACCTGACCCCTAGCGGGTTTTCCTTTGCTCCGAAAGGGTTTGCCGAGGCGATTTGCTTCACCGCCTTAGCTCTTGCCACCAGCGGCATTCTGACCCTTGACCAACTTCTCTACCTGATACCACTCTTGAAGGTCGTGGCCCTTTGTCCAATGGATCTTGCAGTATGGCCCATCGCCCTTCCCGGCCTTCTCGGCAACTATAGCTTCCCGGCACTCGGCGCAGACGGCAGTCTCCTTGCCAGGGACCTCAGCCTTGGCGATCTTGCTGGTACTAGGGGTGCCTGATCCTTCAACACTCATTGTTGCCTTATCCCTCCGCTTCTTACTGCGCTTCTTGCTCTTCTTATGACTTGTTGATTCATCATCATCCTCTGAATCAACATTGATGCAATCTTCCTCTCTGGGCTACTTCCTCCCCCCACCATCCGAGCACACTTGTCCACTAACGTGTAGAGCTCCTTCACAGTCTTGGGCAACCGCACGTTCATCTTAGAACGAATCTCACAGTTGCGCACATTGAACTGGAAGGCAGCTATCACAGCTGCTGGATAGATATTTGGAATATTTCTATGAACTTTGCTGAATCTCTATAAATACTTACGGAGGGTTTCTCCTTCCTTTTGTTGGAGAAGATGCAGGTCGCTGGGCCGGCCCGTCTCTTTGTGGCCACTGGTGAAGTCACCGATGAACTCGTCCCACATTTCTGCCCATGATGAAATGAGTTCTCCGACAGGTGCATCAGCCAAGACCTCACATTGGACTTGAGGGCCAGTGGGAAGTAGTTGGTGAACAACTTCTCATCTCTTCCCCCGACGACCTGAACAGTGATGGTGTAGATGCTTAGGAACACTGCTGGGTTCAGCCTTCCATCGTACTTGTCAGGTATCTCAGGATTGAACCTGCGAACGGACGACCAACGGACTTGCCACAGCTCACGTTTAAAGGCAGGGCAGGCAACCTCGAAGGGTAGGCACCCACCAACACCGAGAGCGGGCTTGTCGACATCGGGGCCGTGGGACCCGCCGGTCCGGCCGAGGTCGTCGCGGCGCTACTCGACGATGCATGCGTCCCCTCTCCGCCTATCCTCCGGGGTTCGTCGTTTGCCTGGACGTGCTTGAGGGTCAGAGGAGGCCATCGAGACGTTGTTGGGGTCTTGATTTTGTTGCGCTCATGCTGGTTGCCGTGGCAGAGACTGCAACGTGGGGATGGCCCCCTCCGTACGGGCAGCAGCATGAGCCGTCATTGTCACTTGGGGAGGCCGTGGCGGGTCAGCTCGCCATGAGCCCCAAGCTTCGGCGAAACCAAGCAGACTTTGGATGGTGGCACGCCATTCGTCCATCTGCTCGGCCGCCGGGGGAAACCTCAACAGCAGCTGATCCCACGCCATGGCCTCCGTGGCTATACTTGGCATGGATGATGATGAAGTCGATCGTGTCATTGCTCAGCTCCAGACGATACCAGCGGCGGCAGCACCGTGCCCCCGCTATTGCGGTGCAACCACCTAGATGGCAGGGTGTGTGGCGAAGGCGCCCAAGGGCCAGCAGCTCCATTGGGCACATCGGCTTGGTCGACTCGCCTGGCGGAAAGCGCACGCGCCGCAATCGCGCATGTGACAGGTGCGGCCGGAGGGTGGCGGTTCGCCCCAGACCAAGCGCCATCACTGCGTCTGTGCCCGTCGGCAAGAGGAGCATGGCCGTCGAGGTGTTGTTGCTGTTGCTCTCCTCCAGTGCTTCTTGGTCCTGCGTCGGCCGCGGGGGAAGTGGTGGCGGTGCCGCCTGCTTCGACCACAATCCCAACATCATCTGCATCCTCGTGCTTCTCTGCGCCCCCGCAGCATTGGAGGCCGTGGGCGGTGGAGCATTCGAGGTGGATGGACGAGCCAAAGAAACATGTTTCTTCTTGGGCGCCATGGTCGATGGCATTGTCGAAGATGCAGATGGCGACGAAGGTGACGCGCTGCTCACTTCTTCAGGTTCGCGCAAGCGCACCCCCTAACTGGCGTGCCAAAGATGTCGCGGGAAACCACAACCACCTATGGGACCAAGAGGCCCCTTGCTGGTTCGGCAGGCGGACGTTGCATTGCAGAAAGAGCAGACCAATGTGAGGCAACACGGCAGAGATCACACGGGCAGTTTACCCAAGTTCAGGCCGTTGGGAGGCATAAAACCCTACTCCTGCTTTTGGTGGATTGGTGGTGGAAATGTGGTGGTGGAACGTAGTACACTTGCCCGGCAAGGGTAGCCTCAGGGTGGCAGCGACTACGCGCGTATGGGGGTGTGAGTTATCCAACCTTCTAACCTCATCTACGGTTGCCATGGGCCTCCTATTATAGATCAAGAGGTCACCACAATGGCAAAGTAGTCATTATGCATTGTTATGATAGAGAACAGTGCTATCATACCTAACTCTATGGGCTGACAATGCACATTTAATGCACCACTCAACGTCACATTGTTGGTTGCCGGGCAAGTTGCTAGTTCCATGTCTGCTTGTCCGACACGTCGCAGGACGGGTGTCTTCTGTGAGTTTTTCCTGTAGGGAGGTTATGCCATGTGGTGAATGGCTGTCACTTAATCACTCTGCGGCTTGACACCGCACCGATCGATGATGTGAGTCATGGTGGAGTGGTTGGTGAGGTGTTTTATCCTTCGCAAGTCCCAGTAGGCCCTGCCGAGATGCCTTGGTCATCTTCTTCTTGGGGCGGTCTCGTCCCTTACTGGGATCGCCTGCCCGTCAAAGGAGTCCTCTCTCTCAATGATATCTTGCTTCTCTGGCTTTGTCTTGGTCCCTCTGACCTGCTTGTTAGTCCTTCGAATCTATCAGTTTCTTGTACTCTATCTTGGGCTGGTGCTTCAATCTTGATCCCGTCCCTGTGCACAGTCAGGGCAACAGAGCCAGGGTTTGCTGCACTGACATAATATAAGCATGGAGGAGCAAAATAACCATATGAATCACTAGCATTAATAATAATGCAACACTTAGACTACTAGAAGCAGATGAACATGGCATCATGATCATACATAACACAGGTACTTCCATAGCAGACGATAATAATGCATCAATGAACATCACTATCACCATTATGTACTACCAACTAGCATGACATAACAGAATAATACGATCAAGTAGCACATACTAACAAGGTGCATAAGGGCATTGCATGAAGATGAACATGGACCCGCAAGCATAACCGAAACACCAATAGCAGTAGTTAAACGAGCAAACATTTATTAAATATTCAAGTGGAAACCATGGGTACTGCAAATCTATCATGAAAGTGGCTATCGTGGCTTGCCTGGGGTTGCCGGATACTCCAGGGAGAGGTGTGGTGAAGTCGCGGAATGATTCGTTGGACGCTTCACTCTCAAAGGGGATGATAAGGGCAAGGGCATAAAGGTCATTTTCATAGTGGGACCACCTAGTGAAAATGATACTAATAGATAGAGCTCGACGAGACGAAGAAGTAGGCTTTAGATTCAGCTCAAACGGAGTTACGGTTTGGAGATACGAGAGGTGGAAGTTTAGGGACCAGTCTACAAATATATCATCACAAACAAGTCCCTGAGAGGCAAGATAGAAAACGTATTCTCTGAGAATATGCTTTCATAAAGGGAAAGTGTATTTTGAGCTGTAGTAGAAGGGAAATGCATTTTCTAGCGGGGAAGACGTATTCCGAGGAATACGCCTCCACTTATGATGTGGTGACAGGACACCAGGTCACTTACATGTGGGTCCAAAGGGGGGGCAGCCTGGTATTCTTCTTCCTCTCGTTGCCCCTGATAGGGTACAGAGGCGGGGCAGGGGAGGCTCAGCCAACAGCGGGCTTGGCCGGCTCCGGCGGTCTCCTGGAGAGGTGAGGCTGCCGGCGAGCTTGGGCTGACAAGCCACGCTTGGGCTGACAAGCCGCATCCAGAGAGGCGTTCGGCCGGGCACGGGGCTGGAGGAGTGACGTGGCAGATGCCACTCTGATCAAGCGCGGCCGGCGAGGGGTCTGCAAGCTCCTATCATCTCAGGCCGCAGGGAAAGCACCGGTGGCCTCGGGGTGGTGAGCCGCGTCCACCTGATGCAGCAGGAGCACTGGGAGGGACAGTGCGACGGAGCTCTCACGGCGACAGAGAAGCGGGGAGGCGGCCACCGAACTAGGGGCACGCGGCCATGGGGCACTCAGGCGAGGGGTGATGGGTGGAAGAGGAGCACCGGAGAGTGGGGAACAAGATGGTGGTGGCTAGAGGTGGAAGAGGAGCTCGGGTGGCTCGAATTTAAGATGAGGCCGAGGCGGCCATGGGGGACGGAGGCGGACAGAGGCGAGGTGAGGCTTCTCTGGTGTTGGCCCGTGGTCACCGCGTGAACTAGCGCACGCATTGCCTACTGACCGGCCAAACCATGTGTAGTGGATAGTCCTTAGTGCCCTTAGTTGCAATGAAGAAAGAAAAGATCCCAGGGGAAAAGAAGAGATTTGCAGGAGGCTCCAAAACACTTTAACAGGAACCTGTTTGTTGTGAATTGTTAGAGCTAGAACAGTGCAAAAACTCTGGGCTTTGGCTTAGCTTGATCACAAGCTAAGGTAACTATGGTGGCCAAATATCAGACGAAATGGATCTCTGTAGAGTGCATTTGCTGTAGAAAGGGCCCTACTGGTTAGAATTGGAAAACATGAAGTAGCACTCGCATACATGCCTGGAATGAGCGGAAACTTTGAGGAGAGTTTTTTTATTATATGAAGCTAATGTAAAAGTTTCATGCCGTTTGGAAATACCAAAATGGTACTTGCTTCAAAGAGCTTCAATCTAGACAAAAACTTAGGAAAATTGCAGAGGGCAAATGGGAAGATGGAATGAGCCCAAATTTTGTGGAGAGAGTTTATATGGATAGGATAATGTCCTGGTAAAGTTTTATCCATAATGAAGCAATATAAAATATAGTTCTTCAAAAACTGAAATTCTGACCAAAAACCAAGGTTTGATGGTGAGCTCACATGGAGAGGTTTCATGAGCTCAAATTTGTAGGAGAGCTATAATTTGATAAAATCAAGGAGGTAGCAAGTTTCAACTCATTGGAATATGCTAGCTTGGGCCTCCTTCACAAAGTTCCTTTTAGGACAGAAACTTTGGAAATTAGCTGCGAAATATTTACTAGGCAAATTGAGTTGAATCTTGGCATGAGGCAATGATACGTATATGAAAAGGTGTCCAAAAATATTAGGGTCAGTCAATAAAAGATAAATAGCACTTCCTTCCCAAAGTGCCATTTAGGGCAGAGTAGGAAAATAATTATTTGAGGATTATTTTTGAACATGGCAATGAAAACTTTTGCCATATTTGATGAAGATATGACCCAAACAATTTGTGAGAATTATTTGGGAATTTTTAGAATGACAGAAAGGTAGGTTGCTTCACAACCTGGGGCAAATAGGATAACTTCTTTAATAGAAAAGGAATATTCCCAATAAAAAGTATATTGGGATTTGGGCTAGGATGAAAATGACATGGTCTAGGGATGGTTTAGAGGATGACAAGCCACTATGAAACTTAGGAAGGCATAATCTTCCCAAGTTTTTGGATCATAGGGCCACGAAAAAGCAAATCAAAACAATAATCCGAGGGAAATCAAAACAAAAAGAAAAAGCCAAAATCCAGGGTGTTACACTCGACCTCGCCCGAGCCTCGGCATCGTCCCCACTCGCCGCCAGTGTCATTTCTAGCCACCACTGGACGAACCACCACCACCACTCGACAAGGTTCGCTCTGCCCATTCGAACGTGTCCCTCTGTGCTTCTTTTGGCCACCGGACGGCGAATCCCATCACCGGCCCGACCTCCTCTGCCGCTGATTTGGTCACCAGATCTAGCTCCGGCACCACCGCTGATGTGGCCGGCCCTGGGGCCCACCCTAGGTCACTGCTAGTGGGTCCCACGAGCCCCGTTAACCACGTTGAATGGGTCAACATGCTGACTGGGCAGGCCCGAGTCACTGGCATGTGGCCCCCACGCGCTAGTTAGTTGTTTTGTTAATTAAAACTTAATCTATTAATTAATGTGTCAATGACAAGTGGGTCCCACTAGCGAATTAACTTAATTAGTTAAATTAAGCCTCTATTAAGATGCTCTGCCTATGACAGATGCCCCCCCTCAGTTTGACAAGTCAACTGTTGACTGTTGACTGCTGACTCAGCAGTCAACTGGGCCCCATTGTCGGCCTCATCTGCACCGTGTTAGGTACATTTCTAGGTGCCCCTAGAAAATTTCCAATTAAATTTGAATTAATAATAATTCCAGAATTTCCATAAAATCCTTTAAACTTAATTCATATAAATTCAACCATAGCCCAAATGAGAATAATTTATATATGAAAACTGATCAGAAAAATTATACAAATCTGTATATGCCATCGACATACCTGTCACACCCCTCCAACACTTCAACACATGAAACCTTCCCCTCCGGACCGTTTGCCCGATAAATGCCTATATTCCCAGATATTTTCCCGCTCCGTCTGTAACCGTAGCACTGCATTAGGTCACCCCTAACATAGCATGTTGCCATGTCATGCATTGTGATGCATTTGTTTGCTTTATAATTACTGTTGCTCCCCCTCTTCTCTCTGGTAGACCCCGAGACCGATGCTACTCCCGAGTATGACTACACTCCTGACGACCAACCCCTTTCAGAAGAGCTTCCAGGCAAGCAAAACCCCCTTGATCATTCCTACATCGCCCATTCTTTCTCTCTCATGCTTGCCTTAGATTTTGCTACTGTTATTCGATAGCTCCTATTCTCGTCCATAGCCTGCTTTTGTAACCTAATGTTGTTACTTTACCTGTTATCCTATATTCTTAGTATAGGTTGGTTAGTGATCCATCAGTGAATCCTCACCCTTGTCCTTGTTGCCCCGCTTTGTTATTGGTCTCTCAATAAATGTGATCGATGTACGGAGATCAAACACACCACCAACACACCCTTACTTGTATGACTCTACAGAGATACTATCGAGTGCTGAGGTTGATACCTCGAATCCCACTATGATGATATCTCTGTAGTGTAGCACATCAAGTGTGGTTAACCAAGGGTGATTCCTCACTCACCAATCCCGATGATGTCTTTGTCATGCAACTCTTCAAATGTGAACCTACCGATGGTGATTCCTCCAAGTTCACATTGGCATTTACCTCAGGTGTGAACCTACCGAGGGTGATTCCTATGAGCTCACCTTGATGGTAAGGACGCACTCTTACCTCTAACTGGTCCCCGTTTACTATTACTGGTGGACTAAAGGGACAGGAGGTACCACCTCAGTAGAGGTGGACCCAAGTTCCGGACAGTCTCTTAATAAGTCAGGTTGACCATGAGGGTACCCGTGAGATGATGACGTGGCACAACCGGGCAGGCAGAGACTGCCATAGGAGAGGGATGGGCCTGGCCCTTGTCGTAAGTCCACGAGACGGGGCGACAGGATCACTCATCATTTCCGCGAGCTCCCAATACACTAACGGGTTTGTATATGTGATCTGAGTAGGCCCCTGGCCTTTTCGCACAAACCACCACGCACGATAAGTTATGCACACTCGACGTCGTATGATTCTCCTGAAAGCTCTTTAGATGTCTCAGTTCAGAGATGCGGGTTGATTGTTGGGGTGGACGGTAACCACCTGCGCTTGTATAAGGACGTGGGTCTTGTTCCCTACCAGTCGCGCAATGCCCAGGAGTGCAAAGGGCGATGTGTCCAAGACCCCTGAGTGCATTGGATGTAGACCGACGTGCTGACCTTTCTGCTGAGCCTTGGTAGGACTGTGGCGTGTCGACCAGCTGAGGCCGAGCATGACCCATTAAAGTGTGTCCGGTCGGATTTAATCGAGCATGTTGGGTAAGTTAGTGCACCCCTACATGGAAGTATGTCTATGAGAATACCAGTGTCCAAGGTAACGGACGCTTGGAGTAGTATCCTGATCTACTACAACTAGAACTGGATACTCATGACACTAAACTTATATGGTGGCTCCGGGATCGCTTCCTCGCGGGGTAGACGAGGAAGGATCTCTGGGTGAAGCTATTGTATACTAGTTACTATGTGATATGTGATACATTGGAATTTTTAATTGTTCAATGCTATTATATTATCAATCTTGGATGCTTTATATACATTTACAAGCTAATTTATATCATTTTTCGGGACTAACCAATTAACTTAGTGCTCAGTGCCAGTTGTTGTTTTTTGCTTGTTTCTGACTGTGCAGAATATTAGTATCACATGAAGTCCAAATGCCATGAAACTTTTTGGAGAATTATTTTTACAATAAGAGACCCTGGAAGCTTCTAGAGGGAATGAGAAGATGAAGGAGTGGACAACTAAGAACCAAGGCGTGCCAGGGGTCTCTGGCATGCCCTGGTGGCTAGTGGGGCACACAAGCCTCAGTTTGCCCTACCTCCACCTCTATAAAACCCTAAAGTCACAAGACCTACCCGGGAGTCCATGAAATACTTTTTCCGCCACCGCAATTTCCAGAACCATGAGATCCCATCTAGACGCCTTTTCTGGCACTCTCCAGGATCCCAGAACCACAAGATCGCGGCACTCTCCCGGAGTGGGAAACAATCACGAAGGGGTTCTTCATCATCCTTGCTGCCCCTCCGATGATGTGTGAGTAGTTTACCACAGACCCATCGATCCATAGTTACTAGTGAGATGGCTTCTTCTCTCTTTTTGATCTTCAATACAATGTTCTCCTTGGTGTTCCTGGAGATCAATTTGATGCAATGACTTTTTGCGGTGTGTTTGTTTGGATCCTATGAATTATGAGCTTATGATCAGATCTATCAATGAATATTATTTGAGATTTCTTGAACTCTTTTATGCATGATTATTATAGCCTCATAGTTCTTTGATTTATTGGTTTTTTTGGCCAACTAGATTGATTTATCTTGCCATGGGAAGGGGTGCTTTGTGATTGGTTCAATCTTGCTCAAATTCAGTCATAGAAAGAGATATGGCCCGCATGTATCATTGCTATTAAGGGTGAGAAGATGGGATTTATTTCATACGTGAGTTTATCTTGTCTACATCATGTCGTCTTGCTTAAGGCGTTACTCCATTCCTTCGAACTAAATACACTAGATGCATGTTGGATAGCGGTCGATGTGTGGAGTAATATTAGTAGACACATAATCGTTTCGGTCTACTTGTCGCAGACATGATGCTACATACATGATCATTGCCTTGGATATCATCATAACTATTTGCTTTTCTGTCAATTGCCCAAGAGTAATTTGTTTACCTATTGTATGCTATTTTTTATGAGAGAAGCCTCTAGTGAAAACAATGACCCCGGGGTCTATTTTCTATCATATATTAAAATATAAAATACCTTGCTGCAATTTTATTTTATTTTATTTTATTTTGTATGTTTGTCAGATCTATCAATCAAAAACTCTATCTTTTAATCTTGCTCATAACCATTGAGGGATTGATAACCCCTCTACGCGTTGGGTTGCAAGTATTTATTGTTTGTGTGTAGATGTTGTTCCTCCCGCTGCTAGTGCGGAGTCTTATGATATTAGTGCCGCTTTGTTGAATCTTGTTATGAAAGAACAATTTTCCGGTAATCCTAATGAGGATGTCGCGTCCCATCTTCATTGAATTGTGTGATATACAAAATACAAAAGATTTGGAAAATTATATTGTGAAAGTAAAATTATTTCCATTTTCTTTGCGCGACCGTGCAAAAATTTTGTTTTCATGTTTGCCGCAAAATAGTATTGATTATTGGGACAAGTGCCAAGATGCTTTTATTACTAAGTATTTTTCCTCCCATGAAAATTATTTCCCTTGGAATACAACTTATGAATTTCAATAAACTTGAGCATGAACATGTTGCCCAATCTTGGGAAAGGATGAAATTTATGATAAGAAATTTCCCTACTCATGGTTTAAATTTGTAGATGATCATACAAAAAATTTATGTGGGATTGAATTTTGTTTCTAGAAATCTTTTAGATTCCACTGCGGGTGTTATGTTTATGGAGATTACCTTGGGGGAAGCTACTAAATTTCTTGATAATATTATGGCAAATTATTCAGAATGACATATTGAAAGAGCTCCTACTAGTAAAAAAGTGAATTCTGATGAAGGAATTAGTTCTTTGAGTGATAAAGTTGATGCTCTTATGAAATTGGTTGCTAATAAAAATGCACCTATTGATCCTAATGATGTGCCTTTCTCCACTTTGATTGAGCAAACTAATGATCCCATAGATGTGAATTTTTTATCACAAAACAATTTTAATAGTAATGCTTATCGAGGTAATTTTAATCCTAGGCCATTTTCTGGAAACTCCTCTAGTAATTATCGCAATTCCTTGATAATTCTTATAATAATAATAATAATAATAATAATAATAATAATAATAATAATAATGATAATGATAATAATAATAATAATAATAATAATAATAATTTGATGCCCTCTAATCTTGAAAGTAATATTAAGGAATTTATCAACGCTCAAAAAGTTTTGAATACTACGATAGAGGAAAAATTGAGTAAACTTGATGATATGTCTAGGAGCATTGATAGAATTATTAATGATGTGGGAAATCCTAAGACTAAAATTTTGCCACCCAAGGTTGATACGGATGAATCAATTAAAGCCATATATGTCTCTATGGATGAAACTAAGAAAAGAACCGCTATGCTTAGAGCTAAAAGATAATTTTTAGAAAAGGCGATTCCTCCTGGTTTATTTCATAGTAATGATGAAGAGATTAAAATGACTAGTGTTTCTTCTATTCATTCCTTTTTTAGTAATGGTAAAATTGATTATAAGGGGATTGAAGAACAGTCAACTTTAGTTAGAAGGTGTCCTCATGATTCGGAGGGTGAAAATCTTGATGAAAAATTGCTAAAAGTGGGTTTGGCAGGGTAAAAGCTTTAACTGGTGATGTGCCCACCCTCTTTGATTACAAAGATTTTAATTATGATAGTTGCTGTTTGATTGAGTGTATTTCTTTGTTTCAATCCATGCCAAATTCACCCAATGCCGATGAACAAAATAAATCTTTTACTAAACAGATTGTAGAAGCAATGACGAAAGCTTTAGAAGAAAAGTTAGAACTAGAGATTTCAATTCCTATAAAATTATATGATGAATAGGAACCCACCATTAAAGTAAAGATTAAAAATTTGAATGCAATGCTTTATGTGATTTGGGTGCTAGTGATTCCACAATTCCGAAATCTCTATGTGATGTGCTAGGTTTTACCAATATGCATGAATGTTCTCTTAATTTCACTTGGCGGATTCTACTATTAAATAGCCTTTGGGTAGAATTAATGATGCTCTTGTTCTTGAAAAAAGGAACTATGTGCCCATTGATTTTATTGTACTTGACATTGATTGTAATCTATCTTGCCCCATCATACTTGGTAGACTATTTTTACAAACTATAGGTGTCGTTATTGACATGAAAGAAGGGAATATTAAATTTCATTTTCTGTTAAAGAAAGGCATGGAACACTTCCCTAGAACTAGAATTAAGCCACCATATGATTCAATTATGAGTTCCACCTGTGGAACTAAAACCAAAGATGACAACACTTGAAACTATGCATTATGCCTAGCTAGGGGCATAAAACAATAGCGCTAGTTGGCGGGAAACCCAATAGTTCTCTTTTAATTTTTTTGTTTTCCTTTCTGTTTTTAAATAAATATAAAATTATGCTACTGTTATGATTGTGTTTTAGTGTTCCGATTAGTGTTTGAGCCATGTAAAGCCTTTGGGATGATTTGGGTGATAGTTGCTTTGATTCTGTGCATTAACAGAAACTTTTGCGCCCAGTAGCAGAATTTATGTGCTCTGATGGAACGTGATAAAATTATTATTTTTTACACATGATTGATATACAAATTTCCCAAGTTATTTTAATTTTTCAGAATTTTTGGAGTGACAGAAGTATGGTCAAAGTTCAGATTACTACAGACTGATCTGTTTTTGATAGATTATGTTTTCGTTGCATTATGTGCTTATTTTGATGAATCTATGGATTGTATCGGGGGGGGGGGGGGGGTATAAGCCATGACGAAGTTAGAATATAGTAGGTATAATGCAATAACAAAATATGAATGGGTTTTCAACAATACTTAAACTGGTGATTTGCTTTACTATACTAATGAATCTCATGAAGGTTGAAGGAATAAGGAGATTGCGATAGATGAAGGAATAAGGAGTGGCTAGAGCCTAAGCTTCGGGATTGTCGGTGTCAAAACCGGAGGATCTTGGGTAGGGGGTCCTGAGCTGTGGATCTTGGATCAACGGGGAACAGGAAACACAGGGACAGTATTTACCCAGGTTTGGCCCCCCCTCGAAGAGGTAAAACCCTACGTCCTGCTTGATTGTATTGATATGTGTATGACGATTACAGAGTCGATATACCACGAGATTAGATGAACTAACCCTAGATGACTAGGATGATTGTTCTTCTTCTAGGCTCTATGGACTAAACCCTCTGGTTTATATAGACAGTAGGGTATCTAGGGTTACACATGGTCGGTTGCAATCAGGGGAGTGATACATCTCCAACGTATCTATACTTTATGAAGTATTCATGCCATGTTTATAACAATTATATACAATTTTTGTATGATTGGAATGGAACTAACCCAGACTGATGCTATTTTCAGCATAACTACAGTGGTGTTGTTTTTTGTGCAAAAATAAAAGTTCTCCAAATGCAACAGAACTTTTTGACGATTTTTTTGGAACAAAAGAGACACTAGAAGCTTCGTGGGAAGAGTAGAAGATAAGGGAGGTGGCCACTATCCACTAGGGCGTGCCACCCCCCTCTGGCGCCCAGGTGCATTGTGGGCCTCTCGTAGCCCATCTTGACGTGAGACCGATGCCAAAAAATCCTATAAATACAAAACCCCCAAAAATAACCCTACATGAGAAGCTCCGCTGCCGCAAGCCTCTATGGCCACAAAAAAAATCTAGAACCTGTTCCGGCACCCTGTCGGAGGGGGAAATAATCACTGAAGGCCATCTTCATCATCCCAACGGCCACCATGATGAGGAGGGAGTAGTCCACCCACGGGGCTGAGGGTTTGTACTATTAGCTATGTGTTTGATCTCTCTCTCTCTCATGTTCTTGATTTGGCACGATCTTGATGTATCACGAGCTTTGTTAATATAGTTGGATCATATGGTGTTTCTCTCTCTCCATCTTGTTGTGATGAACTGAGTTTTCCCTTTGAGATTTCCTTATTATCAGATTGAATACTTTGTTGGATTTGAGAGCACTTGGTGTATGTCTTGGCACTCAACTCACGGATTTCCAAGGTGACATTGGGGTAATCTATGCATAGGGGTTGATGCACGTTTTCGTCCTTGTTTCTCCAGTAGAAATCTTTGGGCACTCTTTGAAGTTCTTTGTGTTATATTGAGTATTATGAATATGACGTTGTTTGATGCACATCATATAATAAACTCATAGATACTTGTGGTGACATTTGTGTATCTAGGTGACATTAGAGTTGGTTGACATGTATCATAAGGTGTTATTTTAGTACGAACTCTTGGGATATTTGTTACACTTAAAGGAATAACTCTATATATTGATCGGAAAGGATAACTTTGAGGTGGTTTCGTACCCTACAAACAATTTCTTCTTATGTTCTCTGGTAGATAAGAACTTTGGAGTGATTCTTCGTCGCACATTGAGGGATGGTTATATGATCCGATTATATTAGCATTGTTGAGAGATTGCACTAGTGGAAGTATGACCCTAGGCCTTGTTTCTAAGCATTGCAATACTGTTTGTGCTTACTTTTGTTACTTGCTACCTTGTTGTTTTTATTGTTCCTACTACAAAAATCAATATCTATTATCATTACTACACTTGTATCACCATCTCTTCGCCGAACTAGTGCACCTATACAATTTACCATTTTATTTGGTGTTTTGGGGACACAAGAGACTATTTAACCATCTTCATCCTACGCCTCCCACAGATTGATAAAACATAGGTCATCTACTTGAGGGAAATTTGCTACAGTCCTACAAAACTCTGTGCTTGGAGGCCCAACATGAGTCTACAAGAACAGGTTGTGCAGTAGACATCAGGGATAAACATGCATACGCCATCTTGATTTGGAGGACACAACAAGGCTTCGCAGGTTTCCTTCCCACACACGGAGTCGCCTTCTAGCTCGACCTTCCAGGAATAGTCACTGAGCGACCCACTTGTCCGGCCCATAAGAGATAGACTGGCTGCCCGAGGAGCCCTTAGTTCAAGACTCCCTCAATAGCCCCTGAACTAGTCTTCAAAGCCGAGGTATATGCAGGAATCATCAGCTTTGTCGACCAATTCCCTTCTTCCATGGTGCTTGAGGGACTCCTGGATTAAGCGGTCCTTGGGCCGCCGACCCATTGCTTATGGGCCGGACTGATGGGCTATTTTGGATCCAAGCCAGGGCGTGGACCCATAACCGAATAGGAGATCTTCAGAGGCGTGTTGTGCCCTCCAAGTAAAGATTTAGTATGATCTTTCCTTTGTTGTCACTGATCGCATGTAACACTAACCCTACTGGTGTCTATATAAACCAGAGGGTTTTAGTCTTCGGGGCAAGAGCAACATCCAATCCCTCATCAACCTAGGGTTTAGTTTGCCTGATCTCGAGGTAGATCGACTATGTAATCATACCATACACATCAAATACAATCAAGTAGGACATAGGGTTTTAACTCTTAGAGAGGACCCGAACCTAGGTAAACAATCTGTTTCTTCATCCCTTGTTCCCCATCGATCCTAGACCCATAGCTTGGGACACCCTACCCGAGATTCGCTGGTTTTGACACCAACATTGGTGCTTTCATTGAGAGTTATGCTATTGGGTCACCTAAGGATAGATGGCTCGCCTGGTCATCGGAGATGGCCTCAGCTCCAGGGATCTCTTTATCCCCTGCCAGCTCTTTGGGTTCAGCAGCACCGTGTTGCACACCAACCCAACTGGTCTGTTGTATTCCAGGCTCCACCGACCCAAGAAAGTTCAAACCCAGAGGCGTGTGTGAAGAACTCAACCTCTCACGCCTATCGATCCGCTGCTCTCACGACCCAGCTTGATGATCAAGAAGGCGAAAGGCACGGTAGTTTACCCAAGTTTGGGCCACCTTGCGGTGTAATACCCTACTCCTACTTTGTGGTGGATTAGCCTCGCGAGGGGCTAAGGATGAACTAGTACAAGTGGAAGAACAACCTCATGAGGTGTGCTGTGATGAGCTCTTGGGGGTTCGGTGAGCTGATCACCCGATGCTTTCTACGGTGGTGGCTAGGCTATATTTATAGTGGCCTTGGTCCTCTTCCTCCAAAACTTAGGCGGGAAGGGATCCCACAATGACCAAATTTGAAAGGGGACAAGAAGTACATATGATTCTGACAAAAGGTGGTCGTCGCCTGCAAAGCTTCTGATCATGACGTTGTGGTGGGCTCGGCGATGACATCCATCCTGCCGTTCTGGCAGTCCTAATCTTGTTGCATGCAATTTGCAACCTTTGGATGATTCCTTGGGACTCCACATCTGCACTTGCCTCCTTTGCACCAAAGAGGAAACCTGCCGCTCTGCGCCCGCTGGCGCGCACCTCGTCTTGGTCGTTATGTCTGATGTCATTTCAGCCTCGTGAGGCCGGGTCTTGCATAGAAATCTCCGCTCCATCAGGAGGCCCCATCAGTTGGCCGCTCCCTCAAGAGGTCTTGATGTTGCCCCCCTCGCGAGGCTTTTGCCCCCCTCGCAAGGGTCTTGTCTTGTCATCAGTGAAGATGGTCTGTACCAGGCCGTCGATGGAGACACACCATGGGCCGGAGGCAGGCATGTCTGGGTACCCTGGTTCCTAGAACGCTGACAGAAGCCCCCGACCCCAAGGCGCACTCGCACTTGGCTTCAAGGCGAAGCCAAAGGGCAAGTGCAGAATGTCGCGGGCCCCAATCGCCTGCAGGCCGGGTCGACATGTGGTGCTTGATAAGATGTGGGCGTCTCTGCTTCCCCATGCTACCTCGGTAACCGTTCGACTTGACAACTGCCTGCTGCTTGCAGGGAAAATCATCATTACTCGAGATCGTGGGAGGCCAACGATTTACCATCTCTTGGATATAAATGTAGGAGTAGGCGGAACCCTTGCTCATCTTGGTCTTCTTGTTCCTCGTTCCTCCTTCTCCTTGCTTCACCGTCTTGCCAGTGCGTCCATGGCACCAATCAGGAGGTTCTCCGCCGCGGAGAAGGGGAAGGCCCTCGAGGTGGAACCTGATACGTCTTCAACGTATCTATAATTTTTTTATTTTTCCATGCTATTATATTATCCACCTTGGATGTTTTATATGCATTTATATGCTATTTTATATGATTTTTGGGACTAACCTATTAACCTAGAGCCCAGTGCCAATTTCTGTTTTTTCTTGTATTTGAGTTTCGCAGAAAAGGAATATCAAACGGAGTCCAATTGACCTGAAAATTTACAGCGATTATTTTTGGACCAAAATAAGCCCATGGAGCATCAAAGATGGACCAGAAGAGTCCCGAGTCAACCACGAGGGTGGAGGGCGCGCCCTACCCCCTGGTCGCACCCCCCTACATCATGGCTGCCTCATGGACCCTCCTGACTTGTTCCCGATGCCAACACCTCTTATATATCCGCAAACTTTTAGAACAGAACCAAGATCGGGAGTTCCGCTGCCTCAAGCCTCTATAGCCACCAAAAATCAATAGGGACCCTGTTTCGGCACCCTGCCAGAGGGGGGGCATCACCCGTGGCCATCTTCATCATCCCGGTGCTCTCCATTACGAGGAGGGAGTAGTTCACCCTCGGGGCTCAGGGTACGTACAGTAGCTATGTGTTTGATCTCTCTCTCACTCTCTCTCTCTATCTCTCTCTCTCCTGTGTTCTTGATTTGGTATGATCTTGATGTACCGCGATCTTTGCTTTTATAGTTGGATCTTATGATGTTTCTCTCCCTCTACCTTCTTGTAATGGATTGAGTTTTCCCTTTGAAGTTATCTTATCAGACCGAGTCTTTATGGATTTGAGAACACTTTATATATGTCTTGCATGTGCTTATCTGTGGTGACAATGGGATATTGACGTGATCCACTTGATGTATGTTTTGGTGATCAACTTGCGGGTTCTGTGACCTTGTGAACTTATGCATAGGGGTTGGCACACATTTTTGTCTTGACTCTCCAGTAGAAAATTTGGCGCACTCTTTGAAGTTCTTTGTGTTGGTTTGAATAGATGAATCTGAGATTGTGTGATGCATATCGTATAATCAAACCCTCAAATACTTGTGGTGACATTGGACTATCTAGGTGACATTAGGGTTTTGGTTGATGTCTGCTAAGGTGTTATTTTACTACAAACTCTAGGTCTATTTGTGACACTTATAGGAATAGCCGAATGGATTGACCGGAAAGAATACCTTTATGTGGTTTAGTACCATACAATAATCTCTTCATTTGTTCTCCGCTATTAGTGACTTTGGAGTCACTCTTTGTTTCACGGTGAGGGATTGTTATATGATCCAATTATGATATCATTGTTGAGAGCACTTGCACTAGTGAAAGTATGAACCCTAGGCCTTCTTTCGAAGCATTCCAATACCATTTTTGCTCACTTTAGTTACTTGCTACCTTGCAGTTTTTACATTTTCAGATTATGAAATCCTATATCTACCATCCATATTACACTTGTATCACCATCTCTTCGCCAAACTAGTGCACCTATGCAATTTACCATTGTATTGGGTGTGTTGGAGACACAAGAGACTCTTTGATATTTGGTTGCAGGGTTGTTTGAGAGAGTCCATATTCATCCTACACCTTCCATGGATTGATAAACCTTAGGTCATCCACTTGAGCTTAATTTACTACTGTCCTACAAACCTATGAACTTGGTGGCCCAACAACGACTACAAGAAGAAGGTTGTGTAGTAGACATCAAGCTCTTTTATCGCACTGTTGCCGGGGAGGTTAGTGCTTGAAGGTATATCCTTAGATCTTGCAATAAAATCTTTTAGTTTCTTGTTTTATCACTAGTATAGTTTATGAAAGAAAACTACAAAAAATGGAATTGAGGTTGCCTCATATGCTTCATATTTTTAATGTCTTTCGTGAAAATGATGGAAAGGGAAATTGTGCTCAAATGCTAGAAGAAGAATGCATTAAAATGTTTGGCACTAAATTTTTGAATGATCACTACAAAAAAAAGACACATCCGTGACATTTTGGGCCGAACGAAATTTTTCTCTGTCATACATATGACACTTCTATGACGATAATTGTGACAAAACGCGGTATCATCATTGATGTGGTGGGCTCCTACTTCTGTGACAAAAAATCATGACAGAAAATGGGCTTTTCCTCCTGGGCGGGCCGGAGATGTAGCTGCATGACATTCTTTGGGCCGTCCATGATGGAAAAAACTGTGGTAGAAGCGAGGGCGAGAAAAATTTCAGGGAGTTCCCGGTTACGGTGGGAGGTCGGGGGCTGAGCGATGCGCGTTTCTCTCGTACACGTACACGCGTGTGTGCGAGGTGTTGGCTCTAACTGAACCCGAGCGAGGCGTTGGGCTCTAACTGAACCCAAGCGATTGCACTGCAGGCTATGCGTTACTGAACCCGAGCGATCGATCGATGGCTGTTAACTGAACCCGATCGAGCGATTCCTTCGCTACTGCTGCTAACTAAAGACGATCGATTGGATGAACAGTGAGCGTTGCGGGGGGGGGGGGGGGGGTTGGATGAACAGTGAGCGGTGGCGTTGCCTCTGGATGAACAGGACCCCGTGGTGTGGAGGGCTGGATGAACAGTAGACGGTGGAGGGGTGCCCGTGGAGGGGTGGTTGAAAAGTAGCCGGTGGAGTAGCGCGCTGTGGAGGCTGGATGAACAGGAGCCCGTGGAGGCTGGAGGAGGTCGACGGTAGCCCATGGAGGCTGGAGGAGGTCGACGGTGGAGATGAATAATATCTCGTGGAGTCCCGTTTTGCGGTACGCCACACCCCCTCCCGATGAACAGGACCCCCGTTTCGACCGTAGCGCTCCAACACAAGTCCGTTTCGTTCGATTTGCGGTACGCCACACCCCTCCCGATCAATAGGACCCCCGTTTCGAACGTAGCGCTCCAACACAAGTCCGTTTCGTCTGTTTTGCGGTATGCCAGACCCCTCCCGATCATCAGGACCTCCGTTTCGAACGTAGGAGGTTCGTTTCCTCCGTTTTGCGGTACGCCAGACCCCTCCCGATGAACAGGATCCTGTTTCGAACGTGGCCGGTCGAACACAAGGCCGTTTCCTCTGTTGTTCGGTACGCCAGGCCTCATTTCCATCGCCTGTTCCGTCCAAGCCCTCCTGATGAACACGACCACGCATTCCGTTCTAACCCAGCCGATTGGGTCCCACGCGTTCCATTGCCTCCCGATGAACATGACGCATTCCGTTGCCTCCCCATGAAGACGACGCATTCCGTTGCCTCCCCATGAACACAATGACGGCGTTGTTTCTCTGTTCCGACCTAGCCATGTACACGAGCCCTGGTCGTCCGTTTGTGCAAGTAGGCGTTCGAGACCCTGCCCGTATGTACGTACGTGGCCATATTTTCTTTCTTGCACCCTGGCCGTTGTACGTACGTGTACATGCTACGTGCGCGCCTCTACTACGACACGTACACGCCTCTACTATGACACATGCGCGCCTCTACATCGACCGATATATATGTACGTACACGTTCGCGACCAGAATGACAATGCTACGTACGCTTTGACCAGGTGGGTCCCGACTGCCAGGCACTTCCTTGCGTGCGAAGATGTAGCTGGTGGGTCCTAGCAGTCAGAGGGAGAATCGTTCTTTTTTTGCCCGGACGCACTTCCTTGCATGCGAAGGTGTAGCTGGTGGGTCCCAGCAGTTAGGGGGGAAATGTTTTTTCATGAAATACGGTGGACCATCTGGTGGGTCCCTGCTGTCAGGTGGAGGAATCATTATTTTCCGCATAATAAGGAGGCACTTCCTTGCTATGGCCGTGGACCCAGCTGTCAGCCTCTCCACGTACAGTCCACGTCCGATGGAAGTCATTCCTTGACCACGTTGACCATGCCGCACCGAGAGCACTAGGGCGGTGGACGACGGCGAGGCCTAGTAAGGGGACGATGGGGAGCCAGTGAAGACGCAGCAGTGGATGCCCACACGGAGAGGAGTATGAGGGTTCACTCGTTCGGCTGCGGTGTGAGGCTGCCGTCGCCGCAGGGCCTGGCCAGCGGTGGGAATAGTAGGGGGCAGTGAGGCATCCGCGGCAGCATAGCCGGCCACGGGAGGCAGGAGCAGGCGGCACGACCGGCGCTGCTTTGGGCGGCTGGAGCAAGAAGACCAGAGGTTGAAGAAGCACTACGGCCGTTGGATGGACATCGTACGGTCACTGGAGCTAGAATCGTTCATATTGACAAAGTTGACAAACCCCTTTGTCCCCGTCAACTTAGTAGGCCCAGAAGTTAGCCTCCCACCAAGGTGAGTCCCAGCTAGCAGGGGGAGTATTCATTTTTTTGTGCGTAATAAGGAGGCACTTCCGGTGGGTCCGAGCTGACAGCGGGGGGGGGGGGGGGGGCATTTGAAATACGGTGGCCCGTCCGGTGGGTCCCAGCAGTCAGGGGGGAAACATTTTTTTCGTGAAATAAGGTGACCCGTCCGGTGGGTCCCTGCTGTCAGGTGGAGGAATAATTATTTTGCGCGTAATAAGGAGGCACTTCCTTGCGGCCACCGTGGACCCAGCTGTCAGCCTCTCCACGTATAGTACTTCCGATGGAAGTCGGTCGTTGACCACATTGACCACGCCGCGCCAAGAGCGCCAGGGCGGTGGACGATGGCGAGGCCTAGGAAGGGGACGACGCGGAGCCGGGGAAGACGCAGCAGCGGAAGCCCGTGCGGAGAGGAGTACGAGGGTTCACTGGTTCGGCTGCGGTGTGAGGCTGCCGTCACCGCAGAATAACAGGGGGTGTGGGTGAGTGGAGGGATGGCCTGGCCAGCAGTGGGAGTAGTATGGGGGCGGTGAGGCCTCCACGGCACCACAACCGGCCACGAGAGGCAGGAGCAGGTGGCACGACCAGCGCTGCTTTGGGCGGCTGGAGCAAGAAGACCAGAGGTTGAAGAAGCACTACGGCCGTTGGATGGACATCGTACGGTCACCGAAGCTAGAATCGTTTATATTGACTAAGTTGACAAAGCCCTTGGTACGCTCCAACTTAGTAGGCCCACAGGTCCACCTCCAAAATAGTGCGCCCCAGATGTCAGGGGGAGGAATCATTTTTTGGGCAGCCGAAGCTAAGAACATCCGAGATTGAAGAAGAAGCACGACATCCGTTGGATAGACATCCAACGGCCACTGTTGCTAGAACCGTGTGTTGACTATAGTAAGTTGACAAAGCCTTGCATACGCGTCAACTTATTTTTTTAGGGGACGCGTCACTTAGTAGGCCCACAAGTGTGTGGCAGAGAACTTATAGCCCATTTGAGTTTTGTAAGAATGTACAGCCCATTTTTGAATTCTAATGGAATTTACAACAGCCCATTTACAGTTTGTTAAATGTACAACCCATTTTCTAGCTAGGACAACGATTAATAATTTCAACCAACCGTTGAAGACGGAATTCAATAAAATTTCCTACATTTTGATGGGATCCGAAATATTTTATCCCAAAATTTGTAGTCAGATTAAATATAAATTTGCAATACGTAAAAATCCAGTGAAACATTGCGCGCGCAAGACTGAAAATTTAAGATTTTCAAAATCCATAAATAATATTTTATAAACTAATTTCGTGTTTGGTGTATTTTTTATAGTTACTACCCAGTTTTTATAATTACATCCCATTTATTATTTTTAAAGCCCATTTTCCTGTTAAGCCTAATGCATGCCTCCTAGGAAAGATTTGCTGCCCAGCGAGGCGGAGAATAACAAGTTGACCTTGCCTGGGTATTCCTCAAAAAAACGTATAGCTGGGCTAGCCAGTTTCATCTTGAAAAATTTAGTATCTGGGCTGGATATCTGGCCTGGGCTAGACGGGCCACAGCCTGCCCAGTTAATACCCTACTCTCCTCTGAACAACAACGAAATCATCGCCAAGAAAAACTCTGCAGTGCTCACACCTCAAAAACACAAATACTGCTCGAGCTGCTTGGTCCCAGCTATCGACCGCACCTTGTGCAATTCTCTCGTTTATATTGACTACATAGGTTGACAATGGTGTGGCACCGTGATGTCAGGAAACCAGGAGAAAGCAAAAAAATAATATAGTTGTACATAATAAGGAGGCACTTGTGTACGTACGGCTATGGCCCTAGTGGGTCCCTAGTGTGATCCAGTCAAAATAAAGTCATCTCCTGAATCCTCATGTTCGTTGACGATGTTAACAATGCTTAGCGCCATGGCGAGCACAACAACTCGAAGGACAGCAGAGAGGGCCTCACGGGACCTACGGATGGTCTAATACAACGCCCGCTGCTCATTCAGGAAGCCAGGATCATCGGATACCTATGAGCACCTTCGAGAAACTGAGACGGCATGAAACGGTAAGGCCACGCTCGGGAGCTCTCGTTTATTTCAAACCTGTATTAACATACAAGTGTAATTTACTCGTCATCGGAAACAACGCGTAAAATACAGGCATAATGAAACCAAGGGCCTGAGGTCTGTAAGTAAAACCGGCGGGTTACGCGTGTAATTTGAGAGACCAGTGTACATTTTATGAGCACTGCTATATGGACGACATTACCAGACGATACATGCACGACGTGTGTATCATGCCATCCATGGGCAAGGCTGAAACAGCAGTTAACGGCTGGAATAGCAATCGTCCGAGTGTCGTTCAACGTTCTTACCGGGTGTGAAGTACTTCCGATGTTTTACTAGTCAAAATCGACCAACCAAGCGCCTTCGCCCGAGACCATCTGCTTTTATTTACAAGCATTAGTTTTACAAGCGGTTTTGGTTGGAAAACGACAATCCAATCACGGCCTAATATCATGAGTTGGTCGGAAGATCATATGATTTCACGTCTAACCTACCCGACTTGTCGTATAGGCTATGAATGAAACATCACACGATGAACTTCTTAATCACGGAAACAACAGAAGAGGATGATCTTCTTAACAAGCAAATCACTGGCATTAGATCGACATGCAAAACAATACGAAGCATTATTCTCAGGAGGCACGGTGAACAGCTCGTGATGCCGCATGCCACAACATTCCAAGCTCAACTTTGCAATCAAACACAAGGCCAGGCATTACATACACAATATTCAGAACAAACTCTTAACACAGGAATATCTCAGCTGAGTAACTATTACTTCTAAACTTAACACAGGAATAGGAAAAAACACTCGACGCTGCTCATAGCAAGGGCGTCCCACTCAAAAATATCAAATGCATGTCTTCGGGCTAACATCAATGAGCAAATTTTGACAAGGTTTTCCAATTCAAATATATTAAACGAACATCTTCTTGCTAACATCAATGATTAAACTTTGACAAGCTTTTCCCATTCATAATATGTAATACCTATGATCTTGGAGTCGTGTCGTAGCTTCTTGTACTTGCTTGGACACTTTTTTCCCAAGGCACTCCACGTGTTGTTAAATTGCCAATGCTCTCTGCAGACTAGTCATGTCACCAGTGTATAATAATACTCTGTAAAGCTTCTCGGTCATTCCTTCTGTAATGTAGTGCAAACAGTGACTGCTTGTTTCTGCAAAGTGGAATGACCAACTGGACCCAGTAATGCAGCAGTTTGCCTTGGACACATTGGCTCCTTTTGTGTAGTTCAACTAAAACCAAAGTCGGAATAAAACCGAGCTTTAATTTTGATATCCCTGTAAGCAACAATAGATATAATGGAAACAATTACTGAGAAATAACGGTTGATGACTTGTACTCCCAGAAGAAAAGCATCTACTGATCTACTTTATCTTAATGGGAAACAAAGCAGGAGAGTAGCAATTCTCCATCAGTGTGATTCATTCATTTTGACTGACACATTATCTTAACAATGCCTTGTTTCAACATGTATAAAGAACGACAAAGCAGAAAAGTACCATTCCTAAAACAATGCAACTGATTCATTTTAACAGAGACATTATCTTAACAATACCTTGGTTAAACATGTAGAAAGAACTACAAAGTAGGATAGTACCATTCCTAACAAGTGTTGCAGTTTTGCACTAAGATTCAGTAGTTAATTAATTCTAAAAGTGGCATTGCTTAATTTTACCAGCGTCATTAGATTAACGAAAAGCATAAACAGTTCCAGGGGAGAGTGGGCACAACAACAGTATGTGCTTCCATCTACTTATAAAGGGGGTGATGCAGAGTTTGTTGTAACAAAGGAACAAGCATCATGTCTGGGTTGGTCCCATTTTTGTTCACTACTTAATGGGAAAAGACAGCAATACAATAGCTTCAATTCAACATTTATTTAAAACTGTACCAATACAAGTAGCACAACATCTCAAAGCACACTGCACAATCATGTGGATGAAGACCTGTACTCACCTTTCATGAGACCACCATGATAAAATACGATTCTGCCAAGACGAATATGAAATCCTATCTTGTTTTGTGCAGTTGCACTGAAATCAAGCAAAGTGTTTCGCATAGTGAAGAAAAATGTCGCAATAGCAACAAGTTGAATAGATATCCCTGTTTAAACAGAGGCAAAAATGGCTAATAAAGGAGGATGAAACATGCGGCCACAAAAATGGTAATCCCGCCAATCCCTAACAAGTGTTGCAGTTTTGAAATAAGATTTAGTAGTTAATTCTGAGAGTGGCATCAATTACTGGCCTATAAAGGGGGTGAAGCTGAATTTGTTGTAACAAAGCAACAAGCATCATGTATGGGTTGGCCCATTTTTCTTCACTACTTAATAGGAAAAGACAACAATACAATATCTTCAATTCAACATTTGTTTAAAACAGTATCAAAACAAGTAGCACAACATCTCAAAGCACACTACACATCATGTGGATGACACCAAGATTTGAAACAACTCGCCATGAAGACTGGAAACAAATCTCGATCTCCTTTTGTGCAGTTCCACCAAAATTAAGCAAAGTCACCGGTGTGACATTCGAGTTGAACTGCACAAAACACTCTTAAAACATAAGTGTTTCGAGTAGCGAAGCAAAATGTCGCAATAGCAACAAGTTGAATCGATACCCCTGTTTTAACAGAGGCAAAGAAGGAAACAATTACTTGCCGACAAAGGAGGATGAAACAAACGGTGACAGAAAGAAGCATCTAACTTATCTTGGATGGAAAACAAAGTAGGATAGTAGCATTTCTATAATAGTTGCATTAATTCATATTAACAGAGAAATTCTCTTCAAACAACATTCGTTAAAAAATGTAATTTACTTTTAACAGTGGCATTGCTTCAATTTTACGACGACATTCTTAGATTAACAATAGCAAAATAGCTGTATGGGACATGCCAGCACCATGCGCGTCCACACGTATAAATGGGTGATGCAGAGTATGGAGCCAAGCAACATATATGCGTTGGTCCCATATTTGTTCTCTTTGAACCTTTTTCCTATGTGAGGGCAGCAAATCTAGTCCTGCACAAACTAGCCGACCCCCAGTTTCTTTCCCTTTTCAACAAAGAGATCGGTTCCTTATAGATGTGTGTACTGGGTTACCCCCTTTTTCCCTTTTTGACCAACAAAGCGGCTGGATAGCCAGTCTATACTACTTTCTTCCCCTCCTTTCCTCATTGAACCACATCCTAGATTCTTGCTCCATCCCACCGCACCCTTCTTTCCTCTTTGAACCAAGAGCTAGATTCGACTACAGATCAAAAAAGATCCACATGCAGCTAGAGCAACGACGGTTTCAAAGAAACTTATACCTTAGGGTCGTCGGGATGTGGCAAGGCGTGCAGCGGGAGGACGGATCTGCCCACAGTACGTACGACAGCGAGGAAGAAGGGGTCGGTGGCCCTCCTGCACAGGTGCTCGGTGAAAGAGAACAGCGCAACCGAAAGTGGATTGCCTTCCTCGCCGAAGGCGATAGAGTGAACGCTGCACCTCCTCCCCTTCCCGGTGCGACGGGATACGAACGCCTCCTTCACCAGCTGTGAGGGGGGAGAGAGAGACAAGAGGCTAACACAATCTTGTTTAGATCTGGTGAAGAGAGGGTGAGAGACTGTGAATATAGCAAACCCTAGCAAATGAACACTGAGCCTCCAGCGTGTATACATATATGTAGTGCGGCGAGTGTGGAGAGTGCAAACCCTACCGAACAAGCGCTGAGGCTCCAGCTTATATATATACTACTATAGTATGGACTGAGCTCCGGTGCCTTCACTGCACCTGCTTTTAGCTGTATGACAGGTGAGCCAGCCACATTTTTGGCCCACCTGTCATAAACCCAAAGGCATGTGCACTACGGCAATGAAGCTGCATCCATATAGTACTCTCGTGTATACGACTAATATATAGTGGAGTGGTTTTCTTATTCTCTCCATAACAATCGTTTTAAATTGTGTAAGTACGAAACGAAACTCTTTATTTAATGTACAGTGAAGAAAACTACTACTACTTCCGATGAACTAACGATCCACGCCCACGCGTCCTGGTCACACTTCCTGTCCTTCACGTGTGGTACACTACCCTCCCTTAAGTGAACAACCACACATGCGCCAAATTATCGGAAACGTATGAGAGTGTGTACAAATAAAGAATTTTAATTTCAATTATCGGAAAGGTTTGTGAGTATTACAAAGTTTGACTTCAGTCAAATCTAATATGCGGAGTAAATAAAAATGAAGGGCTACTACGTCCATCCGGGTTTTTAGTCCACACCATTTTTTAAATCAAAGTTAATAGCTGGACAAATAAAATTACAGGGGAGCTGGAGACAAAGTTGTGAGAAGGCTTGGAAATCAATACAAAACTTATGCTCTTAGTACCAACGTCGATCCTTCTTCGAGGAAACATTTGGTTCATAGCCAATTGTGTGATAAAATTGCACCAACGTGAAAGACGACTGCGTCTCCAACGCAACCAAGGTGAACTGACGAAGGATATCATCTTTGTGCGTAACAAGGAATGAGCACTGATGGAAGACAGCTTATTTTTCATTGAAAATCGATCAGCTTCACCAGCGGACGCAACCATGAGGCGCAGCCATGAGCATCGATAGGTCATCATGGTGATGCATCATCCATTTGGCATCAAGTTTGGGTGAGGCACCTATCAAGTTCGACAAATCCTCACTGTGGTCTGTTTCTTCTCAGTAATCAAGCTCGAGGAAGGAAGAACCACATAGTAAAGGACACTGATGCAGAACAACAATGGCCATCCAATTTTGTGCAGTTCCACTAAAATTGAGGAAGACATGCCCGGGTATGGAGACACGCATCGTTGTTTCCAAAAATATAAAAAGGGTTAGCAACGACATCTCAATTGTCAATAAGAATTAATGAAAAGTACACCAACAAACGGAAGCATCATAATTATCTTGATGGTAACTAAACCAGGATACCCGAGAAAAAAAGCATTTCTTCATTTAACTAGTGATAGTACTACCACCATATGGACAATGACCGCACAACCACCATGTACTTTTTGTCGAAACAACATGCATACCTCCATCGAGGCATAAATTAGGACAACTTTTCGAGTGGCATTTCCTCTATAATAGTACTAGTAGGTGATGTTGGACCAGCCGACGAACCCTAGCTACTATGTATGGGGAGCTGGGGAGTAGTCGCTGTCGGTGTCAAAACCGGCGGATCTCGGGTAGGGGGTCCCGAACTGTGCGTCTAGGCGGATGGTAACAGGAGACGTGGGACACGATGTTTTTACCCAGGTTCGGGCCCTCTCGATGGAGGTAAAACCCTACGTCCTACTTGATTAATATTGATGATATGGGTAGTACAAGAGTAGATCTACCACGAGATCAAGGAGGCTAAACCCTAGAAGCTAGCCTATGGTATGATTGTTGTAATGTATGTTGTCCTACGGACTAAAGCCCTCCGGTTTATATAGACACCGGAGAGGGCTAGGGTTACACAGAGTCGGTTACAATGGTAGGAGATCTACATATCCGTATTGCCAAGCTTGCCTTCCACGCCAAGGAAAGTACCATCCGGACACGAGCCGGAGTCTTCAATCTTGTATCTTCGTAGTCTTGGAGTCCGGCGGACAATGATAGTCCGGCTGTCCGGACACCCCCTAGTCCAGGACTCCCTCAGTAGCCCCTGAACCAGTCTTCAATGACGATAAGTCCGGCGTGCATAATGTTCGACATTGCAAGGCGGGTTCCTCCCTTGAATAATCCAGAGAAGATCATGAACACCAGGATAGTGTCCGGCTCTGCAAAATAAATTCCACATTCCACCGTAGAGAGAATAAAATGTACACTTAGTTCAATCTGCTGACATATTACGCGGTGTGACATCACACCACCACCAGGCCTTTCTTTGAATTACTATACCACCTCAGCATGTTTAGCGAAGCGGTTTCCTTGGCACGTCTTGTCGAAGCAGAGATCGTGTTCCCCTTATTCCGGGATTCTCATCTATACGTGCGTGGGTAACCCAACCGCTCCATTGATGGTGGCGCTTGGGAGATAAGCGAGTTTTACCAGGCTGGTGGGGGACGCGTAGTTTTGTCCGCCTATATATAAGGGATAAGGATTCACCTTCTCACCTACGCCTTCTTCCTCCTTTGCTTATCCATCCCCGCGAACTCAATCTCCAACGCCCGAGCTCGCGCATCTCGCCTCGACCTTCTCCGAATATGTCCGGAGCGGGAGGTAAATGGTTAGCCTCCACCGTCAAGGAGGAGGACATCACCAAGCTGCGCAGCGCCGAATACCTTTCCGGCGTTATCGCGCATCGGCTGCCCGACGAGGGGCAGCTCATCCCTACCCCCGGGCCTCATGAGAGGGTCGTCTTCCTCCCCCACTTCCTCCGCGGACTGGGCTTTCCGCTCCATCCATTTGTCCAGGGGCTCATGTTTTACTACAGCCTGGATTTCCATGATCTGGCGCCGAACTTTATCCTCAACATTTCGGTGTTTATCGTCGTGTGTGAGGCTTTCCTCTGCATCCGGCCCCACTTCGGCCTGTGGCTCAAGACCTTCAACGTCAAGCCGAAGGTTGTGAAGGGTACGCAAGCGGAATGCGGAGGCGCCATGTTGGGCAAATTGCCCAACGTCCCTTGGCTAGAAGGGACCTTCATGGACTCCGTCAAGGGGTGGCAATCGGGGTGGTTCTACATCACCGAGTCGCGCAAATCCACATGGGCGGTGGCCCCCGAGTTTAGATCTGGCATCCCCATGCAGCTCACCTCCTAGAAAGAGAAGGGATTGCATTGGGGGAATCCGGTGGAGGTGACGGGACTCCGAGCATGTATCAAGAAGATGGTGAGCAATAGGCTCAGGCTCGTCGACGTGGTCCAAGTCATGCTCATCCGGCGGATCCTCCCATGCCAAGAACGGGCATTTAATTTGTGGGAGTTCAATCCGGAACAGCACCAGGCGCTAAGCGGGCTCTTCGATACAACATACGAAGGCGCCTGGAGGGTGCTATTCAAGGGCGCCGAAGCCCCCGCGTCCGTGACCGAAGACCGCGGATTCAGCTCGCAGCATCCAACTGACGAGGTAAGTGATTCAACCCCATTACGGGACACTTATGATAATTAGATTGACTCTAGTGAGGTTTCATTCTGCCTCTTCCTTTGACAGGAATGGATGGAGAAGGCCAAGCTGCTCATCAGCCCGGCTCCCATGCCAGAAGACTGAGCGGACGCCCGCTTAACAGGGCTGCTGGTTCCGGCACCGTACGTGGTGCCGGAGAAGAAGGCCAAGAAGGTGGCCGCGGGGACTCGAAAGAGTTCCCGCAATCAGGCGTCTGACGACGACGAGGACTCCTCCCCTGAAGACGAGGAGGAGTACTCTCTCCCGGAGGAGGGAGAGAAGAAAAGGAAGGCTTCCCCCATCAGGGAGGCCGAAGGGGCCAAGAGGGGGAGAACTATCCCCCCGGACAGTTTCGCCAACATCAGCGCTGGTGAGGATGAGTGGCCTCCAAGGGCCAAGCGTCCGGCAAGATCGTAAGTATCCGGATCCTTGATGTGTAATTTCTTTTATGTCGCGTAGTATCCTTCTAACGCCGCATTCTGCCCGTAGTCCGGCCAATGATGATCTCCCCGGCTCATCGAGCGGGTCATTGGCCTCGTCGGATGTAAATTCCATCCCGACTGCCTCCACCCCACGCGCCGACGAGGACGTCGAGGTGGGATCCCAGAGAGGGACCCATCAGGAGGAGGCTCCGGAGGCGCCCTCAGGCAGCCTCCCGGACTTCGTGCCGGACTCTACACCGGAACCCGCAGTGGTTCCAGAGTCCGGCAAGCGGCCCCTTCGAAAGAAGGGCAGGACCGTGACGCCGGCGGCCCCCGTCCAACCGGAGGCGCCAGATAACCTGCTGGAGGCGCTTAAAGGCGCTTCCATCGAGGAAGAACACCGCACTATCATGAGTGCGGTGATTGAGAAGGTTCAGCTTGCTAAGAGCGGGCTGACCGAAGCCTGAAGCAGCCTTTTAACAGGCTTTGAGGTAAGAAAGTTAAAATTATGTAATGTAATACGGCATAGACAGTAGCCCCTGATGCTTAGTTCGGTGTTCGGAAAGAAAAGCCGGACTAAGGATCTATAACAAGATATACGCAGGGTTGCCTAAAATATGTCAATATGGGTTTGCAGGCTGCACTGCTGACCTCTGCCGCACTAACGGCGGAGGTTGACGTGCTGAAAAAGGAACTCGAGCGGTCCGAGCAAGAGCTCGGCCATGCAAAGATGCAGCTCGAGCAAAAAGAAGGTGAGTAACACCTCTTTGAATAAGTACCTTACAGAAAAGGATTTTGGTTGCAAATAAAATTAACAAGGATAATATGTGTTTTGCAGGGGCCACTAACGAGGTGGCAACCCTGAAGGATGTTGTGTCCGCGGCCGAACGCAGCGCGGCCGCGGAACGGGATGAGTGAGAAAAGCAAGAGGCACGGGTGGCGGAAGTTCGGCAAGAGCTCCAGGTTCTCATGGAAAAACATGAGAGTTTGGAGCGTGACTCCAAGACTCGAGAGTCCGAGCTTGCCTCGGCTCTCGAAAGTGCCAAGTCCGCCAAGGCCGAGGCCCATAAGGCCCTTCAGGAGGTTGAGGACATAAAGAAGATAGCGGCGGGTAAGGCGTTTTTCATGCAAAGCAGGCATGTTAATGTGAACTACCTGACACTTACCCGAATTCGGAGCTCTCCAGGGGCGTTTGCAGATCTTCCGCGTAGTGCGTCTGATGCCGCCGCATTCTATCGTGGCGAGGAGGGGAGCTCGACGGAGAAGGTCTTCTGGTCTCAGTATACTGAGGCCGGCCATCCGGTGCCCCCAAGCGACCAGCTGAAGCAGCTGGTCGAACTCCACAAGGTAGCTGACGAGGCTATGAAGGGCCTCATAGTCCGGCTGTGGCCTGGACAGGCCATGCCTGGTAGCTACTTTGGCCTCGTGCGGCGGCTGGTGGATGCATGCCCCAGGCTGGATGTAGTCAAGCGCTCCGCCTGTATCGAAGGTGCTCGTCGGGCCCTTGCCCGCATAAAGGTGCAATGGGGCAAGTTGGATGCGGAGAAGCTTCTCACGGACCCACCGCCACCGGGCAAGGAGTATCGCACGCCGGAGAAGTATTATAAAATTGTCCTGAAGGGAGCCTGCGATATTGCAGATGAATGCTCCCGAAATGTAATATCTGAGTGAACTCGCTGTTTATTTATCCTGTGCGCTGAAAACTTCGTTCATATGCGCCATGAGCAACGCTTGTTTAATTTAAAATATTACCTTCTGTGCGGCCGTTTATAAAATCTGAGAGATGGCAAGTCGTTGGCTTCAGCCCCCAAGCCACAAGTGCTGGGGTGTTCGGGATAAACTTGAGCACTCTTGTTCCCATTTTTGGGTCCATCTAGGGAGGCGCTCAACACGACGAACAAGGCAACCGGACTTATAATGCTTGAACACTCTCACTTAGCCATAGAATTCTATAATTTTAAATTTCGGCGAAGCCCCTGGTATTCGGAAGACCGAATCCGGGGCGCTATCCACGCCTTCATCGGACATTATCCGGAACTTCGCTCGAAGCGGCGTGAGTCTTTAAGGACCCGAAAAAACCTCTCGAACAGCGACCAGTCTCTTGCCTTATCATGCCAGTCAGTTTTAGCTTTCTCCACTGAGGCGTTAACCCGGCTCAACCGGGGCGCAATCGCAGTGGTTCTCCCAGTGCCACCTTAGCCGACAGAACGGAACGTAAGGCACCAAAACGTGGGAGCCGGGCAAACCCAACTATTGACCCAAGACATGATTCGGAGCCGATTCATATAATGCTATAAGTTCGGGGTGCCGCACTTGTGAAAGTGTTTGGACTTTATCACACCATAGAGTGGGGAACATAAGCCCCTGGTGTATTATGCCGTACGAAAATATACGGGTGCCAGATGTCATATAATGAGCATATATATATGTATAATGTAATGCAATTGCGATCATAAAGGTGCTGCATTATTAATGAAAGAAAAGTCTGCTAGTAGAGCGGACTGATGCAAATAGTGCGGTAAGCAAGGGATTTGGACCAAATAAACATGTCCCCCTCCAGGGATGAGCTGCGGATTTGGTGTATATAATCGAATTTAATGCTCGTAATTGAGACCACCTGAGTGTTCGACGCGGCCTTCTTTAGTCCCTGACTGTTGCATCGTGAGTTCGGCAGGTTCACCGCCGGACAGGGCTTCTGGTTAACAGAGTCCTGTGTACAAAAAAGAAGAAAAATAATAAAAAAAGAGGGGCACATTTGTGAGCCCCTGGTGTGGTCGAACCGCACTCTGGGTCCGTTGTGATCGTGCCCCCTCCCCTGTGCCCATGGTATCTCCAAAGCGTAATGATGTACGCGGAGTGTTATTCTTGCGATCATACGCGGGCGAGGGTTGGGGCCGCATTGCTACGCGTGCTCTGATCACGCCAGGTGGTCTTGGTTGGGATTGCTCCGGGTGCGCTTTGCTGTATCCGGCCGTTTAACGGCCGGACTCGAGAATTGCCTTAGAAGGCTGCTCTGTACTTCTGCCGCGAGAACCGCTGTATGTTCCTCCGTTCGGAGGGAGCGTTCCATATTCCCGTTGACCGTGATGACTCCACGAGGGCCTGGCATCTTGAGCTTTAGGTATGCATAGTGCGGCACCGCGTTGAATTTGGCAAACGCGGTTCGCCCGAGCAGATCGTGATAGCCGCTGCGAAACGGGACTATGTCGAAGATTAACTCTTCGCTCCGGAAATTATCCGGGGATCCGAAGACCACTTCCAGTGTGACTGAGCCTGTGCAGTTGGCTTCCACTCCTGGTATGACACCTTTGAAGGTTGTCTTTGTAGGTTTAATCCTTGATGGGTCTATGCCCATTTTGCGCACTGTATCCTGATAAAGCAGGTTCAGTCCACTGCCGCCGTCCATCAGGACTCTCGTGAGGTGGAACCCATCAACGATTGGGTCTAAGACCAATGCGGCGAATCCGCCATGGCGTATGCTGGTCGGATGGTCTCTTCGATCGAAAGTGATCGGACAAGAGGACCATGGGTTGAACTTTGGGGCGACTGGCTCCATCGCATAGACGTCCCTTAGTGCGCGTTTCCTCTCCCTCTTGGGTATGTGGGTCGCGTATATCATATTCACCGTCCGTACTTGTGGGGGAAAACCCTTCTGTCCTCTGTTGTTCGGCGGCCGGGTCTCTTCCTCGTTGTCGCTATTTAGCCCCTTGTCATTGTTTTCGGCAATTAACTTGCCGGCCTGCTTGAACACCCAGCAATCTCTATTGGTGTGGTTAGCTGGCTTTTCAGAGGTGCCATGTATCTGGCATGAGCGGTTGAGTATTCGATCCAGATTGGACGGACCCAGAGTGGTTCTTTTAAATGGCTTCTTCCGTTGACCGGGTTTAGAGCCTCGGAATCCGGCATTGACCGCCGTATCCTCCTTATTGTCGCCGTTAATTCGGCGCTTGTTTTTGTTTCGACGTGACCTGCCGTTGTTGTCCTTAGTATCCGGACTGCCAGAATTTTTACGGAGATTGTTGCTGCAGGCTAGCCAACTGTCCTCTCCCGCACAAAAGCGGGTCACTAATGATGTGAGGGCTGCCATGGATTTCGGCTTTTCCTGCCCCAGGTGCCGGGCTAGCCATTCGTCCCGGATGTTATGTTTGAAGGCTGCAAGGGCCTTTGCGTCCGGACAATCGACGATTAGATTTTTCTTCGTCAAGAACCGTGTCCAGAATTGTCTGGCCGATTCGTCTGGCTGCTGAATGATGTGGCTTAGGTCATCGGCGTCTGGTGGTCGCACATATGTGCCTTGGAAGTTATCAAGGAATGCGGCCTCCAGGTCTTCCCAACACCCAATCGACTCTGCGGGCAGGCTGTTAAGCCAATGCCGAGCTGGTCCTTTAAGCTTGAGTGGGAGGTACTTTATGGCGTGGAGATCGTCGCCGCGGGCCATATGGATGTGGACAAGATAGTCTTCGATCCACACCGTGGGGTCTGTTGTGCCATCGTAAGATTCAATGTTTACGGGTTTAAACCCTTCTAGGATCTGATGATCCATTACTTCGTCAGTGAAGCATAACGGGTGTGCGGCGCCCCTGTATTGAGCGATATCGCGACGCAGCTCGAGAGAGCGCTGTCTGCTGTGTTCGGCCCGGCCGGGGTTATTGTATCCGGCACGACGTTATTCGTCGTGGGTCGTAGGGCGCCCACGTGATCCGTAGATGGATCTGGATTGCCTTGCTTTGTCCTCCAATATGTCTCGCAAGTCCAGCGCGTTCCTTCTTGGCTTCGTAGTTTTGGAGCGATGCCGGGGTATGGTCTTGGCTGTGGGCCTGGATGCCTCTCTGTCACGACCACGGGGTGGTCGGTCAGCCATATCATGCGCTGGTGATGGAGGTACGTATGCTTCCTCCTCTAATCGAGGGAGCAGCTTGCGTTTTGGGTAACTTTTGGAGGGACGTTCGAGTTTATACTCTTCGGCCGCAAGGACCTCGGTCCATCGATCGGCCAGCAGGTCCTGATCAGCTTGAGGCTGCTGCTGCTTTTTCTTTAGGCTGTTTGCTGTGGCGATAAGCCTGCGCTTGAAGCGCTCTTGTTCGACGGGATCCTCGGGTACGACGAATTCGTCATCGTTGAGGCTTGCTTCGTCTTCGGAGGGAGGCATATGATTATGATCCTCAACCTCTTCGTCTGCCGCCCCCTCATGAGGGCTTGCTTCTGCATCCTCCTGCGCTGAGTCTTGCTGGAGGGGATTGTCTTTGGCACTCTCTGGAGTATTATTATCTCCTGTGCCGGAATCTCCATTCTTGCTGTGGCGAGATTTAGAGCGGCGCCGCTGACGCTGGCGCTTGGGCTGTTTCTTTAAGGGATCTGCCTCCGCTGTTTCTTCGCCGTCCCCATCTTTTGGGGTATCCACCATGTATACGTCATATGACGAGGTGGCCTTCCAGTGCCCTGTGGGCGCTGGTTCCTGTTCGTCTCCGGCATCGTCGTCCATAGCGTCGATGTCTTCGGAGTCGTAGTCTAGCATGTCGGTTAGATCGTCGACAGTGGCTACAAAGTGGGTGGTGGGTGGGCTCTGAATTTCTTCGTCGTCCGTATCCCAACCATCCTGGCCATAATCCGGCCAGGACTCTCCTGATAACGAGAGATGCTTTAGTGAATTCATGATATCGCCAAAAGGCGAGCATTGGAAGATGTCCGCGGCGGTGAATTCCATAGCCGGCGCCCAATCCGGATCGATTGGTAGGGGCGCGGGAGGTTCGGAGTCCGCCAAGGAGTCCGGCGCCTCGGAATCACGAGTTTCGCAGGGGACAAGATTAGTGTTCGGCTCCATCGCTGTGGACGTTGGATCCCCCAGGGCGGCGTCTATCCACCGACCCTCGATCTGGGCGATCGGCTCCGGGCTAATGGCCGAAGCGGATCCGTGTGCGGCCACCAAGGCACTGTTCGGCGGCAGAGCTAGATCATGCCCATCGTCACAGTGCGGCGCGCTTGGCTGTGGCTCGAGTCCGTCGAGGATCAAGTCTCCGCGGACATCGGCCATGAAGTTTAAGCTTCCAAATCTGACCTGACGGCCAGGGGCGTAGCTTTCGATCTGCTCCAGATGGCCAAGTGAATTGGCCCGCAGTGCGAAGCCGCCGAATACGAAGATCTGTCCGGGGAGAAAAGTCTCACCCTGGACGGCGTTGTTGGTTGAAGATGCCATCAAGCCTATCGGTGACGACATAGAGGAACTCTCAATGAAAGCACCAATGTCGGTGTCAAAACCGGCGGATCTCGGGTAGGGCGTCCCGAACTGTGCGTCTAGGCGGATGGTAACAGGAGACGTGGGACACGATGTTTTTACCTAGGTTCGGGCCCTCTCGATGGAGGTAAAACCCTACGTCCTGCTTGATTAATATTGATGATATGGGTAGTACAAGAGTAGATCTACCACGAGATCAAGGAGGCTAAACCCTAGAAGCTAGCCTATGGTATGATTGTTGTAATGTATGTTGTCCTACGTACTAAAGCCCTCCGGTTTATATAGACACCGGAGAGGGCTAGGGTTACACAGAGTCGGTTACAATGGTAGGAGATCTACATATCCGTATTGCCAAGCTTGCCTTCCACGCCAAGGAAAGTACCATCCGGACACGAGCCGGAGTCTTCAATCTTGTATCTTCGTAGTCTTGGAGTCCGGCGGACAATGATAGTCCGGCTGTCCGGACACCCCCTAGTCCAGGACTCCCTCATTCGCATAGAAGAAAACCCGCACGCAGTGACCTGGGGAGCTGGACCAGTACAAGAAGTTATACCTCAGGTGGGCGAGATGTCGTTTAGGCGGGCGGGCGGGATCTGCCCACACGACGGCAGCGAACAAGGGCGCGGAGGATCTTCGTCCGCTCCAGTGTCGGCTCCGAGAGGACGGTGCGCATCGGCTTCCTCCGTCGCCGACGGTGACAACATCAACTCTGCACCTCCTCACCTCCCGCAGCGGACGGGATTCGGTCGGATCTGTGACCACCGGTGAGGAGAGAGATAGAGTGGACACTGTCATCTTGTTTTGATATGGAGAGGGTGAGAGAGCGAGACGCGAGAAACTCTATCAAACAAGAGGCTATAATGGAGTAAAAAATCTCTCCATATCAGTGGTTTTAAAAAGAATACGCGCGTTCCCGGAAAAAAGAAACGAAAACTGGCGGACAATTTTTTAAGGGTCTGTCTAAGACACATCTAGATGTGCAATAGTTATGTCACATCTAAGTTGATGTCCACTTTGTCTGTGGTCTATTTTTTTTGTCCTAGTTTTTTTTGTTTCTTGTTGCTACATTATATACTTGTGGGAGCTTAGATGTGATGTCCTTAAATAACATCTAGATGTGAATTAGACAAACTGATTTTCTAACGTACCAAGAAAGAAAACTCGATCAAAAACACGCACCCGCTTCCAGGTCGCGAGAGTCGTCGCGCACACACACATAGACATAGACATGCATAGCCGTGTTTACGTAAAATTCCATTTCCATATCCATCTCCAATCATATTTGTCCAACTAGCACATTATTTACGTTGTTAATTATATACGCAGCAATATTAACGTATAACATCTCTTGTTTGCGGACGTCCAGACCGCTGCCATGGCCGGTCCTGACCAACCCGAACACTCTTCATCACCTGCGTGTGCTTCCCGCCCAAAACGGTCAGTGCTGCTTTCATGCCCGGCCAAAGCGAACGCGACCTCTCACTGGCGCCGGCATTGAAGCGGCGCACCGGTCGAGAGAGCGTCGCTCGGGCCGCTTCCGGGTGCACGCGGCTGCTCCGCATTCAAAGGTCGCAATAGCCGGCTACGACATGCATGTAAAAAGTTCTTGGGAGTCCATACTACAGCTAGCTGTCCTCCCCCAACTCATCAATCTCTTCCAATAGTGCTAGTACTCCATGGCGCGATCCATGGACAAGCAGGCGGGAAAGTTATCTTATACTCAGTTTGCGGTGAGTGGCATGCCAAGCGACCGTGTGGGGTCGAGCCGTGGAGGAGGGTGAGACACGAACACAATAGACGTGATTTAAATGTTGGTTTTGCTCGATGGCGCGATCCAACGAAACGAAACTTTGGTTTCTCTCTGTTTCCATTTTTTCTCCAGAAAAACGGAAACTTTCCACTCCATTTTCATTCCTATTCCAAGGCTGCCCCGTTACAACATTCCATTAGATACAAAGGAAAACTAACACGCATGCTGATGCATCTCAATGATTCACAGATCATAGCCAATATTTACTTCACAACTAAAGAAAAAAGTTGTGAGAGCGTGTACGAAAGAAAAACTACTGATGGGGTCACTACGACTTAAAGCCTAAACCCTAAACATGATTTAATTTCCTGGCCAGGTAGAACCTGTCGAAGGAAAGACGGCTGGCACCCTCGGATCATACGATGCTTTTGTGCAGTTCCACTAAAATCGACCTGAGCATCCCTAATGGTAAAGATATTGAAGAAGTTTGATTAGAATAATAGTACTGGCACTAGTTCATGAGACATAAACTCATCACAAGTAGAAGCCGATAGAAGTAAAGAAAGATCGACATGGAGATGGAGCTATGGCAGTGGAGCAAGCCGGCTCCAAAAGGAAGATGGACTACCTGGGACGTCGGGCTATAGCTAGAAGGGCGGTTGGGACGCGGCATCGGCCCATACCACGGTGACCCCCGATTGGGACGCACTGACGTTGGGTTTTCTACCTCGCCGATGTCGACCGCGTCTACGCAAAACATTGTTCCCTTCCCCCAGCTACAGGATCAGGCCCGTCGTTATATGCTTGTGAAGAGAGCAACCTAAACAAGCAGGCTTGTAGCTTAGGCTCCTGCTAGTGTATATATAGTGGTTTTCTTTTTCTCTCCATATCAACCATTTTATATTGCGTACGTGTCATTCAAGAGTGAAATGATGGTTGCTTCTTCCGACTAACTTACTGTGTGATTTGACTGCTCCTTAGTGGCCCCTACACGTACTCCCCCTACGTGTATGCAATAGTCACACGTACACATGGACACAAAAACGTCTGCGACGCCCTAATGCATGCATGTCCGAGCACACGACGGAACACACACGGTCGCGCTCAAGTACTCAACCTACATGTGCATGCACACACATACTCAGTCAGGGTGAGCTAGTGACCGTATAAACACTGGAATATATATATATATATATATATATATATATATATATATATATATATATATATATATATTGAGCGCAATGAGCGTATTATGAAGTCCACTGACCATATTTTTACAAATATACAGTGAAAGACAGTGTATTTATCTCGTTTGAAATTAAGCCATATTAACCGGAGAGGAGGCAGTATGGACTAGCATTACTTTGCTATGTCCCGTCAACTTGCCGAACGAGGAGAAGGTTGTAGGATGGGAGAAGCTTGCGCGTTGTGGCTCGCAGAACAAGGAGAAACTTTTGACTAATGCAAGCTCTCCCTCGCTCAGGCGGTGGACGTGCAACAGTTAATTCGGTGTCAGATTGCCAAAAGCATACACTATACTACTAGTGCTATTATTGTTCGACTTCCCGAATAGGCAAACAACCAAGCGAAAAGTTTACTAGTAGTACTAGTACTACTACTATAGTCTATAAAGGTGTGTTCTATACTGGTACTAGGAACCGGATGGAGGAGCGTCTGCACTCTTACTATAATTTTAAAATGTGATAAAGCAATCTTCAACACATTTGGTTCTCTTTGAGGGTTCTCGCATGTGATAATGGAAGTTGATTGCATGGAACACTCACCACAATTCTCGCTTAATTCTGGCTCATATCCTGTGACAAATAGTAGCGCTCGGTAATATTTCCTCTTTTTTTGTTATTCAGCATGTAAACAGGTCAGCAAACCTTGCGGCGCATCTTCGTGCGAACCGTGCTTGCTGCACTTTGAATGTGGCCGAGAGTTGGCTTGATGAAATACCTCGCTTCCTACTTTTTTTGTGGGGTACCTTGCTTCCTAGTGACCAGTGTCTTGGCTGATCATCCTAAGAATACTTATATATGAATAAAGCTCTCTCATTCACCCACAAAAAAGACTAAGTAGTATTAACCGGAAAGGAGGGAGTATGGACTAGCACTACTTTTTGGTGTGTCCCGCCAACTCGCGGAACGAGGAGAAGCTTGCAGGACAAGGTGAAGCTCCCTTACGCCTTTTGACTAATGCAACCTACCCTCGGTGGACATGCATCAGTCCATTCGGTGTCAGATTGTCAGAGGCATACACTGTAGTACCCAACATGCGGAGTACCATCATTGTTCTACTTCACGAAGAGACGAAGAGCCAAGCACTGTAGTACAGTACGAGTAGTACTACAACTAGAACCGCATGGTGGAGCGTCTGTACTCTTATTTTTTTATCTCTGATAAAGTACACGTTTATTCCAGAGAAGAGTGGAAAACGGCAGCCCAACATGTAATGAATGATATCGATCAACCAACCATGCTCGAATATATCTTGGCCTCTGTGCGAGCCCGTCTGTGTGTTCTTGCTCCTTGTCTCTCTCAAGGAATTGCGGGTTGGCTCTTTGTCGTCAATTGAGATCGGTTTGCTCACATTCCTGTCCCACATGTCAGTGATATGCCAAGAGGAGGTGCGTTGACCGACTGGCCATATGCGTACTTGGTTTTGCAGCTTCATACTACTCCTCCCTCCGTCACAGTTTACAGGGCACGCTTCATTATGATGCATTTCTCTCAATGCATTTCCACCACTAGAGCGACTTTAGACGCGTTTTGTTTAATGCTCAATTAATTAGGGCGTGGTAAATGCAATCAAGTCCACAATTTTCTCTCCATGTACTGTACTACTACGGAGTGGAGTAAGTGCATGCATGTGTGTACCCGGGGTGGAAGCACTGCATGCATGTTTGTACGCATTATTCCCTCTAGTAATAGACGCCGTGCTATAACTAACAATGCTATTTTTCAGGCCGATCGCTAGTCGCCTTGGTCCCACAGATTTTTTTTCTTTTTTCTGAAGCGCACTGTATAAACAGTGACGGATGGAGTAGTATGAGCGGATTCAAAGAAGAGTGTATTGATGGTTCCTTCTTCCGAGCAACTTACTGTGGGAAAGGTGGGGCTTATGATTTGACTGCTCATGACTCACTATTAATGCGGCGCAACGACTGGGCTGAGTCTCCCATGCCATTGTGCACTACCCCCTCGGTTCTTAAATATACTTCGGAGTATTTGTCTTTATAGAGATTTCAACGAGTGACTACTCAAATATTTGTCTTTTTAGAGATTTCAAATGGACTGGCACATACGGATGTATATATACATATTTTAGAGTGTAGATTCACTCATTTTGCTCCATATGTAGTCACTTGTTAAATCTCTAGAAAGACGAATAGAATATTTAAGAACGGAGGGAGTACACATACAAAGCAAAATGAGTGAATCGACACTCTAAAATATTCCCGTTTGAAATTTGTAAAAAGACAAATATTTAGGAATGAAGGAGTATAATTTTGTGCATGGCACATGGACCCAGATGATGAAGAGGCTTCTGGCAATGCTATCAAGCTTCCATCATTTGTTTACATAATTGACGTACTATACAAATAATTTTCCAGCGACATGAAATTGTACAATGGTGTGATCTTTCAGCTTTTTTTCGCGTGTCTTGCCATTGATGCTATTTCGAAAACAATAAAAAATTAACTTCCTTGCTAATGCATGTCAATTATTAGCAGATCAGAGCTAATAATTACTCCCTCCTTCCGGAAAATACTTGTCATCAAAATGAATAAAAAGAGATGAATCTAGATTACATCACAACTAAAGACAGAGTTGTGAGCAGGTGTTAATTTAAAATTGATCCATGCTTTCATTGGCAGCAAGGTCCCCCCAGCTCTGTCTAAATCAACAAGGCATGTTGGGAAAAAAGTAGTTGTCTGGAGCATGCAACATTCTGATCATTTTGCGCAGTTCCACTAAAATAGAGTGGAGCGTCCCTATTCCAAAGATATTAAGTGTGATTACGATAATAGAGGACTGCTAATGAAACAATAAACACACAAATAGAAGTCGGTCACCTTTGCAGTCTCTCTTAAGACTAATGCTACGTCTCGAGCTTGCGTTGGTTTTCCCCGAAGAGGAGAGGATGATGCAGCACAGTAGCGTAAGTATTTCCCTCAGTTTTTGAGAACCAAGGTATCAATCTAGTAGGAGGTCACGCGCAAGTCCCTCGTACCTGCACAACACGATAGCAACTCGCAACCAACGCTTAGGGGTTGTCAATCCCTTCATGGTCACTTACGAGAGTGAGATCTGATAGAGATAATATTTTTGGTATTTTTGATAGATAGATGCAAAGTAAAAAGTAAAGGCAAATTAAAAAACAAAGCAAGTAAATAAAGTGATATAGATTGATATGATGAGAATAGACCCGGGGGCCATAGGTTTCACTAGTGGCTTCTCTCAAGAGCATAAGTATTCTACGGTGGGTGAACAAATTACTGTTGAGCAATTGACAGAATTGAGCATAGTTATGAGTATATCTAGGCAATGATCATGTATATAGGCATCACGTCTGTGACAAGTAGATCGAAACGATTCTGCATCTACTACTATTACTCCACTCATCGACCGCTATCCAGCATGCATCTAGAGTATTAAGTTAAAAACAGAGTAACTGGTGGGGCCATATGTACGTACACGTTCGCGACCAGAATGACAATGCTACGTACGCTTTGACCAGGTGGGTCCCGACTGCCAGGCACTTCCTTGCGTGCGAAGATGTAGCTGGTGGGTCCTAGCAGTCAGAGGGAGAATCGTTCTTTTTTTGCCCGGACGCACTTCCTTGCATGCGAAGGTGTAGCTGGTGGGTCCCAGCAGTTAGGGGGGAAATGTTTTTTCATGAAATACGGTGGACCATCTGGTGGGTCCCTGCTGTCAGGTGGAGGAATCATTATTTTCCGCATAATAAGGAGGCACTTCCTTGCTATGGCCGTGGACCCAGCTGTCAGCCTCTCCACGTACAGTCCACGTCCGATGGAAGTCATTCCTTGACCACGTTGACCATGCCGCACCGAGAGCACTAGGGCGGTGGACGACGGCGAGGCCTAGTAAGGGGACGATGGGGAGCCAGTGAAGACGCAGCAGTGGATGCCCACACGGAGAGGAGTATGAGGGTTCACTCGTTCGGCTGCGGTGTGAGGCTGCCGTCGCCGCAGGGCCTGGCCAGCGGTGGGAATAGTAGGGGGCAGTGAGGCATCCGCGGCAGCATAGCCGGCCACGGGAGGCAGGAGCAGGCGGCACGACCGGCGCTGCTTTGGGCGGCTGGAGCAAGAAGACCAGAGGTTGAAGAAGCACTACGGCCGTTGGATGGACATCGTACGGTCACTGGAGCTAGAATCGTTCATATTGACAAAGTTGACAAACCCCTTTGTCCCCGTCAACTTAGTAGGCCCAGAAGTCAGCCTCCCACCAAGGTGAGTCCCAGCTAGCAGGGGGAGTATTCATTTTTTTGTGCGTAATAAGGAGGCACTTCCGGTGGGTCCGAGCTGACAGCGGGGGGGGGGGCATTTGAAATACGGTGGCCCGTCCGGTGGGTCCCAGCAGTCAGGGGGGAAACATTTTTTTCGTGAAATAAGGTGACCCGTCCGGTGGGTCCCTGCTGTCAGGTGGAGGAATAATTATTTTGCGCGTAATAAGGAGGCACTTCCTTGCGGCCACCGTGGACCCAGCTGTCAGCCTCTCCACGTATAGTACTTCCGATGGAAGTCGGTCGTTGACCACATTGACCACGCCGCGCCAAGAGCGCCAGGGCGGTGGACGATGGCGAGGCCTAGGAAGGGGACGACGCGGAGCCGGGGAAGACGCAGCAGCGGAAGCCCGTGCGGAGAGGAGTACGAGGGTTCACTGGTTCGGCTGCGGTGTGAGGCTGCCGTCACCGCAGAATAACAGGGGGTGTGGGTGAGTGGAGGGATGGCCTGGCCAGCAGTGGGAGTAGTATGGGGGCGGTGAGGCCTCCACGGCACCACAACCGGCCACGAGAGGCAGGAGCAGGTGGCACGACCAGCGCTGCTTTGGGCGGCTGGAGCAAGAAGACCAGAGGTTGAAGAAGCACTACGGCCGTTGGATGGACATCGTACGGTCACCGAAGCTAGAATCGTTTATATTGACTAAGTTGACAAAGCCCTTGGTACGCTCCAACTTAGTAGGCCCACAGGTCCACCTCCAAAATAGTGCGCCCCAGATGTCAGGGGGAGGAATCATTTTTTGGGCAGCCGAAGCTAAGAACATCCGAGATTGAAGAAGAAGCACGACATCCGTTGGATAGACATCCAACGGCCACTGTTGCTAGAACCGTGTGTTGACTATAGTAAGTTGACAAAGCCTTGCATACGCGTCAACTTATTTTTTTAGGGGACGCGTCACTTAGTAGGCCCACAAGTGTGTGGCAGAGAACTTATAGCCCATTTGAGTTTTGTAAGAATGTACAGCCCATTTTTGAATTCTAATGGAATTTACAACAGCCCATTTACAGTTTGTTAAATGTACAACCCATTTTCTAGCTAGGACAACGATTAATAATTTCAACCAACCGTTGAAGACGGAATTCAATAAAATTTCCTACATTTTGATGGGATCCGAAATATTTTATCCCAAAATTTGTAGTCAGATTAAATATAAATTTGCAATACGTAAAAATCCAGTGAAACATTGCGCGCGCAAGACTGAAAATTTAAGATTTTCAAAATCCATAAATAATATTTTATAAACTAATTTCGTGTTTGGTGTATTTTTTATAGTTACTACCCAGTTTTTATAATTACATCCCATTTATTATTTTTAAAGCCCATTTTCCTGTTAAGCCTAATGCATGCCTCCTAGGAAAGATTTGCTGCCCAGCGAAGCGGAGAATAACAAGTTGACCTTGCCTGGGTATTCCTCAAAAAAACGTATAGCTGGGCTAGCCAGTTTCATCTTGAAAAATTTAGTATCTGGGCTGGATATCTAGCCTGGGCTAGACGGGCCACAGCCTGCCCAGTTAATACCCTACTCTCCTCTGAACAACAACGAAATCATCGCCAAGAAAAACTCTGCAGTGCTCACACCTCAAAAACACAAATACTGCTCGAGCTGCTTGGTCCCAGCTATCGACCGCACCTTGTGCAATTCTCTCGTTTATATTGACTACATAGGTTGACAATGGTGTGGCACCGTGATGTCAGGAAACCAGGAGAAAGCAAAAAAATAATATAGTTGTACATAATAAGGAGGCACTTGTGTACGTACGGCTATGGCCCTAGTGGGTCCCTAGTGTGATCCAGTCAAAATAAAGTCATCTCCTGAATCCTCATGTTCGTTGACGATGTTAACAATGCTTAGCGCCATGGCGAGCACAACAACTCGAAGGACAGCAGAGAGGGCCTCACGGGACCTACGGATGGTCTAATACAACGCCCGCTGCTCATTCAGGAAGCCAGGATCATCGGATACCTATGAGCACCTTCGAGAAACTGAGACGGCATGAAACGGTAAGGCCACGCTCGGGAGCTCTCGTTTATTTCAAACCTGTATTAACATACAAGTGTAATTTACTCGTCATCGGAAACAACGCGTAAAATACAGGCATAATGAAACCAAGGGCCTGAGGTCTGTAAGTAAAACCGGCGGGTTACGCGTGTAATTTGAGAGACCAGTGTACATTTTATGAGCACTGCTATATGGACGACATTACCAGACGATACATGCACGACGTGTGTATCATGCCATCCATGGGCAAGGTTGAAACAGCAGTTAACGGCTGGAATAGCAATCGTCCGAGTGTCGTTCAACGTTCTTACCGGGTGTGAAGTACTTCCGATGTTTTACTAGTCAAAATCGACCAACCAAGCGCCTTCGCCCGAGACCATCTGCTTTTATTTACAAGCATTAGTTTTACAAGCGGTTTTGGTTGGAAAACGACAATCCAATCACGGCCTAATATCATGAGTTGGTCGGAAGATCATATGATTTCACGTCTAACCTACCCGACTTGTCGTATAGGCTATGAATGAAACATCACACGATGAACTTCTTAATCACGGAAACAACAGAAGAGGATGATCTTCTTAACAAGCAAATCACTGGCATTAGATCGACATGCAAAACAATACGAAGCATTATTCTCAGGAGGCACGGTGAACAGCTCGTGATGCCGCATGCCACAACATTCCAAGCTCAACTTTGCAATCAAACACAAGGCCAGGCATTACATACACAATATTCAGAACAAACTCTTAACACAGGAATATCTCAGCTGAGTAACTATTACTTCTAAACTTAACACAGGAATAGGAAAAAACACTCGACGCTGCACATAGCAAGGGCGTCCCACTCAAAAATATCAAATGCATGTCTTCGGGCTAACATCAATGAGCAAATTTTGACAAGGTTTTCCAATTCAAATATATTAAACGAACATCTTCTTGCTAACATCAATGATTAAACTTTGACAAGCTTTTCCCATTCATAATATGTAATACCTATGATCTTGGAGTCGTGTCGTAGCTTCTTGTACTTGCTTGGACACTTTTTTCCCAAGGCACTCCACGTGTTGTTAAATTGCCAATGCTCTCTGCAGACTAGTCATGTCACCAGTGTATAATAATACTCTGTAAAGCTTCTCGGTCATTCCTTCTGTAATGTAGTGCAAACAGTGACTGCTTGTTTCTGCAAAGTGGAATGACCAACTGGACCCAGTAATGCAGCAGTTTGCCTTGGACACATTGGCTCCTTTTGTGTAGTTCAACTAAAACCAAAGTCGGAATAAAACCGAGCTTTAATTTTGATATCCCTGTAAGCAACAATAGATATAATGGAAACAATTACTGAGAAATAACGGTTGATGACTTGTACTCCCAGAAGAAAAGCATCTACTGATCTACTTTATCTTAATGGGAAACAAAGCAGGAGAGTAGCAATTCTCCATCAGTGTGATTCATTCATTTTGACTGACACATTATCTTAACAATGCCTTGTTTCAACATGTATAAAGAACGACAAAGCAGAAAAGTACCATTCCTAAAACAATGCAACTGATTCATTTTAACAGAGACATTATCTTAACAATACCTTGGTTAAACATGTAGAAAGAACTACAAAGTAGGATAGTACCATTCCTAACAAGTGTTGCAGTTTTGCACTAAGATTCAGTAGTTAATTAATTCTAAAAGTGGCATTGCTTAATTTTACCAGCGTCATTAGATTAACGAAAAGCATAAACAGTTCCAGGGGAGAGTGGGCACAACAACAGTATGTGCTTCCATCTACTTATAAAGGGGGTGATGCAGAGTTTGTTGTAACAAAGGAACAAGCATCATGTCTGGGTTGGTCCCATTTTTGTTCACTACTTAATGGGAAAAGACAGCAATACAATAGCTTCAATTCAACATTTATTTAAAACTGTACCAATACAAGTAGCACAACATCTCAAAGCACACTGCACAATCATGTGGATGAAGACCTGTACTCACCTTTCATGAGACCACCATGATAAAATACGATTCTGCCAAGACGAATATGAAATCCTATCTTGTTTTGTGCAGTTGCACTGAAATCAAGCAAAGTGTTTCGCATAGTGAAGAAAAATGTCGCAATAGCAACAAGTTGAATAGATATCCCTGTTTAAACAGAGGCAAAAATGGCTAATAAAGGAGGATGAAACATGCGGCCACAAAAATGGTAATCCCGCCAATCCCTAACAAGTGTTGCAGTTTTGAAATAAGATTTAGTAGTTAATTCTGAGAGTGGCATCAATTACTGGCCTATAAAGGGGGTGAAGCTGAATTTGTTGTAACAAAGCAACAAGCATCATGTATGGGTTGGCCCATTTTTCTTCACTACTTAATAGGAAAAGACAACAATACAATATCTTCAATTCAACATTTGTTTAAAACAGTATCAAAACAAGTAGCACAACATCTCAAAGCACACTACACATCATGTGGATGACACCAAGATTTGAAACAACTCGCCATGAAGACTGGAAACAAATCTCGATCTCCTTTTGTGCAGTTCCACCAAAATTAAGCAAAGTCACCGGTGTGACATTCGAGTTGAACTGCACAAAACACTCTTAAAACATAAGTGTTTCGAGTAGCGAAGCAAAATGTCGCAATAGCAACAAGTTGAATCGATACCCCTGTTTTAACAGAGGCAAAGAAGGAAACAATTACTTGCCGACAAAGGAGGATGAAACAAACGGTGACAGAAAGAAGCATCTAACTTATCTTGGATGGAAAACAAAGTAGGATAGTAGCATTTCTATAATAGTTGCATTAATTCATATTAACAGAGAAATTCTCTTCAAACAACATTCGTTAAAAAATGTAATTTACTTTTAACAGTGGCATTGCTTCAATTTTACGACGACATTCTTAGATTAACAATAGCAAAATAGCTGTATGGGACATGCCAGCACCATGCGCGTCCACACGTATAAATGGGTGATGCAGAGTATGGAGCCAAGCAACATATATGCGTTGGTCCCATATTTGTTCTCTTTGAACCTTTTTCCTATGTGAGGGCAGCAAATCTAGTCCTGCACAAACTAGCCGACCCCCAGTTTCTTTCCCTTTTCAACAAAGAGATCGGTTCCTTATAGATGTGTGTACTGGGTTACCCCCTTTTTCCCTTTTTGACCAACAAAGCGGCTGGATAGCCAGTCTATACTACTTTCTTCCCCTCCTTTCCTCATTGAACCACATCCTAGATTCTTGCTCCATCCCACCGCACCCTTCTTTCCTCTTTGAACCAAGAGCTAGATTCGACTACAGATCAAAAAAGATCCACATGCAGCTAGAGCAACGACGGTTTCAAAGAAACTTATACCTTAGGGTCGTCGGGATGTGGCAAGGCGTGCAGCGGGAGGACGGATCTGCCCACAGTACGTACGGCAGCGAGGAAGAAGGGGTCGGTGGCCCTCCTGCACAGGTGCTCGGTGAAAGAGAACAGCGCAACCGAAAGTGGATTGCCTTCCTCGCCGAAGGCGATAGAGTGAACGCTGCACCTCCTCCCCTTCCCGGTGCGACGGGATACGAACGCCTCCTTCACCAGCTGTGAGGGGGGAGAGAGAGACAAGAGGCTAACACAATCTTGTTTAGATCTGGTGAAGAGAGGGTGAGAGACTGTGAATATAGCAAACCCTAGCAAATGAACACTGAGCCTCCAGCGTGTATACATATATGTAGTGCGGCGAGTGTGGAGAGTGCAAACCCTACCGAACAAGCGCTGAGGCTCCAGCTTATATATATACTACTATAGTACGGACTGAGCTCCGGTGCCTTCACTGCACCTGCTTTTAGCTGTATGACAGGTGAGCCAGCCACATTTTTGGCCCACCTGTCATAAACCCAAAGGCAGGTGCACTACGGCAATGAAGCTGCATCCATATAGTACTCTCGTGTATACGACTAATATATAGTGGAGTGGTTTTCTTATTCTCTCCATAACAATCGTTTTAAATTGTGTAAGTACGAAACGAAACTCTTTATTTAATGTACAGTGAAGAAAACTACTACTACTTCCGATGAACTAACGATCCACGCCCACGCGTCCTGGTCACACTTCCTGTCCTTCACGTGTGGTACACTACCCTCCCTTAAGTGAACAACCACACATGCGCCAAATTATCGGAAACGTATGAGAGTGTGTACAAATAAAGAATTTTAATTTCAATTATCGGAAAGGTTTGTGAGTATTACAAAGTTTGACTTCAGTCAAATCTAATATGCGGAGTAAATAAAAATGAAGGGCTACTACGTCCATCCGGGTTTTTAGTCCACACCATTTTTTAAATCAAAGTTAATAGCTGGACAAATAAAATTACAGGGGAGCTGGAGACAAAGTTGTGAGAAGGCTTGGAAATCAATACAAAACTTATGCTCTTAGTACCAACGTCGATCCTTCTTCGAGGAAACATTTGGTTCATAGCCAATTGTGTGATAAAATTGCACCAACGTGAAAGACGACTGCGTCTCCAACGCAACCAAGGTGAACTGACGAAGGATATCATCTTTGTGCGTAACAAGGAATGAGCACTGATGGAAGACAGCTTATTTTTCATTGAAAATCGATCAGCTTCACCAGCGGACGCAACCATGAGGCGCAGCCATGAGCATCGATAGGTCATCATGGTGATGCATCATCCATTTGGCATCAAGTTTGGGTGAGGCACCTATCAAGTTCGACAAATCCTCACTGTGGTCTGTTTCTTCTCAGTAATCAAGCTCGAGGAAGGAAGAACCACATAGTAAAGGACACTGATGCAGAACAACAATGGCCATCCAATTTTGTGCAATTCCACTAAAATTGAGGAAGACATGCCCGGGTATGGAGACACGCATCGTTGTTTCCAAAAATATAAAAAGGGTTAGCAACGACATCTCAATTGTCAATAAGAATTAATGAAAAGTACACCAACAAACGGAAGCATCATAATTATCTTGATGGTAACTAAACCAGGATACCCGAGAAAAAAAGCATTTCTTCATTTAACTAGTGATAGTACTACCACCATATGGACAATGACCGCACAACCACCATGTACTTTTTGTCGAAACAACATGCATACCTCCATCGAGGCATAAATTAGGACAACTTTTCGAGTGGCATTTCCTCTATAATAGTACTAGTAGGTGATGTTGGACCAGCCGACGAACCCTAGCTACTATGTATGGGGAGCTGGGGAGTAGTCACTGTCGGTGTCAAAACCGGCGGATCTCGGGTAGGGGGTCCCGAACTGTGCGTCTAGGCGGATGGTAACAGGAGACGTGGGACACGATGTTTTTACCCAGGTTCGGGCCCTCTCGATGGAGGTAAAACCCTACGTCCTGCTTGATTAATATTGATGATATGGGTAGTACAAGAGTAGATCTACCACGAGATCAAGGAGGCTAAACCCTAGAAGCTAGCCTATGGTATGATTGTTGTAATGTATGTTGTCCTACGGACTAAAGCCCTCCGGTTTATATAGACACCGGAGAGGGCTAGGGTTACACAGAGTCGGTTACAATGGTAGGAGATCTACATATCCGTATTGCCAAGCTTGCCTTCCACGCCAAGGAAAGTACCATCCGGACACGAGCCGGAGTCTTCAATCTTGTATCTTCGTAGTCTTGGAGTCCGGCGGACAATGATAGTCCGGCTGTCCGGACACCCCCTAGTCCAGGACTCCCTCAGTAGCCCCTGAACCAGTCTTCAATGACGATAAGTCCGGCGTGCATAATGTTCGACATTGCAAGGCGGGTTCCTCCCTTGAATAATCCAGAGAAGATCATGAACACCAGGATAGTGTCCGGCTCTGCAAAATAAATTCCACATTCCACCGTAGAGAGAATAAAATGTACACTTAGTTCAATCTGCTGACATATTACGCGGTGTGACATCACACCACCACCAGGCCTTTCTTTGAATTACTATACCACCTCAGCATGTTTAGCGAAGCGGTTTCCTTGGCACGTCTTGTCGAAGCAGAGATCGTGTTCCCCTTATTCCGGGATTCTCATCTATACGTGCGTGGGTAACCCAATCGCTCCATTGATGGTGGCGCTTGGGAGATAAGCGAGTTTTACCAGGCTGGTGGGGGACGCGTAGTTTTGTCCGCCTATATATAAGGGATAAGGATTCACCTTCTCACCTACGCCTTCTTCCTCCTTTGCTTATCCATCCCCGCGAACTCAATCTCCAACGCCCGAGCTCGCGCATCTCGCCTCGACCTTCTCCGAATATGTCCGGAGCGGGAGGTAAATGGTTAGCCTCCACCGTCAAGGAGGAGGACATCACCAAGCTGCGCAGCGCCGAATACCTTTCCGGCGTTATCGCGCATCGGCTGCCCGACGAGGGGCAGCTCATCCCTACCCCCGGGCCTCATGAGAGGGTCGTCTTCCTCCCCCACTTCCTCCGCGGACTGGGCTTTCCGCTCCATCCATTTGTCCAGGGGCTCATGTTTTACTACGGCCTGGATTTCCATGATCTGGCGCCGAACTTTATCCTCAACATTTCGGTGTTTATCGTCGTGTGTGAGGCTTTCCTCTGCATCCGGCCCCACTTCGGCCTGTGGCTCAAGACCTTCAACGTCAAGCCGAAGGTTGTGAAGGGTACGCAAGCGGAATGCGGAGGCGCCATGTTGGGCAAATTGCCCAACGTCCCTTGGCTAGAAGGGACCTTCATGGACTCCGTCAAGGGGTGGCAATCGGGGTGGTTCTACATCACCGAGTCGCGCAAATCCACATGGGCGGTGGCCCCCGAGTTTAGATCTGGCATCCCCATGCAGCTCACCTCCTAGAAAGAGAAGGGATTGCATTGGGGGAATCCGGTGGACGGGACTCCGAGCATGTATCAAGAAGATGGTGAGCAATAGGCTCAGGCTCGTCGACGTGGTCCAAGTCATGCTCATCCGGCGGATCCTCCCATGCCAAGAACGGGCATTTAATTTGTGGGAGTTCAATCCGGAACAGCACCAGGCGCTAAGCGGGCTCTTCGATACAACATACGAAGGCGCCTGGAGGGTGCTATTCAAGGGCGCCGAAGCCCCCGCGTCCGTGACCGAAGACCGCGGATTCAGCTCGCAGCATCCAACTGACGAGGTAAGTGATTCAACCCCATTACGGGACACTTATGATAATTAGATTGACTCTAGTGAGGTTTCATTCTGCCTCTTCCTTTGACAGGAATGGATGGAGAAGGCCAAGCTGCTCATCAGCCCGGCTCCCATGCCAGAAGACTGAGCGGACGCCCGCTTAACAGGGCTGCTGGTTCCGGCACCGTACGTCGTGCCGGAGAAGAAGGCCAAGAAGGTGGCCGCGGGGACTCGAAAGAGTTCCCGCAATCAGGCGTCTGACGACGACGAGGACTCCTCCCCTGAAGACGAGGAGGAGTACTCTCTCCCGGAGGAGGGAGAGAAGAAAAGGAAGGCTTCCCCCATCAGGGAGGCCGAAGGGGCCAAGAGGGGGAGAACTATCCCCCCGGACAGTTTCGCCAACATCAGCGCTGGTGAGGATGAGTGGCCTCCAAGGGCCAAGCGTCCGGCAAGATCGTAAGTATCCGGATCCTTGATGTGTAATTTCTTTTATGTCGCGTAGTATCCTTCTAACGCCGCATTCTGCCCGTAGTCCGGCCAATGATGATCTCCCCGGCTCATCGAGCGGGTCATTGGCCTCGTCGGATGTAAATTCCATCCCGACTGCCTCCACCCCACGCGCCGACGAGGACGTCGAGGTGGGATCCCAGAGAGGGACCCATCAGGAGGAGGCTCCGGAGGCGCCCTCAGGCAGCCTCCCGGACTTCGTGCCGGACTCTACACCGGAACCCGCAGTGGTTCCAGAGTCCGGCAAGCGGCCCCTTCGAAAGAAGGGCAGGACCGTGACGCCGGCGGCCCCCGTCCAACCGGAGGCGCCAGATAACCTGCTGGAGGCGCTTAAAGGCGCTTCCATCGAGGAAGAACACCGCACTATCATGAGTGCGGTGATTGAGAAGGTTCAGCTTGCTAAGAGCGGGCTGACCGAAGCCTGAAGCAGCCTTTTAACAGGCTTTGAGGTAAGAAAGTTAAAATTATGTAATGTAATACGGCATAGACAGTAGCCCCTGATGCTTAGTTCGGTGTTCGGAAAGAAAAGCCGGACTAAGGATCTATAACAAGATATACGCAGGGTTGCCTAAAATATGTCAATATGGGTTTGCAGGCTGCACTGCTGACCTCTGCCGCACTAACGGCGGAGGTTGACGTGCTGAAAAAGGAACTCGAGCGGTCCGAGCAAGAGCTCGGCCATGCAAAGATGCAGCTCGAGGAAAAAGAAGGTGAGTAACACCTCTTTGAATAAGTACCTTACAGAAAAGGATTTTGGTTGCAAATAAAATTAACAAGGATAATATGTGTTTTGCAGGGGCCACTAACGAGGTGGCAACCCTGAAGGATGTTGTGTCCGCGGCCGAACGCAGCGCGGCCGCGGAACGGGATGAGTGAGAAAAGCAAGAGGCACGGGTGGCAGAAGTTCGGCAAGAGCTCCAGGTTCTCATGGAAAAACATGAGAGTTTGGAGCGTGACTCCAAGACTCGAGAGTCCGAGCTTGCCTCGGCTCTCGAAAGTGCCAAGTCCGCCAAGGCCGAGGCCCATAAGGCCCTTCAGGAGGTTGAGGACATAAAGAAGATAGCGGCGGGTAAGGCGTTTTTCATGCAAAGCAGGCATGTTAATGTGAACTACCTGACACTTACCCGAATTCGGAGCTCTCCAGGGGCGTTTGCAGATCTTCCGCGTAGTGCGTCTGATGCCGCCGCATTCTATCGTGGCGAGGAGGGGAGCTCGACGGAGAAGGTCTTCTGGTCTCAGTATACTGAGGCCGGCCATCCGGTGCCCCCAAGCGACCAGCTGAAGCAGCTGGTCGAACTCCACAAGGTAGCTGACGAGGCTATGAAGGGCCTCATAGTCCGGCTGTGGCCTGGACAGGCCATGCCTGGTAGCTACTTTGGCCTCGTGCGGCGGCTGGTGGATGCATGCCCCAGGCTGGATGTAGTCAAGCGCTCCGCCTGTATCGAAGGTGCTCGTCGGGCCCTTGCCCGCATAAAGGTGCAATGGGGCAAGTTGGATGCGGAGAAGCTTCTCACGGACCCACCGCCACCGGGCAAGGAGTATCGCACGCCGGAGAAGTATTATAAAATTGTCCTGAAGGGAGCCTGCGATATTGCAGATGAATGCTCCCGAAATGTAATATCTGAGTGAACTCGCTGTTTATTTATCCTGTGCGCTGAAAACTTCGTAGATATGCGCCATGAGCAACGCTTGTTTAATTTAAAATATTACCTTCTGTGCGGCCGTTTATAAAATCTGAGAGATGGCAAGTCGTTGGCTTCAGCCCCCAAGCCACAAGTGCTGGGGTGTTCGGGATAAACTTGAGCACTCTTGTTCCCATTTTTGGGTCCATCTAGGGAGGCGCTCAACACGACGAACAAGGCAACCGGACTTATAATGCTTGAACACTCTCACTTAGCCATAGAATTCTATAATTTTAAATTTCGGCGAAGCCCCTGGTATTCGGAAGACCGAATCCGGGGCGCTATCCACGCCTTCATCGGACATTATCCGGAACTTCGCTCGAAGCGGCGTGAGTCTTTAAGGACCCGAAAAAACCTCTCGAACAGCGACCAGTCTCTTGCCTTATCATGCCAGTCAGTTTTAGCTTTCTCCACTGAGGCGTTAACCCGGCTCAACCGGGGCGCAATCGCAGTGGTTCTCCCAGTGCCACCTTAGCCGACAGAACGGAACGTAAGGCACCAAAACGTGGGAGCCGGGCAAACCCAACTATTGACCCAAGACATGATTCGGAGCCGATTCATATAATGCTATAAGTTCGGGGTGCCGCACTTGTGAAAGTGTTTGGACTTTATCACACCATAGAGTGGGGAACATAAGCCCCTGGTGTATTATGCCGTACGAAAATATACGGGTGCCAGATGTCATATAATGAGCATATATATATGTATAATGTAATGCAATTGCGATCATAAAGGTGCTGCATTATTAATGAAAGAAAAGTCTGCTAGTAGAGCGGACTGATGCAAATAGTGCGGTAAGCAAGGGATTTGGACCAAATAAACATGTCCCCCTCCAGGGATGAGCTGCGGATTTGGTGTATATAATCGAATTTAATGCTCGTAATTGAGACCACCTGAGTGTTCGACGCGGCCTTCTTTAGTCCCTGACTGTTGCATCGTGAGTTCGGCAGGTTCACCGCCGGACAGGGCTTCTGGTTAACAGAGTCCTGTGTACAAAAAAGAAGAAAAATAATAAAAAAAGAGGGGCACATTTGTGAGCCCCTGGTGTGGTCGAACCGCACTCTGGGTCCGTTGTGATCGTGCCCCCTCCCCTGTGCCCATGGTATCTCCAAAGCGTAATGATGTACGCGGAGTGTTATTCTTGCGATCATACGCGGGCGAGGGTTGGGGCCGCATTGCTACGCGTGCTCTGATCACGCCAGGTGGTCTTGGTTGGGATTGCTCCGGGTGCGCTTTGCTGTATCCGGCCGTTTAACGGCCGGACTCGAGAATTGCCTTAGAAGGCTGCTCTGTACTTCTGCCGCGAGAACCGCTGTATGTTCCTCCGTTCGGAGGGAGCGTTCCATATTCCCGTTGACCGTGATGACTCCACGAGGGCCTGGCATCTTGAGCTTTAGGTATGCATAGTGCGGCACCGCGTTGAATTTGGCAAACGCGGTTCGCCCGAGCAGATCGTGATAGCCGCTGCGAAACGGGACTATGTCGAAGATTAACTCTTCGCTCCGGAAATTATCCGGGGATCCGAAGACCACTTCCAGTGTGACTGAGCCTGTGCAGTTGGCTTCCACTCCTGGTATGACACCTTTGAAGGTTGTCTTTGTAGGTTTAATCCTTGATGGGTCTATGCCCATTTTGCGCACTGTATCCTGATAAAGCAGGTTCAGTCCACTGCCGCCGTCCATCAGGACTCTCGTGAGGTGGAACCCATCAACGATTGGGTCTAAGACCAATGCGGCGAATCCGCCATGGCGTATGCTGGTCGGATGGTCTCTTCGATCGAAAGTGATCGGACAAGAGGACCATGGGTTGAACTTTGGGGCGACTGGCTCCATCGCATAGACGTCCCTTAGTGCGCGTTTCCTCTCCCTCTTGGGTATGTGGGTCGCGTATATCATATTCACCGTCCGTACTTGTGGGGGAAAACCCTTCTGTCCTCTGTTGTTCGGCGGCCGGGTCTCTTCCTCGTTGTCGCTATTTAGCCCCTTGTCATTGTTTTCGGCAATTAACTTGCCGGCCTGCTTGAACACCCAGCAATCTCTATTGGTGTGGTTAGCTGGCTTTTCAGAGGTGCCATGTATCTGGCATGAGCGGTTGAGTATTCGATCCAGATTGGACGGACCCAGAGTGGTTCTTTTAAATGGCTTCTTCCGTTGACCGGGTTTAGAGCCTCGGAATCCGGCATTGACCGCCGTATCCTCCTTATCGTCGCCGTTAATTCGGCGCTTGTTTTTGTTTCGACGTGACCTGCCGTTGTTGTCCTTAGTATCCGGACTGCCAGAATTTTTACGGAGATTGTTGCTGCAGGCTAGCCAACTGTCCTCTCCCGCACAAAAGCGGGTCACTAATGATGTGAGGGCTGCCATGGATTTCGGCTTTTCCTGCCCCAGGTGCCGGGCTAGCCATTCGTCCCGGATGTTATGTTTGAAGGCTGCAAGGGCCTTTGCGTCCGGACAATCGACGATTAGATTTTTCTTCGTCAAGAACCGTGTCCAGAATTGTCTGGCCGATTCGTCTGGCTGCTGAATGATGTGGCTTAGGTCATCGGCGTCTGGTGGTCGCACATATGTGCCTTGGAAGTTATCAAGGAATGCGGCCTCCAGGTCTTCCCAACACCCAATCGACTCTGCGGGCAGGCTGTTAAGCCAATGCCGAGCTGGTCCTTTAAGCTTGAGTGGGAGGTACTTTATGGCGTGGAGATCGTCGCCGCGGGCCATATGGATGTGGAGAAGATAGTCTTCGATCCACACCGTGGGGTCTGTTGTGCCATCGTAAGATTCAATGTTTACGGGTTTAAACCCTTCTAGGATCTGATGATCCATTACTTCGTCAGTGAAGCATAACGGGTGTGCGGCGCCCCTGTATTGAGCGATATCGCGACGCAGCTCGAGAGAGCGCTGTCTGCTGTGTTCGGCCCGGCCGGGGTTATTGTATCCGGCACGACGTTATTCGTCGTGGGTCGTAGGGCGCCCACGTGATCCGTAGATGGATCTGGATTGCCTTGCTTTGTCCTCCAATATGTCTCGCAAGTCCAGCGCGTTCCTTCTTGGCTTCGTAGTTTTGGAGCGATGCCGGGGTATGGTCTTGGCTGTGGGCCTGGATGCCTCTCTGTCACGACCACGGGGTGGTCGGTCAGCCATATCATGCGCTGGTGATGGAGGTACGTATGCTTCCTCCTCTAATCGAGGGAGCAGCTTGCGTTTTGGGTAACTTTTGGAGGGACGTTCGAGTTTATACTCTTCGGCCGCAAGGACCTCGGTCCATCGATCGGCCAGCAGGTCCTGATCAGCTTGAGGCTGCTGCTGCTTTTTCTTTAGGCTATTTGCTGTGGCGATAAGCCTGCGCTTGAAGCGCTCTTGTTCGACGGGATCCTCGGGTACGACGAATTCGTCATCGTTGAGGCTTGCTTCGTCTTCGGAGGGAGGCATATGATTATGATCCTCAACCTCTTCGTCTGCCGCCCCCTCATGAGGGCTTGCTTCTGCATCCTCCTGCGCTGAGTCTTGCTGGAGGGGATTGTCTTTGGCACTCTCTGGAGTATTATTATCTCCTGTGCCGGAATCTCCATTCTTGCTGTGGCGAGATTTAGAGCGGCGCCGCTGACGCTGGCGCTTGGGCTGTTTCTTTAAGGGATCTGCCTCCGCTGTTTCTTCGCCGTCCCCATCTTTTGGGGTATCCACCATGTATACGTCATATGACGAGGTGGCCTTCCAGTGCCCTGTGGGCGCTGGTTCCTGTTCGTCTCTGGCATCGTCGTCCATAGCGTCGATGTCTTCGGAGTCGTAGTCTAGCATGTCGGTTAGATCGTCGACAGTGGCTACAAAGTGGGTGGTGGGTGGGCTCTGAATTTCTTCGTCGTCCGTATCCCAACCATCCTGGCCATAATCCGGCCAGGACTCTCCTGATAACGAGAGATGCTTTAGTGAATTCATGATATCGCCAAAAGGCGAGCATTGGAAGATGTCCGCGGCGGTGAATTCCATAGCCGGCGCCCAATCCGGATCGATTGGTAGGGGCGCGGGAGGTTCGGAGTCCGCCAAGGAGTCCGGCGCCTCGGAATCACGAGTTTCGCAGGTGACAAGATTAGTGTTCGGCTCCATCGCTGTGGACGTTGGATCCCCCAGGGCGGCGTCTATCCACCGACCCTCGATCTGGGCGATCGGCTCCGGGCTAATGGCCGAAGCGGATCCGTGTGCGGCCACCAAGGCACTGTTCGGCGGCAGAGCTAGATCATGCCCATCGTCACAGTGCGGCGCGCTTGGCTGTGGCTCGAGTCCGTCGAGGATCAAATCTCCGCGGACATCGGCCATGAAGTTTAAGCTTCCAAATCTGACCTGACGGCCAGGGGCGTAGCTTTCGATCTGCTCCAGATGGCCAAGTGAATTGGCCCGCAGTGCGAAGCCGCCGAATACGAAGATCTGTCCGGGGAGAAAAGTCTCACCATGGACGGCGTTGTTGGTTGAAGATGCCATCAAGCCTATCGGTGACGACATAGAGGAACTCTCAATGAAAGCACCAATGTCGGTGTCAAAACCGGCGGATCTCGGGTAGGGCGTCCCGAACTGTGCGTCTAGGCGGATGGTAACAGGAGACGTGGGACACAATGTTTTTACCTAGGTTCGGGCCCTCTCGATGGAGGTAAAACCCTACGTCCTGCTTGATTAATATTGATGATATGGGTAGTACAAGAGTAGATCTACCACGAGATCAAGGAGGCTAAACCCTAGAAGCTAGCCTATGGTATGATTGTTGTAATGTATGTTGTCCTACGTACTAAAGCCCTCCGGTTTATATAGACACCGGAGAGGGCTAGGGTTACACAGAGTCGGTTACAATGGTAGGAGATCTACATATCCGTATTGCCAAGCTTGCCTTCCACGCCAAGGAAAGTACCATCCGGACACGAGCCGGAGTCTTCAATCTTGTATCTTCGTAGTCTTGGAGTCCGGCGGACAATGATAGTCCGGCTGTCCGGACACCCCCTAGTCCAGGACTCCCTCATTCGCATAGAAGAAAACCCGCACGCAGTGACCTGGGGAGCTGGACCAGTACAAGAAGTTATACCTCAGGTGGGCGAGATGTCGTTTAGGCGGGCGGGCGGGATCTGCCCACACGACGGCAGCGAACAAGGGCGCGGAGGATCTTCGTCCGCTCCAGTGTCGGCTCCGAGAGGACGGTGCGCATCGGCTTCCTCCGTCGCCGACGGTGACAACATCAACTCTGCACCTCCTCACCTCCCGCAGCGGACGGGATTCGGTCGGATCTGTGACCACCGGTGAGGAGAGAGATAGAGTGGACACTGTCATCTTGTTTTGATATGGAGAGGGTGAGAGAGCGAGACGCGAGAAACTCTATCAAACAAGAGGCTATAATGGAGTAAAAAATCTCTCCATATCAGTGGTTTTAAAAAGAATACGCGCGTTCCCGGAAAAAAGAAACGAAAACTGGCGGACAATTTTTTAAGGGTCTGTCTAAGACACATCTAGATGTGCAATAGTTATGTCACATCTAAGTTGATGTCCACTTTGTCTGTGGTCTATTTTTTTTGTCCTAGTTTTTTTTGTTTCTTGTTGCTACATTATATACTTGTGGGAGCTTAGATGTGATGTCCTTAAATAACATCTAGATGTGAATTAGACAAACTGATTTTCTAACGTACCAAGAAAGAAAACTCGATCAAAAACACGCACCCGCTTCCAGGTCGCGAGAGTCGTCGCGCACACACACATAGACATAGACATGCATAGCCGTGTTTACGTAAAATTCCATTTCCATATCCATCTCCAATCATATTTGTCCAACTAGCACATTATTTACGTTGTTAATTATATACGCAGCAATATTAACGTATAACATCTCTTGTTTGCGGACGTCCAGACCGCTGCCATGGCCGGTCCTGACCAACCCGAACACTCTTCATCACCTGCGTGTGCTTCCCGCCCAAAACGGTCAGTGCTGCTTTCATGCCCGGCCAAAGCGAACGCGACCTCTCACTGGCGCCGGCATTGAAGCGGCGCACCGGTCGAGAGAGCGTCGCTCGGGCCGCTTCCGGGTGCACGCGGCTGCTCTGCATTCAAAGGTCGCAATAGCCGGCTACGACATGCATGTAAAAAGTTCTTGGGAGTCCATACTACAGCTAGCTGTCCTCCCCCAACTCATCAATCTCTTCCAATAGTGCTAGTACTCCATGGCGCGATCCATGGACAAGCAGGCGGGAAAGTTATCTTATACTCAGTTTGCGGTGAGTGGCATGCCAAGCGACCGTGTGGGGTCGAGCCGTGGAGGAGGGTGAGACACGAACACAATAGACGTGATTTAAATGTTGGTTTTGCTCGATGGCGCGATCCAACGAAACGAAACTTTGGTTTCTCTCTGTTTCCATTTTTTCTCCAGAAAAACGGAAACTTTCCACTCCATTTTCATTCCTATTCCAAGGCTGCCCCGTTACAACATTCCATTAGATACAAAGGAAAACTAACACGCATGCTGATGCATCTCAATGATTCACAGATCATAGCCAATATTTACTTCACAACTAAAGAAAAAAGTTGTGAGAGCGTGTACGAAAGAAAAACTACTGATGGGGTCACTATGACTTAAAGCCTAAACCCTAAACATGATTTAATTTCCTGGCCAGGTAGAACCCGTCGAAGGAAAGACGGCTGGCACCCTCGGATCATACGATGCTTTTGTGCAGTTCCACTAAAATCGACCTGAGCATCCCTAATGGTAAAGATATTGAAGAAGTTTGATTAGAATAATAGTACTGGCACTAGTTCATGAGACATAAACTCATCACAAGTAGAAGCCGATAGAAGTAAAGAAAGATCGACATGGAGATGGAGCTATGGCAGTGGAGCAAGCCGGCTCCAAAAGGAAGATGGACTACCTGGGACGTCGGGCTATAGCTAGAAGGGCGGTTGGGACGCGGCATCGGCCCATACCACGGTGACCCCCGATTGGGACGCACTGACGTTGGGTTTTCTACCTCGCCGATGTCGACCGCGTCTACGCAAAACATTGTTCCCTTCCCCCAGCTACAGGATCAGGCCCGTCGTTATATGCTTGTGAAGAGAGCAACCTAAGCAAGCAGGCTTGTAGCTTAGGCTCCTGCTAGTGTATATATAGTGGTTTTCTTTTTCTCTCCATATCAACCATTTTATATTGCGTACGTGTCATTCAAGAGTGAAATGATGGTTGCTTCTTCCGACTAACTTACTGTGTGATTTGACTGCTCCTTAGTGGCCCCTACACGTACTCCCCCTACGTGTATGCAATAGTCACACGTACACATGGACACAAAAACGTGTGCGACGCCCTAATGCATGCATGTCCGAGCACACGACGGAACACACACGGTCGCGCTCAAGTACTCAACCTACATGTGCATGCACACACATACTCAGTCAGGGTGAGCTAGTGACCGTATAAACACTGGAATATATATATATATATATATATATATATATATATATTGAGCGCAATGAGCGTATTATGAAGTCCACTGACCATATTTTTACAAATATACAGTGAAAGACAGTGTATTTATCTCGTTTGAAATTAAGCCATATTAACCGGAGAGGAGGCAGTATGGACTAGCATTACTTTGCTATGTCCCGTCAACTTGCCGAACGAGGAGAAGGTTGTAGGATGGGAGAAGCTTGCGCGTGGTGGCTCGCAGAACAAGGAGAAACTTTTGACTAATGCAAGCTCTCCCTCGCTCAGGCGGTGGACGTGCAACAGTTAATTCGGTGTCAGATTGCCAAAAGCATACACTATACTACTAGTGCTATTATTGTTCGACTTCCCGAATAGGCAAACAACCAAGCGAAAAGTTTACTAGTAGTACTAGTACTACTACTATAGTCTATAAAGGTGTGTTCTATACTGGTACTAGGAACCGGATGGAGGAGCGTCTGCACTCTTACTATAATTTTAAAATGTGATAAAGCAATCTTCAACACATTTGGTTCTCTTTGAGGGTTCTCGCATGTGATAATGGAAGTTGATTGCATGGAACACTCACCACAATTCTCGCTTAATTCTGGCTCATATCCTGTGACAAATAGTAGCGCTCGGTAATATTTCCTCTTTTTTTGTTATTCAGCATGTAAACAGGTCAGCAAACCTTGCGGCGCATCTTCGTGCGAACCGTGCTTGCTGCACTTTGAATGTGGCCGAGAGTTGGCTTGATGAAATACCTCGCTTCCTACTTTTTTTGTGGGGTACCTTGCTTCCTAGTGACCAGTGTCTTGGCTGATCATCCTAAGAATACTTATATATGAATAAAGCTCTCTCATTCACCCACAAAAAAGACTAAGTAGTATTAACCGGAAAGGAGGGAGTATGGACTAGCACTACTTTTTGGTGTGTCCCGCCAACTCGCGGAACGAGGAGAAGCTTGCAGGACAAGGTGAAGCTCCCTTACGCCTTTTGACTAATGCAACCTACCCTCGGTGGACATGCATCAGTCCATTCGGTGTCAGATTGTCAGAGGCATACACTGTAGTACCCAACATGCGGAGTACCATCATTGTTCTACTTCACGAAGAGACGAAGAGCCAAGCACTGTAGTACAGTACGAGTAGTACTACAACTAGAACCGCATGGTGGAGCGTATGTACTCTTATTTTTTTATCTCTGATAAAGTACACGTTTATTCCAGAGAAGAGTGGAAAACGGCAGCCCAACATGTAATGAATGATATCGATCAACCAACCATGCTCGAATATATCTTGGCCTCTGTGCGAGCCCGTCTGTGTGTTCTTGCTCCTTGTCTCTCTCAAGGAATTGCGGGTTGGCTCTTTGTCGTCAATTGAGATCGGTTTGCTCACATTCCTGTCCCACATGTCAGTGATATGCCAAGAGGAGGTGCGTTGACCGACTGGCCATATGCGTACTTGGTTTTGCAGCTTCATACTACTCCTCCCTCCGTCACAGTTTACAGGGCACGCTTCATTATGATGCATTTCTCTCAATGCATTTCCACCACTAGAGCGACTTTAGACGCGTTTTGTTTAATGCTCAATTAATTAGGGCGTGGTAAATGCAATCAAGTCCACAATTTTCTCTCCATGTACTGTACTACTACGGAGTGGAGTAAGTGCATGCATGTGTGTACCCGGGGTGGAAGCACTGCATGCATGTTTGTACGCATTATTCCCTCTAGTAATAGACGCCGTGCTATAACTAACAATGCTATTTTTCAGGCCGATCGCTAGTCGCCTTGGTCCCACAGATTTTTTTTCTTTTTTCTGAAGCGCACTGTATAAACAGTGACGGATGGAGTAGTATGAGCGGATTCAAAGAAGAGTGTATTGATGGTTCCTTCTTCCGAGCAACTTACTGTGGGAAAGGTGGGGCTTATGATTTGACTGCTCATGACTCACTATTAATGCGGCGCAACGACTGGGCTGAGTCTCCCATGCCATTGTGCACTACCCCCTCGGTTCTTAAATATACTTCGGAGTATTTGTCTTTATAGAGATTTCAACGAGTGACTACTCAAATATTTGTCTTTTTAGAGATTTCAAATGGACTGGCACATACGGATGTATATATACATATTTTAGAGTGTAGATTCACTCATTTTGCTCCATATGTAGTCACTTGTTAAATCTCTAGAAAGACGAATAGAATATTTAAGAACGGAGGGAGTACACATACAAAGCAAAATGAGTGAATCGACACTCTAAAATATTCCCGTTTGAAATTTGTAAAAAGACAAATATTTAGGAATGAAGGAGTATAATTTTGTGCATGGCACATGGACCCAGATGATGAAGAGGCTTCTGGCAATGCTATCAAGCTTCCATCATTTGTTTACATAATTGACGTACTATACAAATAATTTTCCAGCGACATGAAATTGTACAATGGTGTGATCTTTCAGCTTTTTTTCGCGTGTCTTGCCATTGATGCTATTTCGAAAACAATAAAAAATTAACTTCCTTGCTAATGCATGTCAATTATTAGCAGATCAGAGCTAATAATTACTCCCTCCTTCCGGAAAATACTTGTCATCAAAATGAATAAAAAGAGATGAATCTAGATTACATCACAACTAAAGACAGAGTTGTGAGCAGGTGTTAATTTAAAATTGATCCATGCTTTCATTGGCAGCAAGGTCCCCCCAGCTCTGTCTAAATCAACAAGGCATGTTGGGAAAAAAGTAGTTGTCTGGAGCATGCAACATTCTGATCATTTTGCGCAGTTCCACTAAAATAGAGTGGAGCGTCCCTATTCCAAAGATATTAAGTGTGATTACGATAATAGAGGACTGCTAATGAAACAATAAACACACAAATAGAAGTCGGTCACCTTTGCAGTCTCTCTTAAGACTAATGCTACGTCTCGAGCTTGCGTTGGTTTTCCCCGAAGAGGAGAGGATGATGCAGCACAGTAGCGTAAGTATTTCCCTCAGTTTTTGAGAACCAAGGTATCAATCTAGTAGGAGGTCACGCGCAAGTCCCTCGTACCTGCACAACACGATAGCAACTCGCAACCAACGCTTAGGGGTTGTCAATCCCTTCATGGTCACTTACGAGAGTGAGATCTGATAGAGATAATATTTTTGGTATTTTTGATAGATAGATGCAAAGTAAAAAGTAAAGGCAAATTAAAAAACAAAGCAAGTAAATAAAGTGATATAGATTGATATGATGAGAATAGACCCGGGGGCCATAGGTTTCACTAGTGGCTTCTCTCAAGAGCATAAGTATTCTACGGTGGGTGAACAAATTACTGTTGAGCAATTGACAGAATTGAGCATAGTTATGAGTATATCTAGGCAATGATCATGTATATAGGCATCACGTCTGTGACAAGTAGATCGAAACGATTCTGCATCTACTACTATTACTCCACTCATCGACCGCTATCCAGCATGCATCTAGAGTATTAAGTTAAAAACAGAGTAACTCTTTAAGCAAGATGACATGATGTAGAGGGATAAATTCATGCAATATGATAAAAACCCCATCTTGTTATCCTCGATGGCAACAATACAATACGTGCCTTGCAACTCTTTCTATCACTGAGTAAGGACACCGCAAGATTGAACTCAAAGCCATGCACTTCTCCCATTGCAAGAACTACCAATCTAGTTGGCCAAACCAAACGGATAATTCGAAGAGACTTGCAAAGATAACTCAATCATACATAAAAGAATTCAGAGAAGAATCAAATATTTTCCATAGATAATACTGGATCATAAACCCACAATTCATCGGTCTCAACAAACACACCGCAAAAAGAAGATTACATCGAATAGATCTCCACAAGAGAGGGGGAGAACATTGTATTGAGATCCAAAAAGAGAGAAGAAGCCATCTAGCTACTAGCTATGGACCCGAAGGTTTGAAGTAAACTACTCACACTTCATCGGAGGGGCTATGGTGATGATGTAGAAGCCCTCCATGGTGGATGCCCCCTCCGACGGAGCTCCGGAACAGGCCCCAAGATGGGATCTTGTGGATACAGAAGATTGCGGCGGTGGAATTAGGTTTTTGGCTCCCCTTTGATCATACGGGGATACGTAGGTATATATAGGAGGAAGGAGTACGTCGGTGGAGCTCCGAGGGGCCCACGATGTAGGGGGGCATGCCTAGGGGGGCGCCCTCCACCCTCGTGACCTCCTCAGAAGCTTCTTTGAGTAGGGTCCAAGTCTCCTGGATCACGTTCGGTTGGAAAATCACGATCCCGAAGGTTTCATTCCGTTTGGACTCCATTTGATATTCTGTTTCTTCGGAATACTGAAAAAGGCAAAAAACTGCAATTCTGGGCTGGGCCTCCGGTTAATAGGTTTGTCCCAAAAGTAATATAAAAGTGAAAAATAAAGCCCAATATAGTCCAAAATAGTAGATAAAGTAGCATGGAGCAATCAAAAATTATAGATACATTGGAGACGTATCAAGCATCCCCAAGCTTAATTCCTGCTCGTCCTCGAGTAGGTAAATGATAAAAAAAGAATTTTTGATGCGGAGTGAAACTTTGGCATAATTTCAATGTAAATCTTCTTAATTGTGATATGAATATTCAGATCCGAAAGATTCAAGACAAAAGTTCATATTGACACAAAAATAATAATACTTCAAGCATACTAATCAAAGCAATCATGTCTTCTCAAAATAACATGGCAAAAGAAAGTTCATCCCTACAAAATCATATAGTTAGGCTATGCTTCATTTTCGTCACACGAAGATGTTCCCAACTTCTATAGCCCCGATGACAAGCCAAGCAATTATTTCATACTTAAATAATCTCAAACTTTTTCAACCTTCACGCAATACATGAGCGTGAGCCATGGATATAGCACTTATGGGTGGAATAGAATATGATGATGGGGATTGTGTGGAGAAGACAAAAAAGGAGAAAGTCTCACATCAACTAGGCTAATCAATGAGCTATGGAGATGCCCATCGATTGATGTTAATGCAAGGAGTAGGGATTGCCATGCAATGGATGCACTAGAGCTATGAATGCTCAACAAAAGAAAACTAGTGGGTGTGCATCCAACTTGCTTGCTCATGAAGACCTAGGGCATTTTGAGGAAGCCCATCGTAGGAATATACAAGCCAAGTTCTATAATGAAAAATTCCCACTAGTATGAACAAGACAACTAAAGAGACTCACTATATGAAAAACATGGTGCTACTTTGAAGCACAATATATGAGACTCACTGCATGAAGAACAAGGTGCTACTTTGAAGCACAAGTGTGGAAAAAGAGATAGTAGGATTGCCCTTATATATATATATATATATATATATATATATATATATATATATATATTTGGGCCTTTCTCTTTTCTTTTTTTTGGCCTTTCTCTTTTTTTTTATTTGGGCAATGCTCTAATGATGATCATCACACTTTCATTACAACATATGAATTACAACTCGATACTAGAACAAGATATGACTCTATATGAATGCCTCCGGTGGTGTACCGGGATGGTGCAATGAATCAAGAGTGACATGTATGAAAAATAATGCAAGGTGGCTTTGCCACAAATACGATGTCAACTACAAGATCATGCAATGGCAATCTGACAAAAGTAATGCATGTCACAATGATGATGGTGGAAGTTGCATGGCAATATATCTCGGAATGGCTATGGAAATGCCATGATAGGTAGGTATGGTGGCTGTTTTGAGGAAGATATAAAGAGGTTTATGTGTGATAGAGCGTATCGTATCACGGGGTTTGGATGCACCGGCGAAGTTTGCACCAACTCTCAAGGTGAGAAAGGGCAATGCACGGTGCCAAAGAGGCTAGCAAAGGTGGAAATATGAGAGTGCGTATAATCCATGGACTCAACATTAGTCAAAAGAACTCATATACTTATTGCTAAAATTTAGAAGTCATCAAAAATTCAAATACTACGCGCATGCTCCTAGGGGGATAGATTGTTAGGAAAAGACCATCGCTCGTCCCCGACCGCCACTCATAAGTATGCACAAGCCAGGTACACTTCATGTTTCAAATTTGTTACACAACTTTAACCATGCGTGCATGCTACATGACTTGCAAACTTCAACAGAAGTATTTCTCAAATTCATAATCACCCAACTAGCACGACTTTGATATTATTACCTCCACATCTCAAAACAATTATTAAGCATCGAACTTATCTTAGTATTCAACGCACTGAAAAGAAAGTTTCACATATCTTGAATACAAAATATATTAACATTAAGCAAATTACCATGCTATTAACGACTCTCAAAATAATCTAAGTGAATCATGAGAGATCAAGTTTCTTTAAAACAAACCAACCACCGTGCTCAAAAAGATCTAAGTGAAGCACTATGAGCAAACTATCAAGCTCAAAAGATATAAGTGTAGAACATAGAGTATTCTAACAAATTTCAATTCATGTATGGCTCTCTCAAAAGGTGTGTACAACAAAGATGATTGTGGTAAACTAACAAGAAAAGACACAAATAATACAAGACTCTCCAAACAAAACACATATCATGTTGGTGAATAAAAATATAGCTCCAAGTAAATTACCGATGGAAGTGGACGAAAGAGGGGATGCCTTCCGGGGCATCCCCAAGCTTTGACTTTTTGGTGTCCTTGGATTTTCTTGGGGGTGCCATGGGCATCCCCAAGCTTAGGCTCTTGCCACTCCTTGTTCCATAATCCATCAAAAGAATTCACCCAAAACTTGAAAACTTCACAACACAAAACTCAGCAGAAATCTTGTGAGCTCCGTTAGAGAAAGAAAACAAAAGACTACTTCAAATTACTGTAATGAACTCATTCTTTATTTATATTGGTGTTAAACCTACTGTATTCCAACTTCTCTATGGTTTATAAACTAATTTACTAGCCATAGATTCATCAAAATAAGCAAACAACACACGAAAAACAGAATATGTTAAAAACAGAACAGTCTGTAGTAATCTGTAACTAATGCAAACTTCTGGAACTCTAAAAATTCTACCAAAATAGGAAGTCCTGGAAAATTTGTTTATTGATCAGCAGCAAAAATAATCAACGCAAAAGCACTCTCCAGTAAAAAAATTGCAGCTAATTTCGTGAGCGCTAAAGTTTCTGTTTTTCAGCAGAATCAAATCAACCATCATCGTAGGTTATCCTATAGGTCCTACTTGGCACAAACACTAATTAAAACATAAAACCACATCCAAACAGAAGGTAGATGGAATATTTATTCCTAAACAGAAGTAAAAACAAAAAACACAAAATAAAATTGGGTTGCCTTCCAACAAGCGCTATCGTTTAACGCCCCTAGCTAGGCATAAAAGCAAGGATAGATCTAGGTATTGCCATCTTTGGTAGGCAATCCATAAGTGGCTCTCATGATAGATTCATAAGGTAATTTTATTTTCTTTCTAGGGAAGTGTTCCATACCCTTCTTTAAGGGAAATTGGAATCTAATATTCCCTTCCTTCATATCAATAATTGCACCAATTGTTCTAAGGAAAGGTCTACCAAGAATAATAGGACATGAAGGATTGCAATTTATATCAAGAACTATAAAATCTATGGGCACATAATTCCTATTTGCAACAATAAGAACATCATTAATTCTTCCCATAGGCTTTTTAATAGTGGAATCTGCAAGATGCAAGTTTAGAGAGCAATCATCAAAATCACGGAAATCTAGCAAATCACATAAAGTTTTGAGAATAGTAGAGACACTAGCACCCAAATCACACAAAGCATGAAACTCAAAGTCTTTAATTTTTATTTTAATAGTAGGTTCCCACTCATCATAGAGTTTTCTATGGATAGAGACTTTCATCTCAAGTTTTTCTTCATAAGATTGCATCAAGGCATCAACAATGTGTTCGGTAAAGGCCTTATTTTGACTATAAGCATGAGGAGATTCTAGCACGGATTGCAACAAGGAAATACAACCAATCAAAGAGCAATTTTCATAATTAAATTCCTTGAGATCCAAAATAGTAGGTTTAGCAACATCACGGTTTCTATTTATTTCAATCCCACTTTCATCAATTTCATCATCAAGATCTAGAAACTCCGAATTCTTAGAACGCCTTCTAGGTAAAGGAAGATAATCCTCAAATTCATTAAGATTCATATTGCAAAACAAAGATTTAATGGGGGACACATCAATAACTTTTAGATCTTCATCTTGATTTTCATAGGGATTAGAAGAACACGCTTTAATAAAGGCATCTTTGGAAGCACGCATCCTAGCGGTTCTTTCTTTGCACTCATCAATGGAAATTCTCATGGCTTTGAGAGACTCATTGATATCATGCTTAGGAGGAATAGATCTAAGCTTTAAAGAATCAATTTCAAGAGAAATTCTATCAACATTCCTAGCCAAATCATCAACTTTAAGCAAATTTCTCTTCAAGCAAAACATTAAAATTCTTTTGTGAATTCATAAACTCTTTAACACTACTCTCAAATTCAGAGGGCATCTTATTAAAATTTCCATAAGAGTTGCTGTAGGAATTTCCATAATTATTAGAAGGATTACTAGGATAAGGCCTAGGATTAAAATTCCCTCTATAAGCGTTATTCCAAAACTATTCCTACCAATGAAATTCACATCCATAGATTCATTATTATTCTCAAGCAAAGTAGATAAAGGCATATCATTGGGATCAAGAGGAGTATTTTTAGGAGCAAACATCTTCATAAGTTCATCCATCTTTTCACTCAAAACATTGATTTCTTCTATAGCATGCACTTTTTTACTAGAAGATCTTTTGGTATGCCATTGAGAATAATTAGCCATAATATTATCAAGCAATTTTGTAGCATCTCCTAACGTAATTTCCATAAACGTGCCTACCGCCGCCGAATCTAAAAGATTTCTAGAAGCAAAATTCAATCCGGCATAAAAATTTTGTAGGATCATCCATAAATTCAAACCATGAGTAGGACAATTGCGAAGCATCAATTTCATTCTTTCCCAAGATTGGGCAACATGCTCATGATCAAGTTGTTTAAAATTCATAATATTGTTCCTAAGAGTGATGATCTTAGCGGGAGGAAAATACTTAGAGATAAAAGCATCTTTCCACTTGTTCCAAGAATCAATACTATTTTTAGGCAAAGACGAAAACCAAATTTTAGCACGATCTCTAAGTGAAAACGGAAATAACTTCAATTTGACAATATTGTTATCCGTATCTTTCTTCTTTTGCATATCACACAAATCAACAAAATTGTTTAGATGAGTAGCGGCATCTTCACTAGGAAGGCCGACGAATTGATCTTTCATAAAAAGATTCAGCAAAGCGGTATTGATTTCACAAGAATCATCATTATTAAGAGGAGCAATCGGATTACTAAGGAAATCATTATTATTGGTATTCGAGAAGTCACACAATTTGGTATTATCTTGCGCATGGCAACAAGTAATCCAACACAAGCAAACAGAAAGGCGAGAAAAAGGCAACCGAGAAAGAGAGGAGGAGATTGGGAAAGAGTGGGCGAATAAAACGGCAAGGGTGAAGTGGGGGAGAGGAAAACGAGAGGCAAATGGCAAATAATGTAATGCGAGAGATAGGGATTGTGATGGGTACTTGCTATGTTGACTTTTGCGTAAGCCTCCCCGGCAACGGCGCCAAAAATTCTTCTTGCTCCGTCTCGAGCTTGTGTTGGTTTCCCCGAAGAGGAGAGGATGATGCAGCACAGTAGCGTAAGTATTTCCCTCAGTTTTTGAGAACCAAGGTATCAATCCAGTAGGAGGTCACGCGCAAGTCCCTCGTACCTGCACAACACGATAGCAACTCGCAACCAACGCTTATGGGTTGTCAATCCCTTCACAGTCACTTACGAGAGTGAGATCTAATAGAGATAATATTTTTGGTATTTTTGATAGATAGATGCAAAGTAAAAAGTAAAGGCAAAGTAAAAACAAAGCAAGTAAATAAAGTGATATAGATTGATATGATGAGAATAGACCCAGGGGCCATAGGTTTCACTAGTGGCTTCTCTCAAGAGCATAAGTATTCTACGGTGGATGAACAAATTACTATTGAGCAATTGACAGAATTGAGCATAGCTATGAGTATATCTAGGCAATGATCATGTATATAGGCATCACGTCCGTGACAAGTAGATCGAAACGATTCTGCATTTACTACTATTACTCCACTCATCGACCACTATCCAGCATGCATCTAGAGTATTAAGTTAAAAACAGAGTAACGCTTTAAGCAAGATGACATTATGTAGAGGGATAAATTCATGCAATATGATAAAAAAACCATCTTGTTATCGTCGATGGCAACAATACAATACGTGCCTTGCAACTCTTTCTTTCACTGAGTAAGGACACCGCAAGATTGTACCCAAAGCCATGCACTTCTCTGTGGGGACCCCAACTCATAAGTCGTGATCACCGAGTGCACGTGTACAGTGATCCCAGAGATAAATGCTCACTGAACACACAGAATCTGAATAACAAGAGTCTTACATCCATACATACCGTATTACACAAGTAGGACCATTATGGTCGAGTCTTGAGTATAACCTCGCAGCAGATATCTTCGTCGATAACTTGGACCCACGCCATCTGCCTTAACCCTACAGGCATTCTGACTGGGACACGTCCTAGCTCGCATGTTTGTCGCCAAAGTATTCTTCATCAAATCATGTTCTTTCATGCCTCGCCAATAAAATAACCAGTGGCAAGCCAATGAGTACTTTGAATGTACTCGCAAGCAACCCATGTTTTGGTCCAAGATGTAACAATACATGATATAGGTAAATTTTTGCAGAAAGCTAGTTTTGAGTGCAATGACATGTTCAACAACTTGTAAGACATGCATCAGGAGAATTCAAGTAACCATGAGGACAGGTTACAGATATCAACATAAATAGAGTGGGTACCAACCCAACTCAATCATGTCAAGTCCTTTGACTTGACCCAAGTAGTTTTATCAACTCACACACACGGTTGTAAAACTCTGGACATAGTTTAAGCAGCACCGCCCAACTGTCCTTGACCGTGGACACAGCTATTCGAATAGTTTTACACTCTGCAGAGGTTGCACACTATACCCACAAGATCCGGGGAACTTCCGTGTCATCCACGACCCGCGATACCTCAAGTACCCAGGGTAAGCACCCGATCACTAACTTTCCCTAGACAACACTAACATGGAGTCCACTCTATTGGTAGTAACCCCCGTGCCTAACATTTCGCATCATAAAGTTGTGGAGCCTCGCTCCCATATTCATCACATACCACAAGCACAGGGTACCAACGGTGTGTCCGGTGCCCTGTGAAAACAGTCATGGCCACCCTACCTGGCACGACCCCGTCCCGATAGAGCGCACCAACAACTCTCCCGTCACTAGTAATGCGGGCTCCAAGCTAGTATCGGTCTAGGTAATCAATAATGCCCTTTCCCATATAAGGGTAGAGTGGTTGCGCATGTAAGGTGGGACAGTCAACAAATCTTAAATCTAATCCATTTTCGAAAACAACACACACACACACACACTTGCCTTGGTACACCACTTCGTCATCAAGTGGTTACCCATCTCATCATCTCCCTCGGGCATAAGTGACACCCGACGGGGTTTTCGAAAAAGTCTTTTGAAAATACTTTGTCTCCATCACCATGCATATTCCCGTCCCTTTTTGTGTAGCACTACTTTAGCATCCTATCTACTCCCACCGTCATAACCCTCATAAGAAGGTAGGGTCATGCACAATGCAAGTATCAACGAGGAAGTACAATGGCAAACCATCAAAGTGGATACCACCTCATCATGATTCCGTTGCAACAACAATATGGTGCTATATGACATGCATAAAAAGGGTTTCATAGACATGGTCAAAGGGCTGCTTGCCTGTTTTAACAAAGTCTTCGAGGTCTTCAAATATCTCTGGTCCAACTCCGAGCATTTCATCTACTTCGTCAACTATCGTCGAAAGCAACCATAATAAGCAACACAACAAGGCAGGAAATAGAAGTGCTCTAAAAATATGGATTTGACTTTTCTAGGACACCACTGGTTATATAAAAAATAAGCAGACTGGTTTCATTGGAATTGGGTCAGTGGATATTCCTAAACATTTTGATATGATGGAATCAAGGGGTTTATGGATTTGCAAGAAGTGTACAGAAATATATTTTTGAAAAATGAGCAAAGGCACCCATTTAACAAACCATGATTTTGGAAGCATCTAGGAGTTGGTTTCACTGGATTTGGAGTTCAAATGAATTTCCTATGAATTTGCAAAGTTGACAAATATGAAGAAATGGCTCATTATATTGTGTGGCACAGAAAGTATAAAGAAAAATGTTCATAAACTAAGTTATGAACTTAGAAGCATCTGTAAATTTGAATCATGGCATTTGGATCAAATGTGAGCCCTCTGTGATTTTCTAAAGTTTATGACAGAAATGGAAAAATGGGATTTGGTAATTATTTGCGAAAGAAATACTTCTTGAAAGATGTTCAAATGGCACCATGAGATAGGGCATGAATTTATGAACTACTAGAAATTTGAATCATCAAATTTGGAGCTCTGTTGAATTATTTATGGATTTTTGAACTTGACTGGCAAAAGAAAAAGGAAATAAGGCTTTAACCTTATCCTGCACGCGGTGCGACAGATAGACCGTGGGCCGGCCCAGCGGCTCGGCCACGCGGACGACAGGCTACGTCAAAGGTGCATTTCGCCTGGCTCGTCTCCACTTAAACGGCGGGCCCCAGCCGCTGGGTCGCTGACGCGCGGGGCCCAGCGCTCAGGGCATCGCCTTCAACCTCCCGCAGGGCACGACGAGAAACAGAGGAGGCGAGGCCGAGCGGCGCCGGCGCTCTCCCTTGCGGCACCAGCCACCTCCGGCGACTCCCCGCACACCGATGGATTCAGGAGAACGTGCCGCACCCTCCGAGGTGTGCCACTACTGCTGGGGCGGTCTGGTGCGAGCGGTGCATCACCCGCAGCGGATGGAGGCGACGGCGAGGTTGGGGCATGGCGCTGCAGTGCGCCCTAGGACGAGGGAAAGAGCGTGGGAGCTCCGCCTTTCTCAGGGGAGCCTTCTGGTGGAGAGAGGAGAAGGAGAAGAGCTCGGGCTCGGCTGAATTTAGCTGGATGCCGGCGGCGGCTCTCCGGCCATGGAGGGCTATGGAGGGCCCGGGGAGAGGAGTGAGCCGGTCGGGATGACACGCAGGAGGGAGAGAGAGCGAACGGAGGCCAGAGAGGGCTCGGGGTGGCCTTTTATGGCGGGGCGATGGTGCACCATGGACGGGGCGCACGGGCGGTCGCGGCGATGGCTCTGGTGGCCAAGGGAGCAAGTGAGGAGGGCTCTGCAGCGCTCGTGGGGATGGTGCATGGTGCTGGGGAGGTAGAGGAGGAGCGGAGCGAGCTCGGGGGGGGGGGGGGGGGGTCCCTGGCGTGGGTGCATGCATTGGCCGAGCTGGGCGGCGACTGGCGCGCGCCTCAGGGGGTGAGAGAGAGAGGAAAAGGAGGGGGACAGCACGGTGGCGTGTTGCGGACGTCGAGGCACCTCTACTAGCGCGAGGGAGAGGCTCACGGTGGTCGGGGGACACGACGTCAATGGTCGGGAGCACACTGATGTGCTCCAGAGCACGCAAATGGCCGGCACTCGCGGCTTTTTCTCGCGTCCTCACGCGCCCATTTGTGTCTAGCAGCTGTAAGGGGGAGTAATCAATGCGGAAATGGCATTGGATGCCCTAGGATCCACTGGAGGGGAGAGGGAGTTGAGAGAGAGTGGAAATGCTGCTGCCCAGAGTAGAAAAGGGGAGTTCTTCCCCCCTCCATCATTGCTTTCTTGGGCATAAAAGCATCCAGGTGCTAGAGGGGGACTAGGAGTGGTTGTGGTAAAAAGTAGAGCCCATGGAGATTAGTGGAAGAGGCCAAAAATGGGATTTTGGTAAAGTGGCAGAAGGTGTTTGATGATGGTTTGGGCAAGTAGATGATTTCCATCTGCCATGAGACTCCATAGGGTGAAATGACACATATAATTAGGGCCTTCCACCAATTTGGAGCTTATTTGGGCAAAGTTGCCAATGCAACTTTTGTGAACCCTAGAAATGAACAGAAATGGATTTTCCAAGATTTAGTCATGCAAATCTATTCTCCTTGATGCACCACTTGGTTTAGTGTCATCATTAGAGGTCCTGAACTTTTCCACAAAAGTTTAGATCAAAAGTAGAAACTTGTCAATGTAAAGTTGCTCAAACTTGGTTCTGGACAGGAATGGTTTTGGGGCACTTTGATCAAGTTAACTTGTTCTCCAACTTGTGCCACTTGGTCTAGATGAATAATTAGAACATTTGAGCATGTTCACAAGGTTTGAGAACATTTGGAAATGTTTGGCAATGTAAAGTTGCTCAAACTTCAAAATGGACAGAAATGGTTTTGAGGGGATTTGATGATGTTATATTGTTCCCCAAGTCATGAGACTTGGCAAGATCATCTAATATGTCATATGTGACATGCTAGAATTTTCTTGGAATGTTTGGAGAATATTTCCTTTGTAAATATTTCAAAAGCTTGAAATATCCAGAAAGGTTTTTGAGGGATTTGACCAATATTTTGAACATGACCATGTGTTGAAACTTTTATATATAGACAATATATGCCCACTGAGTATCCCAAGGTTTTTGTCAAATATTTTTGAAACAATAAAATGATTTTTCCCTAATAAAGACCATTTCTAGCCTTAAGAAAAAGCTTTTAAATAAAATAGGAAAATAACTTTTAAAATTATATTTTTGTGGTTTATGGGAGTCCTACATCTAATAGGATTCAAATATATTTTTGGAAAGATTTTTACTGCCCTTAATTAAGTACTTGTAGTGCAAATCTCAATTTAGGGTTTTTTGGAAAACTAGTTTTTGAAAATACTATTTGGCCAAATTATTTTTGTAAGAAATTATTTTTATGTCCTATACACATGGCATGATCATTGGTCAAGGTTTTTGGATCAAGGGGAACGAGTATATGGGTTGGAGAATTTATTTGATTTTTAGAGCACTTGCAAACAGCAGTCAAACATTCAATCAAAGCAAAGAAAAAACACTCAAAAGTTTTTGTCAAACCACATTTTAGCATGATTTATTGACTTAAGTGTTGTGGCATGAAAATCAGGGTGTGACAGACCTACACCCCTTACAAGAATCTCGTCCCCGAGATTCCCAAACTAGGCGTGGAAAGGGATACAGAAACTTGGATCTGGGGTAGTCTTCAAGTCCTCATGTTGCTTCTGCTTCCGTGTAGTGCTCCATTGAGCTTGAAGTACTTGATGGTTTGGCTTCATGTATGATGCTCTTCTTCATCCAGGTTGCTAATGGGTAGCTCGCGGTAGGTTAGATTGGGCTAGGGGCCGATGGCTCGGTGGTCAATGCCCTCATAGAGATTGGGCAAGTTAGGAAGTTGGAAACACTTCCGGGGTTGTGATGCATGGAAAGCGTTGTGCACATCAGGTAACTCAGGTGGCAACTCCAGCTAGTAACTGTCTTCTCTTCGTCTTGTAGTGATCTTACAGGGGGTTGTTAAATCTTGGAGTGATCTCGAAGGGGGCTGATAAATCTTGGTGTGGGTCTCCTTGTCATGGAAATGCTTGGTTCCTTAGAGAAAAGTGTCTTGCAGATACACCTGGTCTTCAACGCGGATGTTTACTTCTTGATGATGGTGGTAGGTGTAGCTCTTCCTCCTTGGCATGGCGGTCTTCGAATGTTCCTTGACTAGTTGAACGGCTCTTCTTCCGTCTTCGGGTAGACAAGCATGTCATCAAATAACGATGACGACCAGCTTGTTCGAGTACTCCGTGAAGAGTTGCCCACGTGGTGCATAGGGTATAGGTTAGGGTATCGGTGGTGGTCACGGTTGAGTATTGGTAGGGTCTTCTCGACCTAGAGTCAAGGCCCAAGGTCATGATCCGACCATGATGTGGCTTGTTAAGGCGTAAGGGTTTCAAGGATTCTAGTGTGCGAGTGAATGTTTATCATCCCATCCTTGAGCACAGTTTCTGAGATGCCAATACTTCTACCTAGTCTTCACCTCATATTACCAAAAGAATCTTCTCGTATAGGTCAACTCCAATCATCACTCATGTTATTCATATCCTCATGGCTCTCGAGAGGCGGTCTAACAAAATCATATATGTCTACAATCCCCAAACCCATATGTATGTCTACCCCTAAAAATCCATGGGTAGAGCATACAAGCTACTAAGCTTCAATTAAACATGACAATCCAAGTGCTCAGCCCATTCTTCCAAGGTCCAAGGTAGTGCATCTCTATCCTAAGGAAACACGTCGTAAGCCACTCCAAGATCTTGTTTCCTTCCTATGAATCAACTCCAGCAGCCCATTAACTTCCATCAATCACTACACAATCCATTAATTTTTACAAATCCAATGTTTATGGTGTTCCACATGATCTTCTAAAGTCCTTATAATCCCCAAATACTTGAAAAGGCTATCTCTACTATAGTTAGTTCACCAATTTCCATTATCATGGTCAAGTAACCTCCAAGGTCAAGTTTATATCAACTCCGACAATTAATCCAATCTCCTAGTTTATCGTCCACCGAGAAACATGGTATCATGATCGAGATCATCAGTCTAAATCCAATTTACTCCGAACCATGTAGACATACTCATCATCTATATTCAACTAGAATCACCTACATAAATCCAATTCTCTTGTCCAACGAGAATTCCTACATGTTCCCCCAAGTCATTTACATAATATCAACTGTCTCCTATCAATATCCCATGGCTAAGTTAAATCCAAATACTTCCAAGAATTTCAGCTTGCGATCATAATTGTCCTATTAAATCCATTTTACTCAAGGGCATTGAAAGTTACACTATTCTATCAACTGATCCCACCAAGTTCATCTGCCAACATGGAAGCCTCATGATCTACCAAAGTGTCCATAACTCCTAAAGGTCACTGATATAAACTCATCAAGTCATTTGTCCTCTGTTCATATATCCTCAATTTGGTCTACCCTATGGCATCGCCAGTTTTGGTGCTATCTTAGGATGATAATGTGCTCGTTCACTATGTCCACTGGTTCCATAATGAACCCAATGATAAGCAAGGTTACGGAGGCTTAACAGGTTCTCTTGCAATTCTGTGGGTTAAGCACATGGTTAAGGATTCGAGCTGGGGTATCTTGTGAAGTCTCAAAGGGTCTAGGAATGGGTTTCTAGTCTTGAGGTGTAAACATACGGGGTTGTACTTGGTCGAGGAGGTTGTAGCAAAAGTCTTCAGTGCTTGTTGGTCGCCGAGGTGGAATCCTTGGTGCATATTGTCTTGCTTGTCTTCAGTTGAGGAGAGAGATGAGAGGGAAAAGTAGCATAGAGGAGGCGGGATGCCTAAAGGGGGTTCTATAGTGCAACTGCAAACAATCAGGTGCAAAAGAGGCCAAATACAAGCATTAAGATAAGGAAGGTGATATAGACGCGTACTTGCCGCCTAGGGCAAAAGTGCGACCTATATCAAAACACAAACAAATAAAAATAAGCAACACACAATCATGGTTCTATTCGAACTATCATACGGACTCGACCGCGCATACGGGGTACACGACTCATCCTACCCTAGGGGTTCTCGGACTCAGTAGTCGTGCCTTGTGCCTCATGCAGTCTTCTGAGTTTTCCTCAGGTGTTGCTACGTCTCTTGTAGTTGTTCGATGAAACAATCTGGGTTGAGCCTGAAGAATATTCAACAACTTCTCTCCTGATGAGGTGGTGGGGTGAATGTGGCTCCTCGTGGCTGGCATTGACTTGATCTTCTCTTGTCTTCTTAATCATGACGATTACTTTTGCCTTTTTAAGGTGTTGGCGGTTCCAGGTGGCACTCCTTTATGCAATGACATTAACAAGGCATAATAGAGGCCCAATCTGTTGGACACATTGTTGACAATATCGTCATCGAGAGCGGGGGATGAAGAGAACCGTTTTCCTGCTCACTATAGTGAGGCGGACCAAATGGCTAGGTTCTCATCCACCGGTGGTTGCCAATACAACAACGGTAGTGACAGGGTTACCCTATTAGCGATGTATATCATGATCTTGCATAACCTATGCCCTGATCGTCGTAGGCTAAGGTTGCATCATCTTGGAGCAGTGTCAAGGGTGTCGCCATCTCCTGGGTCTTCATGTCCTCATTCCTCGAGGATGTATCGTCTGTTGGTGTCGTCTTGTTGTGGTGTCGCCAATCTTGTGTTTAGGAGATGTGGGTGAATGTCTAGCTATGGACCCGAAGGTCTGAAGTAAACTACTCACACTTCATTGGAGGGGATATGGTGATGATGTAGAAGCCCTCCGTGGTGGATGCCCCCTCCGGCGGAGCTCCGGAACAGGCCCCAAGACGGGATCTCGTGGATACAGAAGGTTGCGGCTGTGGAATTAGGTTTTTTGCTCCCCTTTGATCATACGGGGATACGTAGGTATATATAGGAGGAAGGAGTACGTCGGTGGAGCTCCGAGGGGCCCACGAGGTAGGGGGGGCGCCCAGGGGGGCGCCCTCCACCCTCGTGACCTCCTTGGAAGCTTCTTGGAGTAGGGTCCAAGTCTTCTAGATCACGTTCGGTTGGAAAATCACGATCCCGAAGGTTTCGTTCCATTTGGACTCCGTTTGATATTCCGTTTCTTCGAAATACTGAAAAAGGCAAAAAACAGCAATTTTGGGTTGGGCCTGCGGTTAATAGGTTAGTCCCAAAAGTAATATAAAAGTGAAAAATAAAGCCCAATATAGTCCAAAACAGTAGATAAAGTAGCATGGAGCAATAAAAAATTATAGATACGTTGGAGATGTATCAACTAACTAGTTGGAGAAGATTAGGCTCGGAGTTGGATGAGGAGGATAGAGCAAAACCAATCTCCCTTTGTGCAGTCGCACTGAAATGTAGAGACGTTGCCCGTGTGACATTTTAGTACAATTGCACAAAACATTCTTAAGAAAAAAGTGATTTGTGCAGTTCACCAAAAGGTAGCAATAGCAACGAGGTGAAATGGATAGCCCTGTTTGCAAAAGAGAGGTAGAAAGGAAACAATTACTGGCCAATAACAGTTGATGACACATGCGACGACAAAAAAGAAGCATATTCCTTGTCCTAAGGGAAGATAACAACACGGTTGTGTTTGTCTAAAATGGTGTGAGGACGATAATGCAATATGGAAAGTATGCCGGACGAGCTACGTTTTGGGGATGTAACGAGGTGAGCGGCAACGGGCGGAATCTGCGAGCAGGTGTCGTATGCCCTGCCGCGCCGGAGCTTGGTCAGAGAGAATGGCATGTACCGTAGATCGGGACGTGCTGCCTCGGCACCGTCGAACGGAGAAACGATGCACTTCCTCCCTTTCCCCCGGCGGATGGGATGCGGCCTGATCAGTGACCAACGGTGAGAGAGAGGGAGGCCACCGCACTCCCTTTCCCCCGGCAGACGGGATGCGGCCGGATCAGTGACCAACGGTGAGAGAGAGAGAGAGAGGCCACCGCAGGTTTGTGTGAGATACTCTGAAGAGTGACAAACCAGGCAGGCAGGCTCCATTGTATATAGTGAGTGGACTACCTTTTTCTCCATAAAAATCATTATATATTCTGTGTACGTGCCATTGAGCGCTATAACTTTATTTAAAAATAATGCGGCAATGCGTCAAGTCGAACTTTGTTTCGTGCACGCGTGGTACACGACCTCCCTAGGTAAACAACCGCTGCAGGCGTTCAAATTAGCAAGTGGGCTGCCATTTCGTAAAGAAAGGAGCTCCACCGTGTACTCGCGCGGGTGTGGCTGGGCATGAAGCGTGAGTACGTGCACGGTGCACCTATTCTCTTCTTGTATATGTACACCACCTATGTGGGGTTGTGTGAGAGAGATACAAACCTAGAGAGATATAGTGTGCGGGTTCTTGAGAGTTTTTTTTTGGGGGGGGGGGGGGGGTCAATCAAAAAATGTAACATATGCAATGTGTGTGAAATAGAGTCCTGGATATGGCATATATATAGAGGGGGCGATCGACGAGAAGAGAGTGGAGGTATCATCGGCTTGAGGTGTCCATAGAATCGAAGAGAGGGATGAAGTGTGTGCGCGCGCGTGCGAGATTGATAAAGAGTGCCATCGAATTTCTGTGTGTCCACGTCAAAGATATAGAGTGGCTAGCCTACTGGAACGTGAGAGGGGACATGTGCAGTTTGTCTCTGTGGCATGGATCCCTACCTACAGCGCTCGACTATCGGTGTGTGGTGGGGGAAGAGGGAGGCCCAATTAACTATAGAGGTACAATGGCTGGTATATGTGTGGAGGAGGAGAGAGTCCTACCTCATGTATTAAGGAGATCGATCTGCCTCATGTATTAAGGGAGATCGATCGGCATCCATGCATATGTGCAGGAGGGGAATAAGGTTGGGAGAGAGACAGAGCTAGATTGTTGGAGGGGGTGGTAGTGGAGTTGCTTCTAACAAATGGTGGGATAGGCTTGCTAGACAAACGGAGGGCACGCCCGCAATATCAATAAGAGAGGAGATGGCTGCTTGTTGTCTGTGCACGTGCGTGTGAGAGACGGGTCAGGAGGCATGCACGATGATGAGGGGGGACGATGTGGCTGTGGTAAGCAGACGTAACTACATAGGAAGATTAATCGCCCTTTGTTATAGAAAGGAGAGACATAACTTGTGAGGTACGGCAATCGATGGGGGGGGGGTAGTTAAAGTCGATCTAGGTATATGTTGGGAGATCGATCGGTATACATGCATGTGTGTGTTAGAAGCAAATGAGGCACGAGGAGAAGGATAGAGAGAAAGAGGGATGCATCTAGGAGGTGGTACGAGAGGCATACTATATCGAGGGGGAAGGAGTGTGCGAGTACGAGAACGATGAAAAGAGTGGTGGGAGTGAGGCATGGACGGTGACAAGAGAAGAGGGGAAGCTTGTGTTTGTTCTAGGCACACCTAACTATAGAGGCATATCGATCGATGTGTGCCGTAAAGAAGGAGCTGGGGGTCCTACACACACCATGGGTGAACGACCTAAAGTGAAAAGACGAATTTGCGCGATGGGGCTAGAGAATGCTGAGGGAGGGTGAGAGGGATGCGGGCGTGTGCATGCACAAGAGAAAGTTAGTGCTAGCTACAAAGATAAGAGGGTTGTGTGGGTGTAAAAGACGAATAGAGATCATATATACTTCATTATAAAAAGCAAATTTGGATATTTGAAGAATTTATCATAGTGTTTTAAACCGACGCATGTGTGAATATATATAACGGTGATACACATGGTGTGGTTATGAACTTGTTATACTACATTACATATATTTTATCTCTACTCTTATAAAAAAACTGAGTTGTTGATGATGGTGTGCCTGCCATCTTGCATTATAGGTCGTCCGATTTATATCTGGCGGATAGCAAGGAAACTATGATGGTTGAAGTTGGCAACAATCATGATTGTAGATTCTTATTGAAATAGAGAAACTAATTCAAATTTAGTTCGAATTGCAGCGGTAGCATAGACATTTGGAATGCACTAAAATGTTCGTATGAGTAGGTTACATGCAATATACAGGAAGTGAAAAAATTTAATCGGACATAACATGGATTCATACTCCCTCCTTCCATCTATATAGGGTGTAATGAGATTTTTAACACCGCCTTCGACTATTGACAAGATTAATAGTACATGACATGCACAATGTGAAAATTATATCATTGAAAGAACCTTTCACAAACGAATTTAACGGTGTGCTTTGTGTAGGTTGCATTTCTATATCATTGCTCTAATATTTGGTCGAAGTTAGCATTGAAAAACGCATTAGACCCTATATAGATGGAAGGAGGGAGTAGCTTTGAGTAGCATTTGTATAGTAAAACGGGGCAAGACTCTCTCTTTGTGTGGTGTGAATAGTTTTATTTTGTTCGTTTTCTTTTTGGTTGAGGGAAGTGCGAATTGATTTGGTACGTACAAGTACAATATTACTACGTGTTAGCCTTGTCCCTAAAATTCAACCCACGTCTCGTTATATCCCGAAAATTCAGATATCATGCTCCCAAAACTGGAGCCTTCACAACCCGCACCTTGCTATCCCGAAATTACAACGCGCGCGAAAACTCCCTCCAGCTGCCAAATCCCCACACGCGAAATCCCCCTTCTAACCCTGAGCCAAAAGGGTCGCTAGTTCAAATCGGTGGGGGTACTTTTGTAACACACCCTACATTTTGGACAAGCGCGTCCCTAAGTCATGCTTCACCACCTCGCATCGCCCCCTTTTCACCATTCGAAATTCCAGGCCGCCATAACCTCTCCGCTCCAGCCGCGAAACCACAGCCTCCTCCGTCCGCCACGTCACCGCTGCCCAGCTGGAACCTCTTGCCTGATGACGTCGTCCACCGCAACAGCTCGACATCCCTCGTCCACCTCCATGAGGATCCGTCGTCCATCTCGCTGTCCGGCCGGTTCTGTCGCCCCGTCCTCCACCTCCAAGGAGCTACTCCGACGATCGCCTCGTCTATCGCGGTTGCTCCATCCCCACAACGCCGCCTTAACCTCCTCCACCGGAACCGCAGCATCCCCACCGACTCCTCGGACGAAGCCGAGGCCTACTCGGCGCCACCAAAGAGGTTGTACACTCATCACATCGAACCTTCTCCTTAACTTGACCTCCCGGCACCGACGGTGCTCCATCCCGCACCCCCGTGGAGCGGCTACCTTGAAGCCGGCGCCGCGGGTGACATCTCCACGGCGGCTCTCCCCCAGTGCGAGGCCCCTTCGGCGACATCCATACCAGCTGGATCTGCTGCTGCTGCTCCGGCTCTCGCTCGCTCGCTCACGCTGCTACTGTTGCTCCTGCTCTCGCTCAATCGCTCGCTCGCCCAGCTGCTGTTGCTTCTCTCCCCCTCGCTCGTGCTGCTGCTCTACTCCGATTAAGCCACACTTCAGTCGAATGAATCGACTTTTGGGTCACTCGATTTTCAGGGGTTGGGGGGGCTCGCCGGAGTTAAGGAAGAACCACCCGCAGTGGGGACAGGGGCTCGCCAGAGGTACCCAACTATCAATCTTAGGGTTCAGGGTGGGGGGCAGGGGGATAGAGGGCTGGCAGGGGCAGCGGTTTCGAGTTGTTTCGTGGCGGCGAGGCGGCGCTGGGGCCGGTGGTTCGGCTGGTGGTAGCTGGCGGCTCAAGGGCATGCAGGTTGAAGATGAACGGCATGCCCTCCCTAAACTACATGTCAAGTGCCTCTCTGCTACCATTGTGTTCAGTTTCAATAGTAGCATTCAGATTCCACAGTAAATTTCAGTTTCGATTGTTAAGTTCAGAGTCAACAGTTTTTTCCTCATCTGTTGTAGTCTGGTGGTTTTCGGTGATGTTATTTTTACATCCATTTTACATCATCTATTGGAGATGCTATTAGAATCCCACTTGAGATTGACGATGTCTGTCTTGTGCTGCTTTAGCCTTGACGTCTTACGGCTCACCGGAGCTGCTCCAACGACAGAACGATCCATCACAACAGAGCAGTGCCCTGGACGCCGTCTACAGATTCCTCAGATCTTCCTCCACACCTCCGACAGCCACCTCTGCCTCAACTGCTTCAGCGACCAACCCAATGATGATGAGGTCGACACGGCTATGGCAAAGAGGTTGTACACTTGTTGCATCAATTATTACTATACATTCACGTCGATCCATTAGGGCTATTTTGGTTCAATGAAAAACGTCGATCCACTGGTTGTTACCATCACTCTAAATTTCTGCATGCTCTCCTTACATAATCTCACCATATATTTTTCGTATGCATGTCAGATATTGTACACAGTCATGTTGAACATGTAGAGAAAAAGAGAAGAGTTTTGCGCGGCAATACAATGTCATGCAGACATCGCTCCATGGTGGGTTCAATGGCAAACCCTACCCACCTCTCTCCAGATTGTAATCCAGAGGAAGATATCTGTTCTGAGGCGGACTCAGACGCCGCTGACTCCTATTTACCCCCCAAGGTGCTTGCTCTACCTTGGCATGATGATGTTAGTCATATCATGCATATGTTGCCTTGCAGTGCCTACTTTTGACATCATATATGTCATCTGCTTAGTTTAGACATGTTCTGTAATGCCACATGTTTAGTTTCTATATCATATATGGGAATTATGCAGTATCATGTCTTTTAGCCAGCCATAATATATGTGAAATGTGCAATGCCATCCTGTTTAACCAGGCATCATATATTTGAATGATATCTTGCCCATCCTTTTCTTCATTACATTTCCATTTGTCGATGATGTTTGTACATTAAACTACTCTTCCTGTGAATTATCCATTTGGGTGGGAGATGGAAAAATCTGGAGTGAAAACAAGGCCTTCAGAGCAGAAAGTGCTACCTGTCGAAGCAGATCTCTTGTTGGGTCCCGATAGCTCCTCAAAGATGGATTCAGAGACAGATGACCAGTCCTATTCCCTCACTGAGGTGTATGCTCTAACTTGGCACGGTTATACTGCTCATCTCATGCATACGGTTTCTTGCATTGCATAGTTTAGACATCATATACACAATATTCAACTCCATGTTCTTAGTTTAGACATCATATCGAATGCCCTCTGTTTAGCATATAAATCACATATGTGAATTAAATGATGCGATCTTCGTTACTTAGATAACATGTAGGTGAATTATGTCATGTGATCCTGTTTAGTTATTCATCATATCTTTGAATTATGTTATGCTATGTTATCCAGTTTAGATAGACATCATATATGTGAAATTATGTCATGCTATCCGTTTTAATTAAACAATATACATTTCAACTATTTCATGCCCTCTTTTTTCCACACTATCTATTGCATCTGTCTCTCATACAATGTCTGTACATTCAACTATGTTTCCTGTTTATCAGCCATTTGAATTGGAGGGGGTGATGCCAGTATCTAGCGGACTAAAAACACAGTCTTCAAATAAAATAGTGCTACCTCTTGGTGGAGATAGCACCCCAGTTGTACATGCACAAGAACCAGCCCTACTAGACATAACCCAAACTCTCGCAGATTGTACCCCTACTGCGACGGACAGAGAACCAGCTTCACCCAATCTAACCCCAACCCTAGCCGATAGTAACCCAGTTCCTATTGACACAGCACCATCTCCACCACAGAGCTCCCAAACAAGAGCAGTTAGTAAGGCAGCTCCAGTGCCCAAAGGGCCAGTACTATCACGGCGAACCCCAACTCCACCAGTTAGTATGCCTATTCCTGTGGAGGAAGCACAACCACCTAGTCGTAGTTTAGCATCTATCGCATTTGATGTTGTTATATCGTATGTGCGTATCTTCCCATCTTGGAAATATTATACTGAAGATGAAGGAAAATGCCAGTTGCAGGTGTTTGTCCAGGAGTTATGTGTAAGTAATGTTATTCATGGCAATTACTTTGCTTCGTCCCATACATCCTACCTCCTTTATGGTTATAATACAGCAAATTTTCCCATTTTTCTCTATAGAGAAGGACCGATTTGGAAACTCAGGATGAGGTAACCTGTGCTAATACCTCTGCTATCTTCAAGAATGCTTGGTGGCAGTATCGGAATTACCTGAAGAAAACGTACTTCACCAGCAAAGAAACTCATCAAATTCCTTCTCCTGAGACACATTTACTGGACGATGACTAGGAACGCCTTGTTCTGTACTGGTCCCGAACCAAGAATGTGGTAAGGTCTATGAGCTCATTTTCTATTTTTAAGTATTATATTCTTGCGTCTTACTGTACTCTGTTCATGTAGAACAAGTGCCTAAACCTGAAGAACAACTTTTCTAATTTAAGATTCCATTGCTATCATGGTTCAAAAAAGCGCTAGGCGTTAATTGTGCGTTTTGCCACAGCCTTGCGCTTTACTGACCAAAGTGCATGCTTATGCGAAGTTATGCACAGCTTAAGCGTTGTTATGCGCAATGCGTTTTGCCAACGCCTAGAGCCTAGGCGCGCTTAAGCGCTCGCTTAGGCACGCCTTTTTTAACTATGATTGCTTTGCTCTTGTATCACTGTATTTACTCATACAAACTTATTTTTAAATTGAAGGATCCAATCGAAACTCCAATGGCACAGCAGGTATGTTCACGCATGTTTCTTTAACAGGTTTGCTCTTATCAATAGCTCTATTGATTTCAATTTCAATCGTGTATACAGTTGACTTTCATATCATGCACATTACTAGCATCACAACAGAGCCAATAGTGTTGTTGTACATGTAGACCCGTGGTACCCATCTGAAATCTTGTTGTGCCGTGTAGTTTCCCACGCTTTGTATTCTTTCACTGCTGCTTTGTCTTGAACTAATATGATTTGAACCGTGTCTCTATTTTGATTTGGCAAGACAATGCAGTGACCATAGGACATAGATATATGTTTGTTTGATGCTTTTATTATGTACTAGTACTTGGCAATAGAAGACCTGGTAGTTTAATCCTGTCCACCTTACTAATGAACTGGTTCACCGAAATGAGTTTCATATACTAGTACATGCTAAACTTGTTATGTGTCTGCTTGTTTCTTCTTTTAGAATGCTGACAGAATATTGGGGAAGAGTGCCTTATTAAGCAATGGTAAAGGAAGTAATGCAGATAAGGTTCAGGATAGTGACACATCCTTGTTGGTCTCCAACAAAGCTGATAAAACAGCTAAGGAAGACTATCTTGAAGACAGCGAGACAACCCCAATGTCCTGTCTTGGTTTAGTGTTCGAGTTACAGGCCACTACTGCTTGCACAAGCTATTCAAACTCACTGTCTAAATCAGTTCAATTTCTTGAGTCTCAACTACAAGCTGAAAGACATCGATCAGCTGTGCTGCGACAAGAAGCGGAAGGACTACGGAAGTCACTGGAGCATTCAGATGCATACTTTCTGGTACAACAGCAAGCGTTTGAGGATTTTAGCGCCAAACAGGACAAAGGTAATCAACTTGCTAAGCTTATTGCCAGCATGGTGGACACCCAGGATAACGTTTCTTGAGCTCTTCTGAAGTTGTTTCAGTTATGCTCTTGTTTTGCTGCCGTGTTTATTTGCACTGGTGGCCAATTTTGACGGCCAGTGTATGTAATGTGTTGCTAACTTTGATGCCCAGTGGATGTAATATGTGTAATAGCGGTAATAGGCTAGTGTTAATTGCTTGCTTATTTAATTCCTTATTGTCTTGTTTAGTTGTTTGCTTGTAGTCACTGCAGTTCTTTTTCTGTGTTTTTCTAGTGGCCATAATAGCCTATTTTTGGTAACTAGGCCAAAATAATCATGGCAACACACGGACTGTTGTAACCATGGGCCCCCTGCAGGCCGTATGATCCATGGGCCTTCTTCCGGCCGTAGGATCCATTGGCCTTCTATACGGGCCGTAGGATCCATTGGCCTTCTATATGGGCCTTAGGGTCCATGGGCGTTCTACGGGCCGTAGGGTCCATGGGCCTTCTACGGGCCGTACTATCCATGGGCCTCATACGGGCCGTAGGATCGATGGGCCTTCTACGGGGCGTATCATCATTTCACCAATCATGGGCCATACTATTCGTGGACCATAACGGGCTGTTAATAGGCCGTATTTGATAACTCTATGAAAACATCCCAATGGGTTTTTTTGACATGAAAACGGCCCAACGTATTAACGGTCCGCAAACGGGCCGACTGTAATGACGGGCTGAATTTGGCCCACAGGCAGAAAATGACAGAAACGGGCCATATGTAACCGAATGTGGCAAATGAGCCCAAGAATCAATGGGCCCTGAGAAGGCCGAAAGATAACTTGTGCTGGAAACGGCCCAATGGAATAACGGGCCGTCAATGGGTATAAGGTGATACAATGTTCATTACGGGCGAGTTTCACCACGGGCCATTAATGGGCCAAGAGTTACAAAGGGCCTCATAAGGGCCAAAAGAAGTCATGGGCCACACATGGGCCGGAAGTTAAAACGGGCTGGAATCATATTGGACGGCCCAGATGACGCTACTGGGCCTAATTCGGATAGGGCGTAACGGGCCCTGGGTTAGCGGGCTGTAAATGGGCTATATGCGAACATGCCATTAACAGGCTTTCCGTCGGCCGGCCCGCCACCTTTTGACCAAGTCAAATAGGCCAGCCTTTTCACAGGAATGGGCCTCTGTTGGGCCGTGCCACGTGTCGCCGTATCATAGGCGCCTTCGGTCCAATGAGCAGATCACATCTGTCCCAACGGTGAGCCGACACGTGTTTCCTCCAGCCAATGATGATTTTACACGTGGAAAATCCCCATTGGTCGGGGCAGTTAACGAGTTATCAGATCCAAAACCCGACCCGATAGCTTAATGTCGTTCCGTTACGGTGGATGCCACGTGTCGGTCACCCTTGACGAAAGCACTTTTGTGACGCGCAATTTATCATCATGGAAGTGGACACTTCCGTGATGATAATTTTGATAATGTCATGCAACACTTCTACGACAGCATATGTATGACTATCTTGATTCTGTCATAAAATCTTCATGGATGTACATGCATGACAAAAACGCGACCTACTGTGACAAACACGTATCATCACGGAAGTGTATTTTTTTGTAGTGGATGAGCATGATTGCAATGTTGTTAGTATGAATTCTATGAATATCCATAGTACTTATGATGATTGCACTAGTCATTTTAAAAATATTTCTTATGAGCATTTCGACTTTTGTGGAGTGCATAGAGTTTGCTTTTACATAGATTTTGCAAGAGGCATAAGTATTTAGAAATGAAATGGTTGCAAGAGAGGCTAGATGTTTGTGCTTAAAATTTGAATGGTCTTCGCCATCCTTGTGAACTTTGCAATGAACGCGGTCATTTAAATCTCCAATGCAAATTATTACATGATCGAATCATGTCCAAAAATTGTGATGACTTGATTTCCTTTGCGCATCATAATGAACTTAGTTTGCTACTGGGTTATGAAGAAATGAAATGTATAACTAAGGATATTCTAGAATTTTTCCTCGAGAGAGTTCTTGATTTTGATCTAGAGAAAAATTTATATGTATTGTGCGGTGAATTGCATTGAAAATCCTTATATTTCCAATTACATAAAGACAAGAAAATAAATAGAAGATGAAGATAATATTAATGAAAGGGAAGAGGTTTCCCAATATCCTCCTATTCTTTATTGTGATGAATCAGGTAACGAGGAGGAGCTTTCTATTGAACCAATCTCATTAATAAGGATCTCCAAAAAGAGGATTAAAACCCACACATAATGTGGAGAAGAAAAAGAAAATACGGAGAAGTAAGGGTAAAAAGGTATCCCTCCCTAATGATCTTTCTCCTATTACTCATTGTGATGATAATAATTGCTATACTATTGGTGCTATCCATACTATTAATGATGAGAGTGATTATGCTTATGATATGCAAAGGCCCAAGCTTGGGGATGCTATGTTTGATGAGAATGACATGTTTGAGAATTTAGTTGTTGCAATTAATGTTTGTCCCAAGCTTGGGGATGCTATGCTTAATGAAGATGGTATTTTTAGTCGCCCAAGTTTTGATATGCAAATTTATTATGATGATAGCATGCCTCGTATTTATGATGATTATATTGATGAAAGTGGGTTTGGAAGAGTGTCAACTTTAGGAAGTAATGATCCCACTATTTTGGAAGGTGTTGAATCTTATTGTGATAATTATGAAAGTGGATTTGGAGAGGTCACGACATTGTTTAGTGATGAATCCTCTATTTCGGAAGAGGTTCCAATTGATTATGAGAACAAAGTGGATTTGGAGAGGTCATGACTTTGTTTAGTGATGACATGTATGCTATAAAGAATAATGATAACTATGAAACTTGCCATCTTGATTTTAATTTTCAATTGGATTATGACTCATATGATAGTAATTTTGTTGAGTTTGCTCCCACTACAATTCATGAGAAGAAATTTGCTTACGCTACTAGAATCTGGCATTTTGCCGTCTGCCACCTCTTTGTCGTCTGCCAGCTGACGGGAAAGAGGCTCTTTGCCGTCCACTTCCACAAAGCGGACGGCAAAGAAAGTGCAGATGGCAAAAATGCTATTTGCCATCAGTTGCATCTTTGCCGTCAGCCAGCTGACGGCAAAGAGATAGAAGGCAGATGGAAAAGAGCAAGGTGGGCCCCACAGGGCACGGCGTGGCTAGGTCCGATTCTTTGCCGTCTACTAGCGGACGGCAGAAGGCAATGTTACTCCATTGCCGTCCACTTGCGGACGGCAAAGAGGAGGCGTGGGCCAGCCCTAACGGTCGCCCTCTTTGCCGTCTGCTAGCAGACGACAAAGAAGGCCCACTTAATGGGCCGAGCCGTTTCCCCTCTCTCTCTTTCTCTCTCTCCCTCCCGTGCGCCCGCCTCTCTCCTATGTCGCTGCAGTCGCCGCCACCGGCCGGCCCCCCCGGACCCAGCCACCGTCGCCGGCCAGCCCCTTCGCCATACAGCCCTCCCGTCCCGCTGCCGTCCTCCTCCCCGCGGCCCCTGCGTCGCCCCGCTGCGCCCCGTCGCCGGAGAGGCCTGCACCGGGCGGCCCCGCCGCCCCGGACCCCTCCCCGAGGCCTCTGCGCCACCCTGCCCCACTGCCGTCCTCCTCCCCACGGCCACTACGCCGCCCCGCCGCGCCCCGTCGCCCGAGAGGCCTGCGCCGGGCCGCCCCGCCACGCCGGACCCCTCCCCGAGGCCCTGCGCCGCCCCGCCCCACCGGTCGACCTCGCAGGAGCAAGAGGTGATTTTTTTTCTGTTTTTTCCTGTTTTTTGTTCTCTATTTTCCTGTTCTAGTTTAAGT